>CM048648.1:71776460-72177910 GCA_026413185.1 Pueraria montana var. lobata
TTGTCATTTGGTGATGAAGCTGGCCACGCCGGTGAGGACTGACGAGGACGGTGAGGTTGGATTTTGGAGGGTAAATTATTTTTATAATTTATAATTAAGTTAATCATTCTATTAATCACAATTATTTGTTAATAGACGCATGTTAAAGGTGTCAAGTAACCAGTATGTCAGTCAGCGTCTTCACCTTAATGGTCAACATATGAAATTTGACAGACTCACTAAAATCCTTTATTTTTAAAACTAAAGGGACCAAATCTCTCAATAAAATTTCAGGGGGATCAAAATCGCGGATTCATGAAAATAGGGGAACCAAATGTGCATTTTAGCCTTAAAACTATGGTTGAGAGAGGTCAACCCCTTAAATAGATCTCAGTACCTTGAGGGATTAGTCCTTGACCAAAGCAATATCTTCAAATATGGTTGGAGTATCATTATTCAAGCCTTAACATTACTTACAGTGGAATACATCACCGTGATATCTCATGTAGTAATTTTTTTTTTAATTATGAAATGAAGTTATTAACAAAAACTATTGTTCTTTTGACAAAACAATTTTATACCCAAATTAACATATAGACACCTAATTAATGTTTATGAAAAAATGGATATTGTTTAACTAGTTATTACAAAATTATTCAAAATTTCTATTTTTGTACAAATAAAAAAAGATTATCTATTTTTATATCAATCGACAAATCTTGTCCTTACAAATATGACAATTACATAAAAGTAAGTAAAAAAAAAAGTAAAGACAAACCTAGATATATATATATATATATATATATATATATATATATATATATATATATATATATATATATATATATGCTTCTCATAGATGTTTATGTATTACGTGAGTATCACAATCTAATACATATATGACATGCACATTATATAATCTCATAGGACGTTAGATTAAATTTAAACTATTGTTTAAAAAATTTTAAATTAAATTTCAGCCATTGAAAACTTTATTATTAAAGAATATTAAAATTTCTAATTTTGCTTCTATAGTTATTACGTAGATTTAGGTAAGTGTGAACTTGAGGCTAAGGTTTAAAACTGCTTTTTTTGTTTTTGAACAGAAGATTTTGAATAGAAGATTTAAAACTACTTAAACATTCCTACTTACTTATTTCTATTCATAGCTTTTTTCTTGCAAGGGACACTCCCTTGTCCATAGCTTGAAAAACAACTTAAACTAACTCCAGTAGCACTCTTACCTATATAATCACTTCTTATACCATAACTTCGTACAAAAAAAAAAAAATACTAGAAAATTACCATTCTCTTTTACATCTCTCTATTTTCTCTTCAATTTGAATTCATCAAGACAAGCATCCTTCATGATGGCCTCTCACATCCCTCAATGCTTGCTTTTGGCTATTATGATTGTTTCCTTTTTCAATTCAAGCCTTAGTTTTGCGAAGCTATCCAAGATAAATGGCTTGAAAATGAATGTTATTGATCGATGTTGGAGACCAAATCCTGAATGGAGCAAACATCGATCTCAATTAGCCACATGTTCCGTGGGCTATGCTGGCAAGATGACAAACAACATTGGTAAGGACCTTATCTATTATAAAGTTACTGACCCTAGTGATGATCCTATAAACCCTAAACTCGGCACGTTGAGGTATGGAGCTTCCGTGATTCAAGGTAAAGTGTGGATCACATTCCAAAGAGACATGCACATTAAATTACAAAAACCCCTTCTCATTAGTAGTTTCACCACCATTGATGGTCGAGGTGTTAACATCAACATTGGTAATAATGCATGCTTAATGATCTTAAAGGTAATCACTAACTTCTACTAATTAAACTTGCATGCATAATAATTAAACATTACAAATTTTTATTTTCATGAGTTATGACTTCGTACATAACTTTGCTTATTTGTTTATAGGCCACCAATATAATCATCCATGGCATTCGGGTTCATGATTGCAAACCTCAAGCCCCTGGGATCGTGATGGGGCCCGAAGGAAAGTTGATTCCTTTAGGCCACATAGATGGGGATGCAATTAGACTGGTTACTGCTTCAAAGATTTGGATTGATCATAATACACTTTATGATTGCCAAGATGGTTTGCTTGACGTAACGCGAGGTTCCACTTATGTGACTATATCTAATAATTGGTTCAAAAACCAAGACAAGGTTATGCTTCTTGGGCATGATGATGGATATGTGAGAGACAAAAATATGAAGGTTACCGTTGTGTACAACCATTTTGGACCTAACTGCAATCAACGCATGCCAAGGTAACTAATTGCTTAATTAAAAAGTTAAAATACACAAATTGAAATGTATTAGAGAATATTAATTTGTCTTATTAACAAACAAATTAACTTTCCACCAGGATTCGCCATGGATATGCACATGTGGCCAACAATCTTTACCAAGGATGGGTGCAATATGCCATTGGTGGAAGCATGGAACCTAGCCTCAAAAGCGAAGCTAACCTCTTCATAGCACCAACAATAGGGAGTAAAGAGGTAATCAATTTTAGAAATTCCATTTCAATTACTTAATATCCAATTGATAACTATTCATTTAAGTGTGTGTGTGTGTGTGTGTGTGTGTGTATATATATATATATATATAATTGTTTTATTAGTGTTATTCTAATTATTTAATGTGTGCAGGTGACTTGGAGAAAGAGTAGTCATAAAAATGGGGATAGATGGGAATTTCATTCAGTGAGGGACGCATTTGAAAATGGAGCCTCCTTTGCGGTAACAAAAGGAGGACATGTGCCAAAGCCAAATTATAGCAAGGAACAAAGTTTTAAAGTTGTTGATGCCAAATTTGTGAGATCATTGACACGCTCATCAGGCGTGTTACGATGCAATAAAACCTCTATATATTGATCAACTAAAAAATATAAGAGGGGTATTGTATTGAATTAATTGGAGTCAACTAGGATTTAAACCTTGTAAATAACAAGGATTTTAATTTTTCCCAAATGTATTAAAACTGCATTGTATTTTAAATTTGAATTCTAATCCTTGTAAATTGAGAAATTCACTGTTACTATAATTAACATATTGGATTGTGATGGAAATCTTAATAGATATCCATCAATCTCAAATATTCTTTAAAATTGTTTCCTAAATTTGAATTCTTCAAAGTAATCCATTTTATTTCCATGTTTGTATCAATCTAGTTTTATGATGTTAAGATAAGTTTTTTTCGCTTATTTTAATTTATTTTTTATAGGATTTTAGGGAGAAAAGATAATGTCCATTTAAGATAGGAAAAACCTCCAAACTCAATAAATATTTCCATAGAACTTGCATTTACCTTAAAATGACAATTGAATGTAAGATGTGAGTAATTGATTTACTTCACTTGAGAAAGCCTCTCGAAATTTTATTTTAATATGTTTGATAGTCAAACATAGATAAATTTTCATATAATAACCTATTATTGAATAAATGTTTTTTTTTTAATCCTTATCCAAACACACGAAACTAAGTGATAACCATTCAACAAGTCCTATATGGTTGAATGGTGAACTTGATGAGCTTATCTCACTAACAAGGCTACCTAATCCAACTATTTTGTCCCTCATACTGGCTACAGTAATTCATTTTCTTTTGAGCTGACATTTGAGAATTGTGTCATATAAGATTCCATTAACTCTATAGTTGTCAAAAGTCAAAACATGCTTCTTTATTTTAATGTTTTTGCTTTTTTTTTATTTTTAAATTTAACTAGTGAGTGGTAATTTTTCTTAAAAATTCTCTAAATGAGTAAAATTAAAAAAAAATCATAAATGGATAAGTCGTGTTTTGAAATCACAACATTATTAGTGGAAGTCGTGTTTGAAAACATGACTTCTTTATTTTTTATATATATATATATATATATGTATATATATATATATATATTAATTTTTAAAAAAATAGATTTTTTTTAAAAGAAGTTGTGTTTAAAAACATTACCTATTATTTTTTTAAATTGAAGTCGTGTCTTAAAACCTAACTTTCGTGTAGATGTTTTTTTTTTTTTTTAAATGAAGAGCTTATGTTTTGAGACACGTCTTACATACACACATAGTTAAAAAGTTGAAGTCGTGTTTTGATTCCACAACCTTTATTTTTTTATTTTTTAAATTTTTTTGTGTAAAGGTTAGGATTTTTTCACTTACGATTTTTATAGTTTAAAAAAGTAAATTTTGTAAACGTTATATTGGATATAATTAAACATTTAAAAACATTTAGCGTTCAATAACAATTTTTTATTAGTTTAAAATTTTTGTAAACATTTTTATTGGAGAATTAGAAAAGTAATTATTTGAATATAATTAAATTATTTAGTAAAAAATATTCATTGATAAAATGTAATAAACATAATATATTAATATTAAAGTGATATCAATGGCATTCTACATAACTTTAACAACATAAATTAAGCAGAAGAGAAAATAGAAAGTTTGCCTAAATGGACAATTATTACAATTATGTCCTTCAGATCGACACAAGGAGATTTTTTAGGCTTATTTTGAATTGATTCATCCATTTCATTATGTACACGGCTAGTACTTAGCCTTCTGGATGTGTCTCGTCGCATGGTAGGATTAGGTACAATAGGGTGGAACTCACGTTGATAAGTTTTGTAAATGTTTTCCCAACTTATATATATAGTGTCAATAAATAGGTCGTAGTCAAAATTGCAAGTTATTAGTTGTTTAAAAATTAATTTGTGAACATGGAAATTGTACATTGAAATTAATTATGCCACAATCTAGACATGCTAAGAACTTCAGACATGCTACGAAATTGATGTGGTCGTCCAAGATCCATCTGTATATGCACTAAAATGGATATTAGGGAAGAAGGTCAACCAAAAAGATGTTTCATGTGCTGAAACTCAGATCATTCTAAAAATAAATGTCTTCATCATGGTTAAAATCCAAGCTCAAGCCAACCCTGTTTATTTTTGTTTTTGTATGTAGTATTGTTTGTAATTTTGATTGAATTTAATGGAATTTTATTTAAATTTATTTTAATTAAAATTGTGACTTTTATTTTTGAGGATAACTTACAATGTGCAATTTTAGTGTACACAAATAAAATTTTAACTACTAGTAACTACTAATTAGAAATAAAAAAAATTAAACAACTAGTTAATTTTTTAAGAATTAAAAAAAAAGAAAAATAAAAAATTAATAAAACACGTCGAGTAATCGGGTTTGGGGACCTGATTTGCCAAGGTTTAAAACAAAAAACAAAAAATCAAAATATATTAAATGACAGATTGAGATAAAAAAAAAATGGACACAATACCCAATGACCAGATTTGAGCAGGACAAATTTGGATGCGTAAAAGTTGGACACCTTGCAAAATGACCAAATTTGAGTGGATTTTTTTTTTTAGAATGTTGACACGTGCGTAGGCATAATTCTTAACCTGAGGATCTGAACTTGGAAAGTCAATGAAGACATTGGCGTAGAAATTAAGTTGTACGAGTATATTAAATGAAGACATCAACTAAATTATGAAATATCAACTTTTAGTGTAAAAGACTAGAAGGAAGTACAACTAGAAAAGGAAATTGGTACTGAATTGAAAATGACAAGGAAATAAACCCAAAAAGACAGAACATTTGAATAAGAGAGGAAAAAGATAATACATTTGAATAAGAACTATCTTGTCTCTCTTATACCTCGACCCCAGACAAAGTTTCTCCACCTTTTGAATTTGTTGTTCTGTCTGGCAGCTTTCCTTGGATCCTTGATTCTTGGATCATGTATAACTAACTCTTGAACAAGTGCCTATTTCTTAGGGTGAGGAGCTGGACTTGGAAAGTCAATGAAGACAATGGCCGTAGAAATTAAGTTGTACTACGAGTTTATACTAACTACTAAATCCAGCAGTTGAGCTTTCAATACATTCTTAGTGATTGTTTTCTTTCGTATGTGCAAAATTATAATGGGTAGTTACTTCAACAAAATCTTGTTTGCAATGTTAGTGTGCTTTTTGCATACCCAATTTGGATTCGTCTCACCATCACACGTGAAATGCATTGAGAGGGAGAGACAAGCACTCCTCAACTTCAAACAAGGCCTCCGAGATGACCCTGGCATGCTGTCTACATGGAGCAATGATGACAACAATAGAGATTGTTGCGAATGGAAAGGCATTGAATGCAGCAACGAAACAGGTAACGTACTGATGCTCGAGTTGCATTATTTGAGAGGTGCACTTAATCTCACTTCATTGATTGACCTGCAAAATATTGAACATTTGGATCTCAGCAATAATGATTTTCTAGGGAGTCACATCCCAAAACTCATTGGCTCCTTCAAGAACTTAAGATATCTCAATCTATCATGGTCGGAGTTAGGTGGGAGGATTCTTTTTCAACTGGGAAATCTCTCAAAGTTGGAGTATCTTGATCTTAATGCTAATTCTCTTGATGGATCAATCCCTTCTCGACTAGGGAAGCTTACAAATTTACAATATCTTGATCTAAGTGACAACTATTATATCTATGGAGAAATTCCATATCAACTTAGAAATCTCTCACAGTTGAGGTATCTTGATCTTACGGGATATTCACTTTCTGGAGCAATCCCTTTCCAGGTTGGGAATCTTCCCAGCTTGCACACTCTTAGACTTGATGGCAATTTTGATCTTAAGATTAAAGATGCAAAGTGGCTAGCTTCTCTCTCTTCATTAACAACTCTTGAACTGTGGTATTTGCCTAATCTTGGCTCCTCTCGTCACTGGCTACAAATAATCAGAGAGCTTATTCCAAACTTAAGAGAGTTGAGGCTAGGTGGTTGTAGTCTTTCAGATGATAATATTTCATCTTTGTTTCGTTCTCTTTCCAACCATTCCACTTCTCTTTCCATCCTTGATCTCTCTTATAATATGCTGACATCATCAACATTTCAATTGTTGTTCAACTATTGCCTTAATCTCCAAGAGCTTTATCTTTCTGAAAATAAAATTGTTTGGTCGTCTCCTCACTATCCAAACTTTCCTTCTCTTGTGATCCTTGATCTCTCTGGTAATAATCTAACATCGTCAATATTTCAAGGAAATTTCAACTTCAGCTCCAAATTACAAGAACTTCAGTTATCAAGTTGCGGTCTTACTGATAAAAGTTTTCTTATGCCATTTGCTTCCGTAAAAAAATCTCCATCTTCTCTTGTCTACCTTGATCTCTCCTATAATCTATTGAAATCATCGGCTATATTTCACTGGATTTTCAACTTCACCACCAATCTTCATAGCCTTTCCCTTCG
Organism: Pueraria montana var. lobata; assembly: GCA_026413185.1. Lineage (NCBI taxonomy): Eukaryota > Viridiplantae > Streptophyta > Magnoliopsida > Fabales > Fabaceae > Pueraria > Pueraria montana. Next base: position 71,783,721 of record CM048648.1, read on the forward strand.
TGGTAACTTGCTAGAAGGTTCCATTCCAGATGGATTTGGGAAAGTAGTGAACTCTCTTGAAGTTCTGGACCTTGGCTCTAACAAACTGCAAGGCGAGATTCCAGCTTCCCTTGGCAATATATGCACATTGCAGGAATTATACCTTAACAATAACAGCTTGAGTGGGGAAATTTCTAGTTTCATTCAAAATTCTTCATGGTGCAACAGACACGTATTTCAGACTCTGGATTTATCTCAAAACTCGATTACTGGCATGCTACCTAATCTTTCAAATTTTACATCTTTGGGAAGATTAGGTCTTTCCAATAATCAGTTAACCGGAGAAATACCAAAAAGCATTGGGTTGCTATATGAGTTGTGGTATCTTCACCTAGAGGGGAATCACTTGGAGGGTGACATCATTGAATTGCATCTCACAAATTTGTCCAAATTGGAGGACTTAGACTTAACAGACAACTCATTGTCTCTAAAGTTTAGTACTACCTGGCTCCCTCCTTTCCAATTATCTTCTTTGGGACTAGCTTCTTGCAAGTTGGGTCCAAGTTTCCCAAGTTGGCTTCAGACTCAAAGTCGCTTAATGTTTCTAGATATTTCTGATGCTGGCATTGATGACTTAGTACCAGAGTGGTTTTGGAACAAGTTACAGTCTATACGTCAGCTAAATATGTCTTTTAACAGTCTCACTGGTACAATTCCGAATTTACCAATCAAGCTTACTGGTGATGATATATATGTAATTCTAAATTCAAATAAATTTGAAGGTGAAATTCCTGCTTTCTTGTCACAAGCTCACACATTGGATCTTTCCAACAATAAGATTTCGGATTTAAATACATTCTTGTGCAGAAAAAGCGCAACCACAGAAATGCGCACTTTGGATTTATCAAATAATCAAATAATGGGAAAGCTACCTGATTGTTGGGAACATCTAAGCTCATTGCAATTTCTTGATCTAAGCAACAATAAATTGTCAGGGAAGATTCCACAGTCCATGGATGCTCTTGTTAATATGGAAGTTTTGGCCTTACGAAACAACAGTTTAATTGCAAAACTATCACCCGCATTGAAGAAGTGCACTAGTTTAGTTATATTAGATGTGGGTGAAAATTTGTTGTCTGGTCCAATACCCTCATGGGTTGGAAAAAATCTACAACAACTGAAAATCTTGAGTTTGCGAGCAAATCGCTTCTTTGGAAGTGTTCCTTTACATCTATGTTTTTTGAGGAAAATTCATCTCTTGGATCTTTCCAGGAATAACTTGGTAGGAGGAATTCCTACATGTGTAAGCAATTTTACCGCAATGAAGAAGAGGAGAGTAATCACAGATGAAATTGTAAGGGGACGAAAAATTTCATCTAATGGGTATTACCTTGATATTTATGTCTCTAATGTGTTATTGATGTGGAAAGGCCAGGAGCATATGTATTGGAATCCTGAAATTCTTCTAAAAAGCATTGATCTCTCAAGTAATAATTTAACAGGTGAAATACCAAAAGAGGTTGGATATTTACTTGGATTAATTTCTTTGAATTTATCAAGAAACAACTTAAAGGGTGAAATTCCATATGAGATCGGCAATTTAAAATGGCTAGAATCTCTTGACTTATCAAGAAATCATTTCTCTGGCAAAATTCCTTCTACTCTTTCTGAAATTGATCGCCTTGCTGTGTTAAGCTTATCAAACAATGATCTCATTGGAAGAATCCCTTGGGGAAGACAGTTACAAACCTTTGATGCCTCTAGTTTTGATGGAAATCTTGGACTTTGTGGTCAACAACTTAACAAAAGCTGTCCTGGAGATGAGACAACAGCGAAACCTCAAGGACCAGCAGTTGATGGTGAAGAAGACAATTCAGTTTTCTATGGAGCATTATACATGAGCTTGGGTTTAGGATTCTTCACAGGCTTTTGGGGCTTAATAGGATCAATACTACTTTGGAAACCATGGAGAAATGCTTACCTGAGGTTCTTGAACAGACTGACAGACTATATATTATTAATGGTTGAAATGAACCTAGCGAAGTTCCATAGGTGGCGCAAAGGCTAGCAGGTACGTAACTATAACAACATTGAATTTCATAGTGTTTATTTCTCAGCTTCAGTTAAATAAATCAATAACTCCTTTTGATATGGAAAGGGCGAATTTTTTTTTTCTTCAAAAATACTGTACATCTTAGCTAGAATCTCATTGTTAGAATTTACTTAAAAACTATGCCCGGAGGCTCCTCGCTATGTGAATGAATTGGGGAGGATCATTGTACACAGCCTTACCCTTGCATATGCAAGGAGGCTGTTTTTGTATTCGAACCCATGACCAACTGGTCACCAAGGCACACCTTTACCGCTGGGGCAAGGCTCACCCTTTGTTATAATTTACTAAATTAGTTAATTTTTTATCCTTGCTAATGCTAACTCCAAGAAGTACTGCTTACTTCATTATATCTGTTACTTATTATGTCTCTCCCATATGCACACCAATTTCAAAATTTGGTCTCTAATTTTTTTTTGTTTTGCACCACCATTAATGTCTGCAATCTGAATTGTTACACAAAATTTGCAGTTTAGCGCAGGTTGGCTTCAAGATTCTAATCTGGATGAAAGCATCAAGAATTGCTGGAAGTTTAAGATTGGTAGCATTGAAGTCTACAATGTAAAATCTGACAAATCACATTTTGAAGTAATGACTTGCAAAATCACTGTATTGATTTGACAGTATTTTATTGTATAATCTATTTGTAGTTTTATTCTATTTTCCTTTTAAGCCAAGATTATTAATACCTTAAATGTGAAGGTTTTGCATTCTATATTGAATAATGATGCTTGCTAGTAGCTTGCTATAATCAAACTGATAGACCAAATTTATAAATGTCAGCAAGAATGTGAGATATCCAAACAATGTCAGCGTCCAATTTTTTTCAAGTTAAAATCACTATTTTCATATGCAAAGTTTTTTTTTTTGGTGGAAATATGCACAGTTCATATGCTCTGCCAAAATCCCAATACATAAAATTCTCAGATGTTTGCCATGTCAATGGTAAAACCCAACTCTGAAAAAAGGTTGGTGGTGGTTGATGCAATTGTTAAAGAATGTTATAGTTAGTTGGTTATATTCTTAGCTAGTTAGCTAAGAAGCCAAGACTATACATAAGCCTTCGATGACTACTGTAAACCGTTAGAAAATAGCATGTTGTGGATGAACGTTGTTTATATATATTCTCTTTTCATGACTCTAAGGAAGATAATTGATTTATGATTTAGTGTTCTAGGGGCTCTGCCACAGCAGAAACCATGCAGTTGATAGCCAAAAGAAGTTGATCAGTGAATGACTTTCAAACAAAGAGGAAACAAATAATATTGACACCAATCTCTCTACACTGGTCTTGCATTTACATATCATTTGGGGTGGAACACATTTTATTTTTTTTATCAGCCAAGAAAAGTTTTTATAATTATAGTTGGGTACAAGGGGTACCCCTCCCACTTGCACATACCAAACATTAAAAGAGATAACAGTACATAAATCTCTCCCCTACTATAGTATTCAGTAAACCCATGTGCCCTCTACAGCATGTAACACCATCCATATTATACAGATTTCCGACCTGTACAACAGCAATAAGCCTCAAGTATTAACATTTTTCATCATTCACCAAGTCGGGTTAATGTCCACATGCCATTGTATATTTTGCCTCTTCCACTCCACACTCCTCTGTATAGTTCACATTGCTTTAAGACAAACCATAGGATTTATCGCCCATTAAAGACAAGAAAATGAGAAACCTTTCAATTTTATTTGAAAGCCAAAGCCATGATCTAAACTTGATGAGATTCATTACATAATCAAAATCCAGCTCTTCATTCTTAAAAATTATAGAATTCCTATGAATCCATAGGGAGCAAGATATTGCATACCATACAAAAGACCAAGCTGCTGATCCTGGACCACTCAACACGTCATATCTATGCTGTAAAAAATGACTTCTCGGATCCGTAGGTAGAACAAAATGCAAATCCAACCACTGGTAGCATGTATTCCAAATCTTGGATGAAAACGAGCAAGAAAACAATAGGTGTTATTACTGTTTCCACCTGTTCCACACAAAAATCTTGGTGGAACACATGGAAGGTTAGCAAGAGTTTTTGTTTTGCATAACAATTTTCAGAAGCCATTCTAATATGATTTGCAAATGATGATTTCTACACATTGAGGAAGATTTGCAGAAAGTGAATCAAAACACATTAGAAAGAATGAGTTGGCAATGGCCACCAATGGGAATATCTCTTCTTGTTTGTGATTTGCCTGGAGAAAAGCCTGTGTTTAGTTTTTTGGCGTTACACTGATTTAGTTTCAGCTTGTGTTTAGTCTATTTGTTTTGCATTAATCACGCTTCAGTTTTTATTTTTATTTTCCTGCTGCATATCACTTGCTTGATAGAATGTTAAATCCATGATGCTGGGCCTATTGCTGATGTTTGTCGTGGGCCTCATATCTCAATACCTTAGTCTTCTTGGACATGTAAGCACCAAGACTATCCACTTTACTACTTAGTTGTGTAGCCTCACATCAGAATTGATTTGAATTTAAATGATTATCATAATTTCCAGGGTTTTGGGCACGGAGACTCTGGACTGAAGATAGACCACAAACTGATCAACAAACACTTAGGTGAAAACTGCAAGTCTTCTGACGTCAGACGATGCATACATGTGGGTTTGTTATGTGTACAACAAAAACCAGAAGACTGGCCAGACATATCCTCTGTTGTTCTTATGCTAAATGGTGAGAAATTATTACCCCAGCCAAAAAGGCTCCTGGATTTTATACTGGAAGTGGTTTACCTAAAGCATGCAGATTCTTCATCTAGAATATGCAATTGTTCATCCCAAATGAGATGTCCATTACAACTTTTGAACCAAGATAGAAAATGAAGACTCAAAAAACGTGAAGAGTTTTCCTGATCAGGAATGGAGATGATTCAGCTTCAACTATGTAATGTTGATAAGAAACTTAGTTTTTTGCAATTTCAGTATTTATATATAATACATAAAAAAAATCATCTTCGATGGCCATTAAGATTCTTTGATGAAGAAGAAAATGGAATGAGAAGAACTGTAATGTGTAAAGAAAAGAATTCTGATTAGACTCCTGATATGTTTCAGAAAAATTTGAACATTTGTATTCTGTCATTTATAAAAAGTAAATAATAATTTAATTTATATATAATATCATAAAAATCTTAAATATTATTAAAAAAATTAAATAGTAAAAAATACATGTGTTTGAATTTAAAAATATTCTTAAAATATTTTTTTAATAATATATTATATCTTAAATATACTATTAATTTTTCTGTTGTTGGAATGCATAAAGAATTTAGAAAACATTATTTTAAGATGTTACTGAAGAAGTGATTTAAAACTATTTTGCAATAAAAATGTATTTTTTAATATATTTATTATGTGGTTATTTAAATTTTTTTCAACGCCGACATATAAATATTATTCAACAGAATTTTTGTATATGAAGTTATTAAATATGGAGTCAAAACAAATATATTTTTGAAGTAAATACATAAAGAACTTAAGTAATTAAATTTCAATTACTTTTTTGTATAAAAAATTCAACCTAATAATTTAAATAATATTTAGCAGAATTTTTATTTATTAAATTATTAAAAATGATTTCACACAATTTCACAAAATTGAATTATTATTAATTTTAATAGATATTTACATAAATGTATTATTTACTTGATATAAATAATGATGGTTTGTTTTTGTGACCACCGTAATACGGTCTTTAACTCAAATAAAACTCTGAAATATGCCTACAAGCTTCGGTCTTTTGAAATTTTAGAATATTTTCATGTAATACTATGCATATTAATATATTAAACATTTGAAAGAAAGATTTAAATATCATGTCGACAAAGATAATAATGCTTTATTTTCATCATTATATACAATTCTAGATTGTAGAGTAGAAATTTTTATACATATAAGAGATAAGAGAGTACTATAAAAAAAAGAATGTAAACGACAGATTGAGATTAAAAAAATAATGAGCAGATTTGAGCAGGACAAATTGAGATGTAAAAGTTGGACACCTTGCCAAATGACCGACCAAATTTGAGTGGAAAATATTTCTTTAGAATGATGACATGTGCGTAGTCATAATTCTTAGCATGAGGAGCTGGACACATGCGTAGTCATAATTCCTAGAGAAAAGTCAATGAAGACAATGGGCGTAGAATTAATAAATGACTCTAATTAAGAAACTGAAATAAATCCAAAATTCCAAATTAAGAAACTGAAATAGCTGCTGCTGCTGTTATTGAAATTCAACTAAATTATGAAATATCAACTTTTAGTGTAAACGACTAGAAAGAAGTACAACTAGAAAAGGAAATTGGTACTGAATTGAAAATGACAAGGGAATAAACCCCTAAAAGACAGAAGATTAGAATCAGAGAGAATAATAATATTTTTCTTCTCTCTCTTATACTTAAACCCCACACAGTCTCTCCACCTTGAATTTGTATGTTATTCTTTGTCTGCTAGCTCTCCTTGGCTCCTTGATTCTTGGATCATGTATAACTAACTCGTGAACAAGTGCCTATTTCTTAGCGTGAGGAGCTCGACTTGGAAAGTCAATGAAGACAAAGGGCGTAGAAATTAAGTTGTACCAACTACATAAATCCTGCAGTTGAGCTTTCAATACATTCTTAGTGATTGTTCTTTCTTATGTGGAAAACCGTAACAATGGGCAGTTACTTTCACAAAATCTTGTTTGCAATGTCAGTGTGCTTTTTGCATAACCAATTACCCATTCATGGCTTCATCTCGCCATCACACGTGAAATGCATTGAGAGGGAGAGACAAGCACTCCTCAACTTCAAACAAGGCCTCCAAGAAGAGTCTCACATGCTGTCTACATGGAGGGACAATGACAATAATAGAGATTGTTGCAGATGGAGAGGCATTGAATGCAACAATGAGACAGGTCAGGTGCGAATGCTTGATCTACGTTCTCAGTATCCACAATATTTGAGAGGTGCAATCAATATCTCTTCATTGGTTGACTTGAAAAATATGGAATATTTGGATCTCAGCAATAATGATTTTCGAGGGAGTCACATCCCAAAACTCGTGGGCTCCTTCAAAAACATAAAATATCTCAATTTATCAAGGTCGGGTTTTGGTGGGAAGATTCCTTATGAACTGGGAAATCTCTCAAAGTTGGAGTATCTTGATCTTAATGCTAATTCTCTTGATGGATCAATCCCTTCTCAAATAGGGAAGCTTACAAATTTACTATATCTTGATCTTAACTATAATTCTCTTGATGGAGAAATCCCTTCTCAACTAGGGAAGCTTACAAGTTTACAATATCTTGATCTAGGTAGCAATTTTGATATCTATGGAGAAATCCCTTTTCAACTTGGAAATCTCGCACAATTGAGAGGCATCTTGTTCTTACAGGAAATCCACTTTCTGGAGCAATCCCTTTCCAGGTTGGGAATATTCCTATCTTGCGTACTCTTAAACTTGCAAGCAATTTCGATCTTACAATTAGCCATGCAAAGTGGCTATCTTCTCTCTCTTCATTAACAACTCTTGAGCTGAGTTCATCACCTAATCTTGGCTCCTCTCGTCACTGGCAACAAATGATCAGTGAGCTTATTCCAAACTTAAGAGAGTTGAGACTAGTTGGTTGTAGTCTTTTAGATCATAATATTTCATCTTCGTTTCGTTCTCATTCCAACCTTTCCACTCCTCTTTCCATCCTTGATCTCTCTGATAATATGCTGACGTCATCAACATTTCAATTGTTGTTCAACTATAGCCTTAATCTCCAAGAGCTTTATCTTTCTGATAATAATATTGTCTAGTCGTCTCCTCACTATCGAAACTTTCCTTCTCTTGTGATCCTTGATCTCTCTGGTAATAATCTAACATCATCAATATTTCAAGTAAATTTCAACTTCAGCTCCAAACTACGAGAACTTTATCTAGAAAGTTGCGACCTTACTGATAAAAGTTTTCTTGTGCCATCTGCTTCCGTAAAAAGATCTTCATCTTCTCTTGTCACCCTTGATCTCTTCTCTAATCTATTGAAATCATCAGCTATATTTCACTGGATTTTCAACTTCAGCACCAATCTTCATAGCCTTTCTCTTGATGATAACTTGTTAGAAGGTCCCATTCCAAATGGATTGGGGAAAATAATGAACTCTCTTGAAGTTCTTGCCCTTAGCTCTAACAAACTGCAAGGTGGGATTCCAGCTTCCCTTGGGAATATATGCACATTGCAGGAGTTACACCTTTACAATAACAGCTTGAGTGGGGAAATTTCTAGCAATAGCCACTGTTAAGAAAAACACACTTTCTAAGGCATGCAAAAGCACTGCCCTAAAGGACTTATCAGCGGATCACCGCGCAAGCCCCCCAGGATACAACAGGAACCTCTCAGAATGCACCGAGGCAACAGAACTGGCAAGCATAAAACAAAACCCAGGAACAGAGAAAAGAAGAAGAGAGAGTTCGAGTATCTCAAACGTGTAGCACAAATGAGTATTTATAGAACGAAAGAATAAAACGTTAATAAATAAACGGTAAAATAAAATATACGATCAGATATTTAAAACGGTAATAAACAGATACGATCGTATATTTAAAACGGTCATAAACAGATACGATCATATATTTAAAATGGACATAAACAGATATGATCGTATATTTAAAACGGTCACAAAATAAAATCCCTTATTTTTCGTAACCACACAACTTAATAAAACGGTAACATAAAAACATGATTTTCGGATAAGCTTTAAATTCAAGTAAACTTAAACCGAAAATAATAAATAATTTTATTAAATCACAGTGTAAAAATAGTACAAAGCCCATTCTCGCACGTGCAGGGGGGAGCAAATCGACGGATTTGTACTTCGAAAGGCCCACTAGGGCCAAACTCATGCACGCGAGGCTTCCACCTCTTACTAGCCTCTTTGAAAGCTATAAACACAAAAGGATATATAAACTAGTGAGGCAAAGCTATCCTAGGCAATGTGGGACTTTGCCTTTTGTAATACTCTCCAAAACTCAAAAATACAACAATCCCCCACATATTACAAAAGGCAAAATAAAACATTTTTTTAAAAAAAGAAAGAAGAAAAGAATTCCTATGTTGTTACATGAGATGTAATGCGTCAGACCTGGTGTAGCAAGCTATATGAACCGGTCGTAGACTGATAAGACTTAACACACAGTGTAGTTGGTGTAGCAAGCTATATGAACCAAAAACACTTGACGTGTATTAGCGGTCTACCAATCACAGTACACCCCCACAATCGTTGCAGTTATCGCTGTGTTGCGCTACTAGGCCATGCGCGTGCTCGGTATTCATGAGTGCTCTAGAGATCTTGCCAGGATCTCATACAAGTGGCCCCACTTGACACTCATATAGGTGATTTCATCAAGTGTATGCTACAAATCATACACCACCCATAAGGGATATGAAATTCATTAAAAACTTTATAAGTTGTTAAGCTTTCTCATTATCACATAAAGCTTAACTATAAAGCTTAACCTCACATTAATGCAGTATCTAGCACTTTCTCACACCATAGGAAGGGACTAAAAATTGATTAAAATCAATTTTAGTGCTAGCAGAACTGACAAGTGACTTGTTCTTACCCATATGAACCTTTTTCATGGGATCTCCAATCACAAAGGTTGGGTTACCATCACTTATTTGTTTTCAATTAGCTTAAGTCCCATTCCCCTCGATGTTTCTAATATCATGTTCCTCCCCAGGGGTTTTGTCAGAGGATCTGCTAAATTTCCTTCTGACTTCACATAATCTATGGAAATTATTCCATCCTTTAGCAGCTACTTTACCACATTAGGTCTCAATTGTATATGTCTATTTTTCCCATTGAAAGTTTTGTTTTTAGCTATAGCTATTGCTGATTGAGAGTCACAATGCATAGACACTGATGGGGTTGGTTTCATTCCCAAAGGAATATTAGCTAAGAAGTTTTTCAACCACTCAGCCTCACTACCAGCCATTTCTAGAGCAACAAACTCTGACTCCATTGTTGATCTAGCTATAATAGTTTGTCTGGCTGATCTCCATGCAATCGCACCACCACCAAGTGTAAACACATAACCACTAGTGGATTTTGTCTCATCTGAATCAGAGATCCAGTTAGCATCACTGTACCCTTCCAGTACAGCGGGAAATCCACTATATTCAATACCATAGTCCATGGTACCTCTCAAGTATCTCATGAGTCTCGCAAGTGCATCCCAATGGTCCTGATTAGGACTATGAGTGTATCTACTCAATCTACCAACTGCATATGCAATATCAGGTCTAGAGAAATTCATCAAATGTAGTAAGCTCCCAATGATTTTGGCATATTTAGTTTGATCAATTAGTTCTCCTCTATTTTTCTTCAATTGAGAGTTAGCATCATAAGGGGTACTCACTGACTTAGAGTCATAATATCAAAACTTCCTTAGAAGTTTCTCAACATAATGTCCTTGGGATAGTAATATACTATCTCCCTTCCTTATGATTTTAACTCCCAAAATTACACTTGCTTCACCCATGTCTTTCATATCAAATTTAGATGCCAAAAAAGATTTAGTTCTCATAACTATATCATTGCATGTACCAAAAATCAGCATATCATCCACATACAAGCATATAATGACACAATCACCATTCTCAGATTTTGTGTACACGCATCTATCAGCATCACTAGCAGAAAAGCCATAATCAAGTAAAGTCTCATTAAACTTTTCATGCCATTGTTTTGGTGCATGTTTTAAACCGTATAGGGATTTCAAAAGTTTGCACACTTTGTTTTCATGACCATGAACCACACACCCTTCAGGTTGAGTCATATAAATCTCTTCCTCTAGATCACCATTCAAGAAAGTTGTCTTCACATCCATTTGGTGAATGACTAACTTATGAATTGCCGCTAAGGCTATCAAAACTCTAATAGAGCAAATCCTGGTAACAGGCTCAAAGGTATCAAAGAAATCTATGTTTTCCTTTTGAGTAAACCCTTTAGCTACCAATCTAGCCTTATACTTATCTATAGATCCATCAGGATTATACATTTTCTTAAAGATCCACTTGCATCCAATAGGCTTTGCTCCTTGTGGTAAATCTACTAGAGTCCAAGTATGATTTTTCACAATAGAATCAATCTCAATCTTAATAGCTTGTTTCCAAAGGTTAGCATCAGAAGAACTAATAGCTTCCGAAAAACTCAACTGGTCATCCTTAACAAGATATGTATAGAACTCATCTCCAAATGATGTCTCTTTCCGTTGTCTCTTACTCTTCCTCAAATCCTCAATCATAGTTTCACTACGGATTTCTACAGGTTGTTCAGAATCATAGGTAGACCTCAAGGGAAAAGAGTCCTCAAAGAATTCAGCATTCTTAGTCTTTACTATGGTATTGCAATCAAACACATTACTCTTAAGGACAAGAAACCTATAGGCAGCACTATGTTCCGCATAACCAATAAACATGCAATCAGAAGTCTTAGGTCCTATTTTCCTTTTCTTAGGATCTGGTAACATCACTTTAGCTAAGCACCCCCACACTCTCAAATATTTCAGGTTTGGTGTATATCCTTTCCATAACTCATAAGGTGTTTTTCCTGTTTTCTTATGTGGAACCCTATTTTGCAAGAAACAAGCTGTCAAAAGGGCTTCTCCCCAAAGGTTGTCAGGTGCAGAGGAACTAATAAGCAGAGCATTCATCATTTCCTTAAGGGTTCTATTTTTCCTCTCAGCTACTCCATTTGACTCAGGTGAATATGGTGGGGTTACCTCATGGATTATACCTTCCTTTTCACAAAAGTCATTAAACAAAGTGTACTCACCACCCCTATCGGATCTTATTCTTTTAACTGATTTTCCACTTCAGCTTTATAAGACAAAAACATGTTAAATGCTTCATCTTTATGTCTAATCAAATAAACTTTAGTATATCTAGAGAAATCATCTATAAAGGTTATAAAATAACTCTTACCTCCTCTAGTCATAGTTTGTTTCAAATCAGCAAGATCAGAATGAATTAAGCTAAGAGGTTTAGTTTCACGTTGCACAACAGAACATGTTTTCTTTGTTAATTTAGATTCAACACATATATCACATTTTCTACTTTGTTTATCATGCATGTTGATTAGGCCTAGTCGTTGCAATTTTATAACATACGAGGAATTCACATGTCCTAATCTAGCATGCCACATATCATAAGAATCAACCATATAAGCAGAAGTAGATGCAGTTTTATTCATAACCTCATAAACATTCAGTACAAAGAGTCCCTGATCACAATACCCTTTACCCACAAACACATTGTTCTTTGTCATAACAATTTTGTCCGATTCAAAGGACACTTTCACCCCAACCTTTCCCAAAAGTGCTACAGAAACTAAATTGACTCTAATAGAGGGCACATGTAGCACATCAGTCAAAGCCAGAGTCTTCCCAGATGTGAGCTTCAGAAGAACTTTTCCTTTTCCTAGAACCGGAGTGGTCCTAGAATCACCAAGATACACATGTTCTTCTTCATGCCCCACAATATTGTAGGAGGTAAACGCATTTCTGTTTGCACATATGTGTCGGGTAGCCCCATAAGCTACCACCCATTTGCTCACATTGGTCACCACATTCACTTGAGAAACAACCACAGCTATAACATCATCCCCTTCAGCCAGGTTGGCCCTAGGCTTAGGAGGGTTGTCGTTTCTCATGATGCGAAACCTACACTGAGGTGCATAGTGTCCTGGCTTTCCACAAACAAAACAGTTCCCCTTCTTCTTGAAGGTTGGGTTAGAAGAATGTGGGATATTATTTTTAAATTTTTTTTTTTTATTGTGATCAGGTTTCTGCTCGTACCTTTTCTTATTTGGTTTGTCCTGAACCACGTTTGCCTTGGTAGATAATTCTTTTGCCCTTGCTGCAGCGCACTCCTTTATGTTGGTATCTTCAATAATGATGTACGTGATCAGTTCTGATAGTGACATCTGCTTGTGCTTGTGCTTCAACTGTTGCTTGTAGTCAGTCCAAGATGCAGGCAATTTCTCAATCAGCAAGTCAGATACAAACTCATATGGAAGGTTGATGTTTTATGCTTTTAGATCTTCAATCAGCTTGTGGTATTCATTGATCTGAACCTTGATGTCCTTGCCTTCGATCATTTCCCAGTGGTAGTAGTTGCCAATAAAGAACCTTTGTCTGACAACATCTTCGGCAGTGTACTTCAGGAGAATACAATCCCATATCTCTTTGGCCTCCTTGTAGGAACAATAGACATCGAACAGATTGTTAGATAGCGCACTAAGCAAAGTGTGACGACATACCTTATTGGCCTGGGTCCAGTCATCAATCTGTTTAGCAGGTGCAGTGGATTCTGGCTTCGGAGTGGTAAGAGCAAAAACTACTCCATGCATGTCCAACAACGTGGAGACCCGCTCTTGCCATCGGCGAAATTCAGTCCAGCGAACACTTCAATCTTTGAGATGTCCGGCAATGGCTTTGCATAGTTGGCGGGGATCAAACCAACATTGTTGTTGACCGGAGAAGAAGGCTGTGGTGTGTCAGCGGCTACGGTTATGTTTTTATCAGCCATAAGTCCTTTAGACTGTAGCCACTGTTAAGAAAAACACACTTCCTGAGGCGTGCAAAAGCACTACCCTAAAGGACTTATCTGCGGATCACCGTGCAAGCCCCCCAGGATACAACAGGAACCTCTCAGAATGCACCGAGGCAACAGAACTAGCAAACATAAAATGAAACCCAGGAACAGAGAAAAGAAGAAGAGAGAGTTCGAGTATCTCAAACGTGTAGCACAAATGGGTATTTATAGAATGAAAGAATAAAACGTTAATAAATAAACGGTAAAATAAAATATACGATCAGATATTTAAAATGGTAATAAACAGATACGATCGTATATTTAAAACGGTCATAAACAGATACGATCGTATATTTAAAATGGCCATAAACAGATACGATCGTATATTTAAAACGGTCACAAAATAAAATCCCTTATTTTTCATTACCACACAACTTAATAAAACAGTAACATAAAAACATGATTTTCGGATAAGCTTTAAATTCAAAAAAACTTGAACCGAAAATAATAAATAATTTTATTAAATCACAGTGTAAAAACAGTACAAAGCCCATTCTCGCACACGCAGGGGGGGGCAAATCGACGGATTTGCACTTTGAAAGGCCCACTAGGCCCAAACCCATGCTTGCGAGGCTTCCACCTCTTACTAGCCTCTTTGAAAGCTATAAACACAAAAGGATATATAAACTAGTGAGGCAAAGCTATCCTAGGCAATGTGGGACTTCGACTTTTGTAATACTCTCCAAAACTCAAAAATACAACACTAGCTTCATTCAAAATTCTTCATGGTGCAACAGACACGTATTTCAGACTTTGGTTTTATCTCAAAACCGGATTACTGGCATGCTACCTAATCTTTCAAATTTTACATCTTTGAGGAGATTAGATCTTTCCCAAAATCAGTTAATAGAAGAAATACCTAAAAGCATTGGATTGCTATATGAGTTGGAGTCTCTACACCTAGAGGAGAATTACTTGAAGGGTGATATTGTTGAAGCGCATCTCACAAGTTTGTCCAAATTGGATGAGTTGGACTCCTCAGGAAACTCATTGACTCTAAAGGTTGGTACTACCTAGGTTCCACCTTTCCAATTATCTACTTTGGGACCTAGTTTCCCAAGTTGGCTCCAGACTCAAAGTCGCTTGTGGTTTCTAGATATTTCTGATGCTGGGATTGATGACTTTGTACCAGAGTGGTTTTGGAACAAGTTACAGTCTATAAGTGGGATGAATATGTCTTACAATAGTCTCAAAGGTACAATTCTGAATTTACCAATTAAACTTAGTGATGATGATATATATATAATTTTGAATTCAAATCAACTTAAAGGTGGAATTCCTGCTTTCTTGTCACAAGCTCACACGTTGGATCTTTCCAACAATAAGATTTTGGATTTACATATATGCTTGTGCAGAAGAAAAGCAACAACAAACATCCACACTTTGGATTTGTCAAATAATCAAATAATGGGACAGTTGCCCAACTGTTGAGAACATCTAAATTCATTAGAATTTCTTGATCTAAGCAGTAATAAATTATCAGGGAAGATTCCACATTCCATGGATATTCTTGTTAATTTGCAAGCTTTGGTCTTACGGAACAACAGTTTAATTGGAGAACTACCATTCACATTGAAGAAATGCATGAGTTTAGTTATATTAGATGTGAACATTGTTGTTATATCATCACTTAACGTTTTGTTACATGACAGTAGAGACTAAAACAAAAAATTTAAATTTTACGAGGACTAAAACCAAAAAAAAAATCTTTAAAGGAGTAAATTAAAAAATACCCTATTTTATAGGACCAAATGGTTATTTAAACCTTTATTTAATAAGCGTTGTTGGTCTAAGTGAAATTGGGTTCGGTCCTCTTAAGTAAGGTCATTAGTCAGGTTTTCTGGCAAACATTAGTCATTAGCAAAGTTGGTAGATACTTTGCACCAATGTCACGTTGACCAAAAAAAATTTACTTTAAATTAAACACTTAATCTATTAAAATTAAAAAAAAAATATCACGCTACACCATATTCCTAATTACCAAAAACTTAATTTAATTTCAGCAATCTAATGATGGTGGCTTCTTGTTATTGAATTTAATTTTATAATTTCTTTAATTATTATCATTATTATTTTGAATTTAATTATTATATTTTATTCTGGTCTAAACTAGTATAAAAGGTGGTCTAAAAATCGGTTCTACAATAAATAAATAAATAACCGGTTATGCTCTTAATATGTACTGGTTTAAAATTGGTTTTGCTTTGAACTGGTTCATAACCAATTCAAAATCCATTTAAAACTAGTATACCAAAAATCATTTTGGCAAACAATAAATTGATTTGGATTAAAAATGATTCAATTTGATGTGGTCTGGTCATTAAGACCAAAATTATAGGCTTTAATACATAACAAACGGTTTTACGAAAACCTGGTTAAAATTTTGGTTTATAAAAAAAATGTATTCAAATAGAGATTTGACTTTAAAAACCGGTTTAGAACAGATTTGGTTCAGAAATTAAACCACTTTGTCTAATTCAAAATAATTTAAATTGAAAAATTGATCCATTAAAGCATCTAGTTTGGTTTGGTTCATTTTTTTTTTAAAAAAAAGAAAAAGAAATGCACAGTCCTAATTGATGGTGGGAGCTTCTGCTTTTGGGTAGAAGATCTATGTCCTCATACTTGCATGTGATAAGATGGGCTGATGGATTTTCACAATTTTATTTCTTCAATCGTAGTAGAGAGAGAATGTAACCTATTGTTGATAATTTTTGGGTAAACATCCATTTTGGTCCCTAAAGGTGTGAGGCACTAATAGATTGGTCCCTCAAAGATGGAAAATTCAAATTTAGTCCCCGAATGTGCAAAAAGTGCGATAGATTGATCCTGCCGTTAACTCTCATATGTGATCTCTAACATCCGTGCCTACGTGGTAGCTGACGGTTGCCATGTGTCCAAAAGTTGACTTTTCAATTTAGTCCCTGAACTTAACCACTTACTGACATTTTTGGTTCTTGAAATTAACTACTTACTGACAATTTTGGTCCCTGGAATTAACCACTTACTGACATTTTGGTCCCTGAACTTAACCACGTAATGGCATTTTGGTCCCTGAAAGCACTTTCAAATTTTCAATTAAGTCTCATGTTTCATGTAAATTATTAGCATGAACATTATCATATTCCCTCACTTATATTCTTTACCCCTCATATTTTTCACCTTCCTCTTACCAATTCTGTCATTTAAATTATACTATAAATATGAAACTAATTTTTGAGCGCGATTACAAAGCAGTAGTTAGTGGCTAAATCCAAGACATTGTTAACAAGATTCTATAAGGTTCCAAACCAGATCTTCTATCCAAATCAAGTTATTATCTTATATGCTATTAATATGTGTAGAATGTTATATTAATTAATTAATATATTTTATGGAATAACCTTAATCACGGAAAGACATGAAAAAAAAACTTGAGAATCACGAAAGGGAGAAAAAAGAAAGTGTAGTACATCTTGCCCTTGTTTTTTTTATTCTTTGAAGTTTTCATATCGTTGTTCACAAAAGTTGTTTTCATGAACTACTACCGCAAGGTATATATAGACATTAAATAATTTTAAATGTAATGGTTACTTGAGAGTGTTGAAGAAGCTATTTGAAAATTTTCAATTGAATAAAATGTAACTTCTTAAAGAAGCAAGACAATGTTTATTAAGAAAAAAATCAAATAGTTTTTTAAGATGTTTTTCTGTTATTTTCCTATTAGAATTGATGTTTTAGTTGAATAAATGACGAACTTTGCATGCAAGTAGTGGATGTGAAAGTTAAGATGAACTACAAAGTACGGAATAAGAAGGTGAAAATATGAGGGATATCGAATAGAAGTAAGGAGATATGGTGATGACTATGCTAATAATTTTCATGCAGCATGAGACTTAATTAAAAATTCAAAACTACTTTTAGGGACCAAAATGACAGTACGTGGTTAAGTTCAGGGACCAAAATGTCAGTAAGTGGTTAAGTTTAGGACCAAAATGTCAACAAGTGGTTAAGTTCAGGGACTAAATTGAAAAGTCAACTTTTGGACACGTGGCAGTCATGTAGATGACACGTGGCAACCGTCAGCTGCCACATCATCACCAGAGGTGTCACGTAGGCACGGACGTTAGAGATAACGGAGGAGACTTAACGGTAGGACTAATCTGTCGCACTTTTTGCACATTCGGGGACTAAATTCAAATTTTCCATCTTTCAGGGACCAATCTGTCAGGGCCTCACACTTTAAGGGACCAAAATGGGTATTTTTTTTCAATTAGAGAGTTGTCAATTTATTATTCCCAACATGTACGGAATATCCTTAACTTTTCAGTCTTCTAGCTTGCTTTGTGGATTAGAAACTTAAGCCGGGTCAATCACGTCATGAGAGAGGAAAATGAAACTACGTGCAAAGCCTTCGAGTTCAAGCTGTCGATCTTGGTAGAAATATATCTCTCACAGCTATTATATTGTTATGTAGAGGTTGGTTGAATCTGTGGACTCCATATTAAGATTCAAAAGCATTAACTCTGACTCAATTATCATTCAAGCTCAAGTGATCCAGTCTAATTTACCAAAGCATTACTTACGTCGTTGGTCATGAATAAATGAATAACTTTAATACTAAGATATTGGTACATCTTCATAATCATATATCTTTCTATGGACACTCTGCAATTCTTCTTCCGTTTCGTTTGGATCTCAACTCAACACGTCAATTAAACCAAAACAAACATGTTCCTCTTCGACTGGTTGCCTCAGTTTTCGGCAGAAAGAAGCCAAGATTCTCTTCCTCGGTCTCAATAATTCCGGAAACTAAAACACCACCCTCCATCACATGCTCAAAGATGAGGTTCCTGTCAAATATCAAATGCCCTTTTTATTTTTATTTATTATAAAGTTTTTACTTTTTTATGCAATTGCAGAGATTAGTTCATCACCAGCCGAGCCAACACCCTGCTACTTGACGACATGGCAAGTCAATAATGGATTGTTAATGTTGTTGTTATATCATCACTTAACGTTTTATTACATGACAGCAGAGACAAAAACAAAAAATTTTAAATTTTACAAGGACTAAAACAAAAAAAAAACTTTAAAGGAGTAAATTAAAAAATACCTTATTTTATAGGACCAAAAGGTTATTTAAACCTTTATTTAATAAGCGTTGTTGGTCTAAGTGAAATTGGGTTCGGTCCTCTTACGTAAGGTCATTAGTCAGGTGGGTTAGTCAGGTTTGCTAGCAAACATTAGTCATTAACAAAGTTGGTAGATACTTTGCACCAATGTCACGTTGACCAAAAAAAATTTACTTTAAATTAAACACTTAATCTATTAAAATTAGAAAAAAAATATGTCACGCTACACCAAATTCCTAATTACCAAAAACTTAATTTAATTTCAGCAATCTAACGATGGTGGCTTCTTGTTATTGAATTTACTTTTATAATTTCTTTAATTATTATCATTATTATTTTGAATTTAATTATTATATTTTATTCTGGTCTAAACTAGTATAAAAGGTGGTCTAAAAATTCGTTCTACAATAAATAAATAAATAACCGGTTATGCTCTTAATATGTACTGGTTTAAAATTGGTTTTGCTTTGAACTGGTTCATAACCAATTCAAAATCCGTTTAAAACTAGTATACCAAAAATCATTTTGGCAAACAATAAAGTGATTTGGATTAAAAATGATTCAATTTGATGTGGTCTGGTCATTAAGACCAAAATTATAGGCTTAATACATAAAAAATGGTTTTACGAAAACCTGGTTAAAATTTTGGTTTATAAAAAAACATATTCAAATCGATTTGACTGTAAAAACCGGTTTAGAACTGATTTGGTTCAGAAATTAAACCACTTTTTCTAATTCAAAATAATTTAAATTGAAAAACTGATTCCTTAAAGCATCTAGTTTGGTTTGGTTCAGGGTTTTTTTTTTAAAAAAAGAAAAGAAATGCACAGTCCTAATTGATAGTGGGAGCTTCTGCTTTGGGGTAGAAAATCTGTGTCCTCATATATACTTTCATGTGATAAGATGGGCTGATGGATTTTCACAATTTTATTTCTTCAATCATAGTAGAGAGAGAATGTAACCTATTGTTGATAATTATTTTCAATTAGAGAGTTGTCAATTTATTATTCCCAACATGTACGGATTATCCTTAACTTTTCAGTTTTCTAGCTTGCTTTGTGGATTAGAAACTTAAGCCCGGTCAATCACGTCATGAGAGAGGAAAATGAAACTAGTGCAAAGCCTTCAAGTTCAAGCTGTCGGTCTTGGTAGAAATATATCTCTCACAGCTATTATATAGTTATGAATCATACATACTCTATTTGATTTTAGAGCCAACTTTAATGTCATCCTTGAAGTCATTCATATGTATTATAATTGAGACACGACCACAGAGAATATTATCACGTTAATGAATTAAATTACGGTTATATATGTATCGAGCTGTGGGTGTAGATTTTAGTTTGGTGTTATGTTGGTACAAAAAAAGCTCTACAATGTCGTCTTCTAATAAGATGTTATCAAGAACATACTATTATAATTAGATGGTGCTATATAATCTCTATATATAAGAGTGTAATTTCATTTTTATGTTGATAGTGCATTAAAATATAATTCATTTCATTCAGTATCTTTAATTTTCACATAAAAAAAAAACAACACAACTATCATCATCAAAATAATATTCCTTAAAGCACAAATTTGTTTCAAGATTATTGTAACATTTTTTAATTCATCATCTTTTAAAATTTTCAATTATTGGAATTCAATTAAAAAAAAAAAAGTCAGAAGGGATTTGATAAAATTTGAAAATGGAAAAGTTTAAAACAAATTACTTTAGTTTAAGTTTGTTATTTTGATTAGTGACTTTTGGGTAGAAGGTTTAAAATAATTTATGAAAATTTTGAGTACAAGAAATGACAATTTAAATATTTTAGGTAAAAAATAATAATGATAGAACCAAATTTACTTAATTTGGCATGAAAAAACATAATGACAAAATTACACATAATTCAAATTAAAACACTAAAAGTATAATTAAACCTTTTCCTAAAGATTAATGTAATTAATATCAACATGATTATTGTTTGGTAGGATTAACACAATACATATTTACAATATATAAAATAATTTTTATGTATTTATTTACAATATTAAGGCAATATTTTTTTAATTAATAATATATAAAGTTTTCAATTTACAAGTTACAACCACAAAGTATATGCTATAGAAGTAATTGTGTCTGTCATTTTCAAATTTATTCCCATTATCTCATTTTCATTTTGAAACTTTCTTTCTTGCTTAGAACAGCAAATGAAGACAAGCTGCGTAGAAATTAGCCGTACAAGTAAAGTATATACATAATATACTCCATACTCACTACTTAAATCCTGCTGCTCTGTTTTCAATGTACATCTCAAGTAACCATTCTTACCGATTGTTTTTTCTCACAATGGGCAGTTACTTTCTCAAAATCTTGTTTGCAATATTCATTCTTGGATTCATCTCGCCATCACAGAGCTCACATGTGAAATACATTGAGAGGGAGAGACAAGGACTCCTCAACTTCAAAAATGGCCTCACAGATGTCTCTGGCATGCTGTCTACATGGACGGACGATGACAATAATACTTATTGCTGCAAATGGAAAGGCATTCAATGCAACAACGAAACAGGTGATGTACAGATGCTTCATCTTCGTGCTTCAGATACGCATTATTTGACAGGTGCAATCAATCTCACTTCATTGATTGACTTGCAAAATATTGAATATTTGGATCTCAGTTCTAATTCTTTCAGTGGCAGTCAAATCCCAGAAATCATGGGCTCCTTCAAAAACTTAAGATATCTCAATTTATCATACTCAAGCTTTGGTGGGAGGATTCCCTATGAACTGGGAAGTCTCTCAAAGTTGGAGTATCTTGATCTTAAAGCTAATTCTCTTGATGGAGCAATCCCTTCTGAACTAGGGAACCTTACAAGTTTACGATATCTAGATCTAAGTCACAATTATTTTATCCATGGAGAGATCCCTTGTCAACTTGCAAATCTCTCACTGTTGACATATCTTGATCTTTGGAAAACTTCACTTTCTGGGGCAATCCCTTTCCAGGTTGGGAATCTTCCTATCTTGCATACTATTAGACTTGTTGGCCATTTTGATCTTAAAATTAACAGTGCAAAGTGGCTATCTTCTCTGTCTTCACTAACAACTCTTGGCCTGAGTTCATTGCCTGATCTTGACTCCTCTCGTCACTGGCTACAATCGATTAGTGAGCTTATTCCAAACCTAAGAGAGTTGAGGTTAGTTGGTTGTAGTCTTTCAGATGATAATATTTCATCTTTGTTTCATTCTCATTCCAACCATTCCACTTCTCTTTCCATCCTTGATCTCTCTGATAATATGCTGACATCATCAACATTTCAATTGTTGCTCAACTATACCCTTAATCTCCAAGAGCTTTATCTTTCTCAAAATAATATTGTTTTGTCATCTCCTAACTATCCCAACTTTCCATCTCTTGTGATCCTTGATCTCTCTTATAATAATCTAACATCATCAATATTTCAAGGAAATTTCAACTTCAGCTCCAAACTACGAGAACTTCATCTGGTAGACTGCAGTCTTACTGATAAAAGTTTTCTTGTGCCATCTGCTTCCATAAAAAATTCTTCATCTTCTCTTGTCATCCTTGATCTCTCCTCTAATCTATTGAAATCATCCTCTGTAATATTTCACTGGCTTTTCAACTTCACCACCAATCTTAGTAGCCTTTCCCTTCATGATAACTTGTTAGAAGGTCCCATTCCAGATGGATTTGGGAAAGTAATGAACTCTCCTAAAGTTCTTGACCTTGGCTCTAACAACCTGCAAGACGAGATTCCAGCTTCCCTTGCGAATATATGCACATTGCAGGAATTATACCTTAACAATAACAACTTGAGTGGGGAAATTTATAGCTTCATTCAAAATTCTTCATGGTGCAACAGACATGTATTTCAGATTCTGGATTTATCTTATAACAGGATTACTGGCATGATACCTAATCTTTCAATTTTCAAATCTTTGTGGAGATTAGATCTTTCCAATAATCAGTTAACAGGCGAAATACCTAAAAGCATTGGATTGCTATATGAGTTGGTGTCTCTTCGCCTTGAGGAGAATTACTTGGAGGGCGATATCAATGAATCACATCTCACAAATTTGTCCAAATTGGTGACCTTAGACTTAACAGACAACTCATTGTCTCTAAAATTTGGTACTACTTGGGTTCCACCTTTCCAATTACTAGATTTGGGACTAGCTTCTTGCAAGTTGGGTCCTAGTTTCCCAAGCTGGCTCCAGACTCAAAATCACTTAAGCTTTCTAGATATTTCTGATGCTGGGATTGATGACTTCGTACCAGAATGGTTTTGGAGCAAGTTACCGTCTATAAGTGAGATGAATATGTCTTACAATAGTCTCAAAGGTACAATTCCGAATTTAGTAATAAAGCATACCAACTATCTTGGTGGAAATGCAGTAATTCTAAATTCAAATCAACTTGAAGGTGGAATTCCTACTTTTTTGTCAGAAGCAGACACATTGGATCTTTCCAAAAACAAGATTTCAGATTTAAATACATTCTTGTGTGGCAAAAGAGCAACTACAAAAATGGGCACGTTGGATTTATCAAATAATCAAATAATGGGACAGCTGCCTGACTGTTGGGAAAATCTAAGTTCATTAAAGTTTCTTGATCTAAGAAATAATAAATTGTCAGGGAAGATTCCTCAGTCCATGGGTACTCTAGTTAATTTGCAAGCTTTGGTCTTGCGAAACAACAGTTTAATTGGAGAACTGTCACCCACATTGAAGAACTGCACTAGTTTAGTTATATTAGACATGGGTGAAAATTTGTTGTCTGGTCCAATACCCTCATGGATTGGAGAAAATCTACAACAACTGAAAATCTTGAGCTTGAGAGTAAATCACTTCTTTGGAAGTGTTCCTGTACATCTATGCTATTTGAGGCAAATTCGTTTCTTGGATCTTTCAAGGAATAACTTGTCAGGAGGAATTCCAACGTGCCTGAGCAATTTTACCACAATGAAGGAAAGGAGAGTAATTACAAATAAAATTGTAAGGGAACGGAAAATTTCATCTGATTGGTATGACCCTGATATTTATGACTCTAGAGTGCTATTGATGTGGAAAGGTCAGGATTATGTGTTTTGGAATCCAGAGAATCTACTAAGTAGCATTGATCTCTCAAGAAATGATTTAACAGGTGTAATACCAAAAGAGGTTGGGTATTTGCTTGGATTAGTTTCTTTGAATTTATCAAGAAACAACTTTCATGGAAAAATTCCTTCTGAGATTGGGAATTTAGGTTCGCTAGAATTTCTTGACTTATCAAGAAATCATTTCTCTGGCAAAATTCCATCTACTCTTTCCAATATAGATCGTCTTGCCATGTTAGACTTATCAAACAATGATCTCATTGGAAGAATCCCCTGGGGAAGACAGATGCAAACCTTTGATGCCTCTAGTTTTGAAGGAAATCTTGGACTTTGTGGTCAACAACTTAACAAAAGCTGTCCTGGAGATGAGACAACAGCAAAGCCTCAAGGACTAGCAGTTGATGGTGAAGAAGACAATTCAGTTTTCTATGGAGCATTATACATGAGCTTGGGGTTTGGATTCTTCACTGGCTTTTGGGGCTTAATAGGATCAATACTACTTTGGAAACCATGGAGAAATGCTTACCTGAGGTTCTTGAACTGACTGACAGATTATATATTATTAATGGTTGAAATGAGCATAGCAAAGTTCCATAGGTGGCTCAAAGGCTAGCAGGTATGTAATTCTAATAACTTTGAATTTCATAGTGTTTATTTCTCTGCTTCAGTTAAATAAATCAACAACTATTTTTGATATGGAAAGGGAGAATGCTTTTTTCAAAAAATAGTGTACATCTTGGCTTGAATCTAATTGTTAGAATTTACTTAGTTAGTTAATTATTTATCCTTGCTAATGCTAACTCCAAGAAGTACTACTGCTTTACTTCATTATATCTCTTACTTAATATGTCTTTCCCACGTGCACACACTGTTTTTCATCAATTTAAACATTGAGTGTATCCGATTCTCTTTTTTCATTAGTTTGTGCCTTCACTAGTGGTAGTTACTTCTCCAAGAAATGGTTTTTTTTCTTGATGTAAAGACATTATAGAAGGTGTGTCCTGTTTAGTGAATATTTTTCTGTTTTCAAATGACTTCTCTAATGTTTCAACCTCTTGAAAAATGCTTACAGTTATATGCCTTTTTGTTCTGTAATGACTAGCTAGATTTTAGTTTCATTTAGTTTATCACTAAAATTTGGTCTGTAATGTTTTTTCCACCACCATTAATGTCTGTAATCTGAATTGTAGCACAGAATTTGCAGTTTATAGCGGACTGGCTTCAAGATTCTATTCTGGATGAAAGCATCATGAATTGCTGGAAGTTTAAGATTTGTAGCATTGATGTTTACAATGTAAAATCTGACAAATCATATTTTGAAGTAATGACTTGCAAAATCACTGTATTGACTTGATAGTCTTTTGTTGTATAATCTATTTGTAGTTTCATTTTATTTTCCTTTTAAGCCAAGACAATTAATATGTAAAATGTGAAGGTTTTGCCTTCTAGTAGCTAGCTATATTCAAACTCACTACCCAAATTTGTACATGTCATCAAGAATGTGAGATATCCAAATAATGTTTGTTGATCCTACTAGTATGTCAGCGTCCTTGAATTTCAACTTATTCAGTATTTTCATATGCATATTGCATATGCTCTGCTAAAATCCCAAAACATAGCATTAACAGATGCTGGCCATGCCAATGGTAAAAACCAATTCCAAAAAAAGGGTGGTGGTTGATGCAATCCATAAAGAATGTTATAGTTAATTAGTTAGTTATATTGTTAGCTATAGTTAGTTAAGAAGCCTAGAAAAAGTATAAATAAGCCTTCCATGACTAATGTAAATCGTTAGAAAATAGTAGTATGTTGTGAATGAAGATTGTTTATTTGGAAGTTTTCTTTTCATGGTTCTAAGTAAGATAGTTGATTTACGATTTAGTGCTCTTGTTGAGAGGCTTCCATGGCAGAAACAATTCAATTGATAGCCAAAAGAAGTTAAAAAATGGATCTTTATAGTCAGAGAATAGTATGAGGTCTCTGATTATCGAACAAAGAGACAACAAATTATATTGAGAATTTGACACCAATCTATCTAACTGGTTTTGCATATCATATGGTGGAACACATGGAAGGTTAGCAAGAGTTTTTGTTTTGCATAACAATTTTCAGAAGCCATTCTAATATGACTTGCAAATGATGATTTCTACGCATTGAGGAAGATGTGTAGAAAGTGAATCAAAACACATTAGAAAGAATGAGTTGGTAATGACCACCAATGGTAATGGGGTTAGCCTTAAGTAGAAGTATAATATCTGTGCTTGTTTGTGATTTGCCTGGAGAAAAGCCCGTGTTTAGTTTTTTAGTGTTACACTGATTTAGCTTCGGACTGTGTTTAGTAGCTTTGTTTTGCATTAATAACACTTCAGTTTTTTTATTTTTATTTTTCTGCTGCGTATCACTTGCTTGATAGAAGGTTAAATCCATGATGCTGGTGGGTTTAAGTGTAGGAACATATGACCTCTCTGTTCTTGTCCTGTCACATGTAATTTATGTAGAGGTTGGTTGAATCTGTGGATACTAAGATTTAAAGGCATGAACTCTTATTCAAGCACCTTTCTTTCTCTTTCTCTTTCTCATGTAATTTCTCAGTCAAAACTCGGGTGATAGATTGCATTTAGTAATTCAGCTTGGTCTGTTCGATTAGTAGCTCTAAGTGTTAGCCAAGGAACATTGGTAGATCTGATATGGCTAGCTCTATTTGAGGCAAATGTGAATTACTCCCATTTGATAACACCCCATTTTCCTTTGCAGGTATTTATGATGGAGTCAAGACAAAAAGAGTTATTTCAACCTTTAATCAATTGATGCTGTCTTCAATGTACACTTTTTGTGATTTTTCATAGAGCAATTTCTTGTCATAGGGGGGTTGGACTTGATTTTAATTTCTGATACGGGTAATTGAACTTGATCTTCTACTAGTCTTCTTTTCAAATTTTTACTTCAAAATGTTTTTTTTTTGTTTCTTTTTTCTTTTCTCAAAAACCCAAAACATTATTTTCTTTTATTTTTTTTGTCCTGGGTCAGAGACTACGGATGTCCCCCAATCCATTGGGCTAGAGACTAAACCCGTTCGCGGTGTGTGGGTACTGTTGGTCCAAGGAAATTTTGCACTCGACGGGAATCGAACACAGATTCTCCCATTAAATAAATCGTTCTTCCACATGTGAATGCAGCGAAGCCTTACTCTTTTTTTTTTTAGAAAATTAAGACATATGCTACGCAAGATCATGTACATCTTATCACTATAAAACCGCACGGTTCTGTATCTCATCTTCGAGAAATTCTTAGTTAGGCACAAACCGAACACATCATCCTTACACACAATCAATAAAAAATTTACAACTAATAAAATAAAAAACAAATAAATCCAACCTAAAAAATAAAAAAACTAATATTTAAAACAAATAATCAAATCCCACGATTTTCTTTCCAATATTTATCTGTAACAATATCTCTTTTATATTAAGGTAATATATAATTTAAAATAACTTTGTAATGTACATAATAAAATAACTTATAATATAGACATTTTATTTCCATCATAAGGCTGATTTTTAAAAAAATGGTTAATATTTTTTAAATAACAAAGTTCACGTAAAATTTTAAATGTCAATTTTTTTTTACAGCAAATGTCAAATTTTATTAGGTGACAAAGATTTTGATATAGAAATAAAAAGCGGGAGACAGTTACACGCAAAAATAGTGGATTTTATTTATTTGTTTTAAATGTTAGTTTCTTTATTTTACATGTGAATTTATTTGCTTTTTATTTATTAGTTAAAAGATTTTGATATATATAGAAATAAAAAGAAAGAGATATCGTTATTGATAAATATTGGAGAGAAAATCGTGGGATTTAATTATTTGTTTTAAATATTAGTTTCTTTATTTTTTTAGGTTGGATTTATTTGTTTTTTATTTTATTAGTTGTAAATTTTTTATTAGTTGTGTGTAAGGATGATGTGTTAGGTTTGTGCCTAACTAAGAATTCCTCCATCTTCAGGCTAATATTTATGTGCCTCTTAGCCAAAACACAATGAACACAATGAAGCAGAACCCAGCAGCCTGCCTCAAATAAAACCTCTCCGGTGGTATCTAACTACTTATCTCTTCACTAATCCTTGGTTTAGGCATTACATTCATGCATTCGCAATGTTTTAAAAACAAAAGTGCATATTAAATTGGTGAGACCCCATCATATATAATTGTATTTGTTCAAGCAATTAAATTTGTCCATATGCATGATATATTTAATAGCTTGAACCAAGGATTTGAATATTTGAATAAAAAATATATAGTCAATTGACTCAATTATCAAGCAAGGACAAATTTAATTAATTGCTTGAACCAAGGATTTGAATATTTGAATAGAAGATATACTATACTACACAATTGTCAGTCCAGTTTAATTTCTTGGACCAAGGATTTTATCGATTGACGACTCATCTATCTTTCAAGCAAAAGTGTCCAGTGTAATTTAAAAAATGATTGCTTATCTTTGGTACATGTTATTTTTTGTTTAATGGAGTTTGCAGCAGAGGTGACAGATGCACTCATTTTTGCATGAAAGATGATATAGCGTTGGCAACTACTATCTCTTGATTTGAGGTTCTTATATTCACCGTGAATGGGAGAACTTAGATTCCGATAATAATTCTTAATATTGGTTAGTGCTTGTTATACCAGGAACTGAATGAGTATTACTTTGGGTTATAAAAAATTGACTTGGCAGAAGCCATGTCCCATCTAACACGGCAGGTCAACATATAAACATAATACAATTGTGTTATATATGTGGATCGAAGGAGTAAAAAAATTGAAATTTTTTATTTTAAGCATCAATTTAATAAAAAAATAAATTAATAGAAATTATATTTTATCACGATTTATATAGGACTTTACTTTATTTTTTATGTTAATTTTTTATTTAAATCTTAACTCTCAAAATAATTACTTTTAAACTTCTTTCCTACGTTTATCTTTTCAATCTCTGTTGTATGTGTTTGATTTTAATTTATTTTTTTTGTATTAAAATTACTTTTCTTTCAAATTTCAGCTGCTTGTATTTATATTCTTAAAAAAAAGCTGCTTGTATTTATTTGATCATTTATATAAATTAAGTATATATATCTTTATTATAATTTAAACATTTTTTTATTATGCCTTATTATAATCTAATTAAAATTCAAAGGGAAACTTCTTCTATTATGTTGTTTGAAAATTGCAATTAGAATCAAGTCAAGGTGATTCGTGACCTAAGGTAAACTATCTTATTATGATTAATTAAAACCGAAAATGAAAGTTCGACGTATCATCATGTTTGAAATTGCAAACAAACTCCGAATCAAGGTACTCCGTGACCGGCTAAGTCAGTATCTTATTTTAATCAAATGAAATCCAAAACGAAACTTCTGCATACATCGTGTTTGGGAAAAACCAAAGTGTGGTCATATGAAATAACATTATGATGATCAACATATCCTTATAAAATGGCTATTCGCACTCATCACTCTTCCTAGAAACTTTACTCATAAAGTCTTTTTCTTTTCATGGAATTAATCCGGAAATGTTAATTTCCGCTGCAACGGGGCATCCTTTTTCTTAATTTTAATAGGTTAAATTACTTTTTTTTTCTCTTAATTTATTTATTAAGTTCAATTTGGTTACTTTATTTTTTAATGTTTTAATTAGGTCCTTATTTGTTAAAATAGATTCAGCTTGTTCTTTTTATTTTTAAAATTTTCAGTTACGTCCTTATTTTTTAAAATAGGTTCAATTTGGTTTCATTTTAAACCAAATTTGGACCCATCTTAAAATGTTTGAAGCTAATAGAAGGAAAATGAGACCAAATTGAATATATTTTTAAAAATAAAAGACCTAATTGAACCCTTTAGAAATAAAAGAACCAAATCAAACCCAATTTAAAAAATAAAGAAGCTAAATTAAACCTTTTAAATTAGGAACCAAATTGAACCTAGTAAATAAATTAAGGGACCAAAACAATAATTTAACCATTTTAATTTTAATATATTATCAAAGTTCAAGGAAAAAAAAGACTACCCCATTTTAGGGTCCTAGGAGCCTCTCTAATGCTATCAATTAATTTAAGATACCTATTTTGGGTATCTTATCTCATTAAAACAAGGGTTTACCATTTTTTTAGTCCCTAAACATTATATGATTTCTAATTTTGATCCTTAAACTTATTTTATGTCAATACTTTTAGTCCTTGTTGTCTATTTTTACTGTTAAACGTGACTTGCCATGTGTAAAAATCAATGACATGACATTTACAAGTTAGCTATTAAACTGAGCAATATTTAATCCTAGTCATGCACAATTCTAACTAAAATGAGGACATTCATTATTGTTATTTATGATCACAAATGTAAGTAAATACAACAATTATCAGTCATCAATTAACAAAGATTTTTGAACGGCAGGGGCCTTTTCCAAATATAAAAATTTATTAGGTACTAATTAAAACTAGGACGGTAACTTTTGTAACAAAGCGGTGGCCATGGATACCCTCCAAAAAATAGGCATTATAAAATTTCTATGTATACTCTTATTTTGCCCCCAATAAGTTAACTGGCTATCCCAATATATATATATATATATATATATATATATATATATATATATATATATATATATATATATATATATATATATATATATATATATATATATATAGTACGACTCTTGTGAGAACACTTTCTTATGTGAGAACATGAGAACAACTAATAACAACCATCAGATCAAGATTAAAAATAATAAATGGTTGAGATCAAAATATTTAAAATTTAAATTATGATCTAATATATAATCTAATAAAAAATAAATCTATAAAAGATCTTAATTATCACTTCCTAAAATATAATTTGAATTTTAAATATTTTAATCTCAACCATTTATTATTTTTAATCTTGATCTGATGGTTGTTATTAGTTGTTCTCATGTTCTCACATAAGAAAGTGTTCTCACATGAGTCGTACTCATATATATATATATATATATATATATATATATATTATAAAATTTGTATATATATTCTTATATTGTAAGTTTTTCTTTCTTTTAACTTGTTCTAATTTATATTTTATGAGTAAAAGTTATAATAAATCTTTTGTTTTATGGGTTAGTTTTAATATATTAATTTTGAAAATATTTTTTATTTATTTTTTGTATGTGGTGACCTCATAAAAAGTAAGCTAGCTCCACTTCTGACCAAAGCCAAAAAAAAAAAAAACATAAATGTTAGGTATCAAAATTAAAATACTCCTATTTTAGGGGTACCAAAAAATTATTTAAGTCAAAATATTTTTATGTAATACTATATATTAATATATTAAATATTTAAATATGACGAAAAATTTAAAGAAAAATTTTCATTGTTATAATTATGAAAAATTTAAGATAATGATTTAAATATGACAAAGTCAAAGATAATGATGCTTTATTTTCATTGTTATATAAGTTTTTAAGAGATTATTTTTTGGCTTAAATAACTTTTTGGTACATGTAAAATAGACAATTTTGATTTTGCCACCTAAACTACCATTTTTTTCTATTTTAGTGCCTCACATATTTTTACGTTTGATTTAAATATCTATCGTTAATGAGCTTTCTTTAATTGCTGATGTGAAACGGAGTGCTACGTAACCAAGTCAAGGTTATTTAAAAAAAACTTGACAAAAAGTTTCTGAGATAAGAGAGTACAATACCCAAAAAAAAAATGTAACTCCAAACAACAGATTGAGAGATTAAAAAAAAAAAACTGGACACGATACCGAATGACTAGATTTGAGCAGGAAAAATATAGATTTAAAAGTTAGACACATTGCCAAAAGGCGAAATTTGAGTTGAAATTTTTCTTTGGAATATTGATACGTGGCAAGCCAAGACACTATTATATATTATATATTATTATTATATTAGTAAACTCCTTTATTAAATTATATAGTAAATAAATAGATAATTCTACCTTTGAAATAAGTTGTACAAGTGCGAAGTCGTTATCAATAAATAAAATAAAATGTACGAGTGGGAAGTCATAATTCATAGCGTGAGGAGCTTGACTTGGAGTGGTCAATGAAGACAAAGAGCGTAAAAAATCGTAATGGGCAGTTAGTTAAATCCTGCAGTGGAGCTTTCAAATTTCAATTTCAATACATTACAAGTCACAATTCTTAGTGAATAGTGATTGTTTTCTTTCGTGTGTGAAAAATCGTAATGATGGGCAGTTATTTTCACAAAATCTTGTTTGCAATGTTAATGTGCTTTTTGCATACCCAATTATCCATTCTTGGATTCATCTCGCCGAGCTCAGATGTGAAATGCATTGAGAGGGAGAGACAAGCACTCATCAGCTTCG
This sequence comes from Pueraria montana var. lobata, assembly GCA_026413185.1. Lineage (NCBI taxonomy): Eukaryota > Viridiplantae > Streptophyta > Magnoliopsida > Fabales > Fabaceae > Pueraria > Pueraria montana. The sequence goes on from CM048648.1 coordinate 71,816,050, forward strand.
AACAAAGCCTGATAGATAACTCTGGCAAACTGTCAACATGGAAGGACGGTGACAATTACAGAGATTGCTGCAAATGGAGAGGCATTGAATGCAACAATGAAACAGGTCACGTGCAGAAGCTTGATCTTCGTGGTTCCAAAATTCATTATTTGAGAGGTGCAATCAATCTCACTTCATTGATTGACTTGCAAAATATGGAATATTTGGATCTCAGTTTTAATATTTATCTTGTGGCAATCAAATCCCAGAACACATGGGCTCCTTCAAAAACTTAAGATATCTCAACCTATCATACTCAAGATTTGGTGGGAGGATTCCTTATGAACTGGGAAATCTCTCAAAGTTGGAGTATCTTGATCTTAAAGAAAATTCACTTGTTGGAGAAATCCCTTCTCAACTAGGGAAGCTTACAAGTTTACAATATCTTGATCTAAGTGGCAATTTTGATATCTATGGAGAAATCCATTATCAACTTGGAAATCTCTCACAATTGAGGTATCTTGATCTTATGTTTAATTCACTTTCTAGAGCAATCCCTTTCCATGTTGGGAATCTTCCTATCTTGCATACTCTTTGACTTGGAAGCAATTTTGATCTTAAAATCAATGATGCAAAGTGGGTATCTTCTCTCTCTTCATTAACAAACACTTGTCCTGAATTCATTGCCTAATCTTGGCTCCTCTCGTCATTGGCTACAAATGATCAGTGAGCTCATTCCAAACTTAAGAGAGTTAAGGTTAGTTGGTTGTAGTCTTTCAGATGGTAATATTTCATCTTTGTTTCCTTCTCATTCCAACCTTACCACTTCTCTTTCCATTCTTGATCTCTCTGATAATATGCTGACGTCATCAACATTTCAACTGTTGTTCAACTATAGCGTTAATCTCCAAGAGCTTTATCTTTCTTTAAATCATATTGTTTTGTCGTCTCATCACTATCCAAACTTTCCTTCTCTTGTGATCCTTGATCCCTCTGATAATAATATGACATCATCAATATGACAAGGAAATTTCAACTTCAGCTTCAAACTACAAGAACTTTATCTAGTAAATTGCGGTCTTACTGATAAAAGTTTTCATGTGCCATCTACTTCCAATAAAAATTCTTCATCTTCTCTTGTCACCCTTGATCTCTCCATTAATCTATTGAAATCATCAGCTATATTTCACTGGCTTTTCAACTTCACCACAAATCTTCATAGTCTTTCTCTAGATGATAACTTGTTAGAAGGTCCCATTCCAAATGGACTAGAGAAAGTGATGAACTCTCTTGAAGTTCTTATTCTTAGCACTTCAACCTGCAAGGCGAGATTCCAGCTTCCCTTGGGAATATATGCACATTGCAGGAATTAGACCTTAGCGATAACAACTTGAGAGGTGATAAACCGGACATTTTGATATGAGTTTAGATGTCATTTTCATACATTTTGAATATATTTTATTGGCAAAACTCACTGTTTGGTGTTAGTTGATACAAGACAGGTATTCAAGAGGCTTCATGAGGAAAAGAGTTGAAAATTGCATTTTTTTGGAGCAAAAATGCCACTGTCTAGAGGACCAAGAAAAAAAGGGGCTAGAATTGAAGTAACGCAAGGACCATGGCCATGGTAAATTACCATGGCCATGCTGGTTGCGTAGCAGAATTGGACCTTTATGCAAGGACCACGGCCGTGGTCATTTTACCACGGCCGTGGTAAGTTACGCTGTCAGCCCATTTAAATTTTGAATTATTATAAATAGGATGAGAAACCCTTTTATCTTTTATCTTTTGTTCTATTTCGAAAACTGAGGGTTCTGGGTGAGAAAGAGATCCTGTGAGAGACTCTGAGCTGCGAGAGGACATAGAGAACAACATTGGGGATCATCACTGTAAAGTTTCTTCCCTTCTGTAATCTTTATGTCTTCTTTTGAGTTTTCTGGCTTAATCATGAACATGAGTGGCTAGTTTCTCTTAGTCCTGGATTGTGATGTAGTTGTACCTTTGTACCCCGATTCTAATTTGAATAAAACCTCGATGTTATTCAGTTATTTGTATCTCTTCACTACTTTTATTGTTTTTTAGGACCGATCAGTCTAAACATAAGTTAATCTCTTACCTATGATCACTTGCTTGCGATTAACTGAACTGTGAAGTGATTAGATTTGTACAATTTGCATGATCAAACTTATTGTATAAATTTCCAGTAGATTAACCTGTTAATCAACCTCTCTGAGATTTATCATTTGCTCTAAATTAATTCACCTATGATCAATTGGGAATTAAATTAGGAGAAATAGCGTTATTAACTATGATCAATTGTTAATTAACGAATTTAAGAGGTCGTTGGCAAGTAACACATTTAGGGATTTTATTAAGATTAGAATTGGGGGAAAAAGGGGTACATGTGAAATCACAATCCTAGGCTTCTTTATCATAATTGTTCTCACAGTAATCTTTCTGCTCTGATTCTCTTTCTTTTGAAAAGAATAATTGACCAACATTCTTCTCAATTTGATTTTTATATTCTGGATTGCTTAGTAATTTGCGAGATTAAGTATTTGGGAACGCGATTGGTCCTTTGGGTTCGATATCCGGACTCCTAGAGTCCACTGTTACTACTGCGTAGGGTACGCTTGCCCTTTGCGAATGCATTTTACGCATCAAGTTTTTGGCGCCGTTGCGGGGGACTAGTTGTGTAGTTCCCAGATAATTTATTTTGCGAAAATTAAGCAATTCTTGTTCATATTGTGCGTAGTTTTTTGGTTCCTTTTAATTTTCTGTTTTATCTATTTTAATTTAATTTTTGTTTATTTATTTATCTATTTTTTTAATTATTTTTTTTATTATTTGTTTAATTTCTGAATTTTTATTTTATTTTAATTAAAAAAAATCCTTTTATTTTAACTATTCATTCTCTTTTTCCAGTTGCGTTTTAATCCCTATTTTGTGTTGAAAGTTTATGCTAACCAGGTCCCAGAGACCAGAGCTTGTGAACAAACCTAAAATCGAAAAACTTGCTCGGAAGAACAGAGCGGAACAAAGAAGAAGAGTAATGGCTGAAGAAAATGACGCACCGGTGGAGCAGTCTCTGTTAGACTATCTCACTCCTCAAGTTAGGGTAGCTAACAACATCTTATTGCCAGCACTGGGGGATGTCAATTTTGAATTGAAACATGGCTTCCTCCAGATGATAGAGAGTAACCAGTTCAATGGGCTGGCTACTGAGGACCCGGTGGAGCATCTGAGAAGATTCATGAGGATGGCCAACACTGTAAAATATTCCCGGGTGTCTGCTGAATATATCAGACTGGCTGCTTTCCCATTCTCACTCAACGGGAAAGCTCTCAATTGGTTGTTCTCACTTCCGGCCAACAGCATCACTACCTGGGAGATGTGCACCAATAAATTCCTCCGTAAGTACTATTCTGTAGTGAAGACAGACCAGATGCAGAGAGAGATAGGCAATTTTTCTCAGAGGGAGTAGGATAGCCTGTCAGAAGCCTGGGACAGATTTCAGGAGTTGCTTCGGAGTTGTCCACATCATGGGTTTAGCCAACAGAGAATCATCCAGATTTTCTATGGAGGTGTATCCAGCCATAATAGGATTAGCCTCGACGCTGCTTGTGGAGGTTCCTTGATGGCTAAATCACCAACAGAGGCAAATAGAATCATTGAAGCCATGGCCTCTAACACCTACAACCACACTGCAGATAGGCGTATTCTGATGAAACCTGTGAACCAAGTGGAAGGTGGAACATTTAGTTCAAGCATTGATCAGAAGCTGGAGAAGTTGTCTAAGCAGATGGAGACCGTGATGAAAGCACAGGTACAGCTTCTAACTGCAGCTCTTCCACCACCCACTTGTGATAAGTGTGGGGAAGCCCATAGAGGAGAATGCCCTGTGAGTAATGCATTTGCTCAAGCTATGGAAGAGGTAAACTATGCCGGTAGGAAGAGTGCAGAATATGATCCCTACTCCAGCACATTCAACCAAGGATGGAGGGATCATCCTCACCTTTCTTGGAGAGACCAAAGGGACCAAGGTCCCAGGCAGGGGCAGAATCAAAATGTGTATAGGCCTCCACATATGCAAAATCAGAGGTCAAGTCAAGAAGAGAGAATGCCATCACTGGAGGATGTCATGATGCAATATATAGCTAAGAGTGATGAGCGCATGAAGACTATGGAGTCTCAACTTTCTAGCATGCGAGCTTTACTATCCCAGAGAGCTCCTGGTACCCTTCCTTCTCAAACTGAAACTAATCCTACGAAGGAGGAGGCGAATGTTGTGATGACTAGGAGCAAGAAGGCTAAAGAGGAGCAGAAGAAGAAGGAAGAGTCAGCTCCAACTCCAGAAGAGGAGGTTCTTACTGAAGAGAACCCAACTGTTGAGAAAGAGAAGGAAAATGAGGTACTGACACCTCCTCAGGTAAGTGTTCCTTTCCCCCAAAGGTTGAAAGACAAGAGTGAGGATATATATTTTGCTAGATTTGTAGAGATGCTGAAAGGTTTGCATATCAATATCCCTTTCGCTGAGGCAATTGCTCAAATGCCAAAGTACGCCAAGTATTTAAAAGAAATTCCTTCAAATAAAGGAAAGCTGGCGGACTTTGCTACAATTGGCCTCAACGAAGAATGCTCTGCTGTGGTTTTAAAGAAATTGCCTCCTAAGCTTAAGGATCCCGGGAGTTTTTCAATTCCTTGTACTATTGGCAATTTGCAATTTGCAATTTGATAGAGCATTATGTGATTTGGGTGCTAGCATTAATCTAATGCCTTATTCTGTTTATAAGAAGTTGGGGTTACAAGAACCCCAACCCACTGACATCTCTATTTTGCTTGCAGATAGGACTCTCACCTATCCGCGAGGAATTGTGGAGAACTTACTGGTTAAGGTTTGGAAATTTATTTTCCCTGCTGACTTTGTTATTCTGGATATTGAGGAGGATGAGGAAATCCCAATTATTTTGGGACGACCCTTCCTCAACACAGGAGATGCCGTGATTGAGGTCAGAAAAGGGAGATTAACATTGAGGCTAGGTGATGAGGAGGAAGTGATTAAAGTGTATGATACTGCAAAAAGCTCCTCCTCTTCCGCTTCCTGTAATTTTGTGCAAGCCATTGACAAGGTGGAGATGATTGATACTGAGCTTCACCCAAGTGTGGGGAAGGAAGCTCCTGGCTATAGAGTGGATGGACATGCTAAAGGTTTACTGGAAGAAGGGAATACCACCTTGTTTGAGGGAGGTTGATTTCCTTTTCACCCGTCAGGCTCGGGACGTTAAACAAGCGCTGCTCAAGAGGCAACCTGAGAAGAGTGGGTTCATGAACCCACTATATCCTTTTAATTATTTTATTTTGCATTCTAGAGCTTAGGAACTATTTTATTTTGGTTGTTCACGCATGTGGGGACCACGGCCATGCTAAATTGAGCACAGCCGTGGTGGTAGAAGCAAGGCTGTGGTTATATTTGATCACAGCTATGCTCCCAGCATCCCCAAACAATGTCATTTACGACCACAACGTGCTAAATTGACCATGGCCGTGGTCAATGGACCCTGAAAGTGGAAATTTTGCAATTTTTGTGAAAAACAACGTCATTTACGACCACGGCCGTGCTAAATTAACCATGGCCATGGTCAATGGATCCTGGAAGTAGAAATTTTGCAATTTTTGTGAAAATCAACGTCATTTACAACCACGGCCGTGCTAAATTGACCATGGCCGTGCTTAATGACCACGGGTCTGGTAAATGGACCCTGGAAGTAGAAAATTTTCAATTTTTGTGAAAATCAGCGTCAAAATTTTACGACCACGGCTGTGGTAAATTTTACCACGGCCATGGTAAAAAAAAAACTGAAAAAAAAATTTAACCAAAACAAAAAAATTTCTTTCTTTTCTTTTTCAGGTTCATTGTCCTTCCTCACCAGAAGCATTACCAGATACCTTAGAGACCCGCTTTTCAGGAGGTTTTCTGTTTCTTTTTCTATTTTTTTTGTTGTTTTCTTGTTTCATTACTTTATTTTATGTTTCCCTTCAGTACATTTTATTTTCATGTCTTATTGATTTATGCATTTGGATGCATTGAGGACATTGCATACTTTAAGTGTGGGGAGGGGGTCACGGTTTTTCTCCCCAGCTTTGAATTGCTGTGATTTGTGATTATGCCAGTACATTGTTCTGTGTTATTTTTGAATTCTTGATAGTTATGAAATTTTGTTTTTAGAACCCCTTTGAAAAAAAAAAAGTTTGCAGCATTGCAGTGGGATTTTCTTCAAGGAAATGAACATTAGCACTGAACATAATTGAATAAATTGTTTTCCCTTGAGCTTAGCCATAGAAATGTGAGTTTTGAGCTTTTGTTTCTTTTAGTGTGTGATTCTGATCCACCTTAGGTGGCATGTTCTATTTTCTATCCTGAAATACATATCCTTAATTGGCTTTTTATTTTCTGAAACTATTGAGGCATTGGTTAGGCATTTTTCTGGATTCAGATTTTGTGGTACATCCCCATCTAGTTGCCTGTTTTGAGCCTAATTAAATATTCATTTGTCACCTTGCTCTGAAATTATGTATACTTGTTTATGCTTGGTGATCAGAAGGATGGGGGAAAAACCAATGTAATGCAGAGCATCCAGTTTAAAAAAAAAAAAAGAATTCAGTGTCTCTCAACTTCCTCTCCTGTGAATTGAATAAAATAAGGTCAAAAACCTTCAAAAAAAAAAAGGAAAATAGAATAACAGGAGAAGAAGTGAGAGCTGAAATATGGGTAGTGAAAAAGGGAATGAGGGAAGGCATTGGCTCCCTTTGATTTTAGATCACTGAGTGTGAACTGCCATTAGTGCCCTTTGTTGTCCTTTCCTTTCAGCATCTACCTATCATTATAAACTGGGCCCCATTATACCCTGTCATGCCTCATTTGTTCTGTTGTGAAAAGTTGATTGAGTTGAGTTGATTGATGAATAGATTTGTGAACATGCTCAATTAAGTGTGATTTGAGAGAATTTCTGTTGACCTTGAAACACTGAGAGAATGAGAGATGAGTGAACCAGGCTCATGGGAAATTGGTCATTTATGCAGGTGTTTTAAGTCTAATGGATTCTTTGGAAAAATTCTGCTGCACTTTGTTGTTTTATTGTTGCTTATGTTTCATTTTCCATTCAGAATAAATTGGGGTTCTGTTACAAGTTCTTGACTAGAGGGAATTGGTTTTGATATTTGACTCAGAATAATTACTTAAGGGCAAGCAATGCTCAAGTGTGGGGAGGTTGATAAACCGGACTTTGATTGCATTTTGATGTGAGTTTAGATGTCATTTTCATACATTTTGAATATATTTTATTGGCAAAACTCACTGTTTGGTGTTAGTTGATACAAGACAGGTACTCAAGAGGCTTCATGAGGAAAAGAGTTGAAAATTACATTTTTTTGGAGCAAAAATGCCACTGTCTGGAGGACCAAGAAAAAAAGGGCCAGAATTGAAGTAACGCAAGGACCATGGCCATGGTAAATTACCATGGCCATGGTGAATTTACCATGGCCATGCTGGTTGCGTAGCAGAATTGGACCTTTATGCAAGGACCACGGCCGTGGTAAGTTACGCTGTCAGCCCATTTAAATTTTGAATTATTATAAATAGGATGAGAAACCCTTTTATCTTTTATCTTTTGTTCTATTTCGAAAACTGAGGGTTCTGGGTGAGAAAGAGGTCCTGTGAGAGACTCTGAGCTGCGGGAGGACGTAGAGAACAACATTGGGGATCATCACTGTAAAGTTTCTTCCCTTCTGTAATCTTTATGTCTTCTTTTGAGTTTTATGGCTTAATCATGAACATGAGTGGCTAGTTTCTCTTAGCCCCGGATTGTGATGTAGCTGTACCTTTGTACCCCGGTTCTAATTTTAATAAAACCTCGATGTTATTCAGTTATTTGTTTAAGAGGTCGCTGGCAAGTAACACATTTAGGGATTTTATTAAGATTAGAATTGGGGGAAAAAGGGGTACATATGAAATCACAATCCTAGGCTTCTTTATCATAATTGTTCTCACAGTAATCTTTCTGCTCTGATTCTCTTTCTTTTGAAAAGAATAATTGACCAACATTCTTCTCAATTTGATTTTTATATTCTGGATTGCTTAGTTATTTGCGAGATTAATTATTTGGGAATGCGACTGGTCCTTTGGGTTCGATATCCGGACTCCTAGAGTCCACTGTTACTACTGCGTAGGGTACGCTTGCCCTCTGCCAACGCATTTTATGCATAAAGAGGGGAAATTTCTAGCTTCATTCAAAATCCTTAATGGTGCAACAGACACGTATTTCAACTTTTGGACTTATCTCATAACTGGGTTACTGGAATGCTACCTAATCTTTCAAAATTTGCATCTTTAATGAGATTATATCTTTACAATAATCATTTAATCGAAGAAATACCTAAAAGCATTAGGTTGCTATATGAGTTGGTGTCTCTTCACCTAGAGGAGAATCACTTGGAGGGTGATATCGTTGAAGCGCATCTCACAAGTTTGTCCAAATTGGAGGAGTTGGACTTTACAGACAACTCATTGTCTCTAAAGTTTGGTACTACCTGGGTTCCACCTTTCCAATTATCTACTTTGGGACTCGCTTCTTGCAAGTTGGGTCCAAGTTTCCTAAGTTGGCTCCAGACTCAAAGTCACTTAAGCTTTCTAGATATTTCTGATGATGGGATTGATGACTTTGTACCAGTGCGGTTTTGGAACAAGTTAGAGACTATAACTGAGATGAATATGTCTTACAACAGTCTTAAAGGTACAATTCCGAATTTACCAATCAAGCTCACTGATGATGAAGATACATTTATAATTTTAAGTTCAAATCAACTTGAAGGTGAAATTCCTGCTTTTTTATCACAAGCTTACACATTGGATCTTTCCAAAAATAAGATTTCAGATTTTAATACAATCTTGTGTGGAAAAAGTGCAACGACAAGTATGGGCACTTTGGATTTATCAAATAATCAAATAATGGGACAGCTGCCCGATTATTGGGAACATCTAAATTCATTAGAATTTCTTGATCTAAGCAATAATAAATTGTCAGGGAAGATTCTGAAGTCCATGGGTACTCTTATTAATTTGGAAGCTTTGGTCTTACGAAACAATAGTTTAACTGGAGACCTACCATTCACATTAAAGAATTGCACTCGTTTATTTATATTAGATGTGAGTGAAAATTTGTTGTCTTCTCCAATGCCCTCATGGATTGGAGAAAGTCTACAACATTAGCAAATCTTGAGCTTGCGAGCAAATCACTTCTTTGGAAGTCTTCCTGTACATCTCTGCTATTTGAGCCAAATTCAAGTCTTGGATCTCTCAAGGAATAACTTGTTAGGAGGAATTCCAACTTGTATCAGGAATTTTACTGCAATGATGCAAAGGAGTGTAATGCCATGGAAAATTGTAAGGAAACGAAAAATTTCATCTCAAGAGTCTACCAATATTATCTATGATTCTAACGTGTTCTTGACGTGGAAAGGTCAGGAATATCTGTTTAAGAATCCCAAGTATCTTCTAAAGAGCATTGATCTGTCAAGTAATAATTTAACAGGTGAAGTGCCAAAAGAGGTTGGGCATTTACTTGGATTAGTTTCTTTGAATTTGTTAAGAAACAACTTAAATGGAGAAATTCCTTCTGAGATTGGGAATCTAAATTGGCTAGACTTTCTTGACTTATCAAGAAATCATTTCACTGGCAAAATTCCTTCTACTCTTTCCAAAATTGATGGTCTTGGCAAGTTAGACTTATCAAACAATGATCTCAGTGGAAGAATCCCATGGGAAGCGCATTTGCAAACCTTTGATGCCTCTAGTTTTGAAGGAAATCCTGATCTTTGTGGTGAGCAACTAAACAAAAGTTGTCCTGGAGACGAGACAATAGTAAAGCCTCAAGGAGCTTCAATTCATGGTGAAGATGATAATTCAGTTTTCTATGAAGCATTATACATGAGCTTGGGGTTTGGATTCTTCACGGGCTTTTGGGGCTTGTTAGGGCCAATACTACTTTGGCAACCATGGAGAATTACTTACCTGAGGTTCTTGAACAGACTGACAGACTTCATACTTGTAACTGTTGAAGTGAATGTTTTGAAGTGCCATAGGTGGCTCAAAGGTTGCAGGTATGTAATTCCTATAACTTCTCTATTTGAATTTCATAGTTAATAAACCAATAACTTCTTTTGTTATGGAAAGGGAGAATGTCTTTTTCTAAAAAATAGTACATCTCGACATGAATCTGTTTGTTAGATTTATTCATTTAATTCTTTAGCCTTTAATTTCGTTCTGTTTTACTTGATTATATCTCTTACTTATATGTCTCTCCCACCATACACGCATATTAGCTTTCATCAATTTAAACATTGAGCAGTTCTTTAGTCTGTGCCATTACAGATGATGTGATGTGTTCTGTTTATAGTTTTTTTTTTTTTTAAATATCTTCTCCAATGTTTAAAGTTAAAACCTCTTAAAAAATGCTTACAGCTATGTACTTTTTTGAACTCTAATGGCTAGCTAGTTTTCTAGTTTCATTTAATTTATTGGAAAAATTCATTCTCCATCTCCATTAATATAATCTGAATGGTATCACAAAATTTGCAGTTTATGGCGGATTAGCTTCAAAATTCCAATCTGGGATGAAAGCTTCATGGATTGCTAAATGTGTACGATATATGTAGTATTGAGGTTTACTATGTAATGCAAAATTACTGTTTGAAGAAACTTATTGATTTGATTGTCTTTTATTGTATAATCTATTTGTAATTTTCTTTTCTTTTTCTTTTTAAGTCAAGATTATTGATATCTAAAATGTGAAGGTTTTGCATTCTCTCTTGTATGATGATGGCTGCTAATAGCCTGCTACACTCAAATGACGATCCAAATTTATACATGTCACCAAGAATGCTAGATATCTTTTTTTTTTTTATCCATAAGAATCGAAAACAGTATTAAGGAGTTTACAATACTCACACACGCTGCTCAACCAATTGAGTTAAACCCCCTTGATCAAGAATGCGAGATATCAAGATAATGTTTGTTGATCAAGCTAGTATGTCAGCGCCCATTGGGTTTCAACTTAATCACTATTATGCATATTGCATATGCTGTGACAAAATAAACATATTGTTTAATAAAAACTAATATTCACATGATTTTTTATTAATAATACATGACTCTAAAAACATTTTAATATTAATATTCTTTTAATAGTATTTTTCATCTAGTTTATAAAATATTAACAAAATTATAACATAAACTATTTTTATATATAATATATTATTGAGACCTTATTTTTTAATAACCTTTTAAATTCCAGAATATCAACTTATTGGGATTATTGTAAGCCACAGTGGTACCTTGTCATGGCGGCATGGTAATTTTTGCAACATGATCACATGTTCTGGGTTAAACGAAGTCACTAGCAGTGAGGGTGATATGGTGTGCAGTGGTTTGGTCCTTGTGGATTCAAAGGAACAACATTGCTTTTAATAATGGAATTGTGAATGCAGAAATTGTGGTTGATTTGTTTAAAGTTACATCATGGAGGTGGTTAAAATGCAGGATGAAGGGCTTCAATTCCTCTTTTTATGACTGGACAAACTTCCCTTTGGAGTGTCTCAAAGTCAAAGGTGTATAGGAAAGGCACAAGGGTTATGTCTCTTTTATGACTGTTTAAAACTTCAAATAACAATGGAGCAACGAATGATCAATTCTAGGAATTCAAATAACAATACAAAGAATGATAAGTTTTAGTAAATGTTTACACAGCTTCACTTTTCTGATGTCTAAAATGGGTTTCTATGAAAAGTTTTGTTACAACTTTTGTTCCTTCCATTGTGTAAACAAATGTTGTGCTGCGTCGAATGAAACCTCTCCACTGGTATCTATCTCTTCGGTCCTTGGTTTAGCCATTACCACAATGAAATTTGGTACATTAATTCAAATATGCTTTTGCAATATTTTAAATTACATTTGCAAGTTGGAGGATATTCCGCACCTATGTGACAAAAAATTAAAGTGAGACCCCATCATAATTGTATTTGTTCAAAAGCAATTAAATTTGTCCATCATCAATGACAAATTTAATTGGTTGAACTAAGGATTTGAATAAAATATATAGTTAATTAACTAAATTCGCAGTCAAGGACAAATTTAGTTTCTTGAACCTATATGATTTGAATATTAATTTGAATAAAAGATATAGTCGATGGACTGAATTATCAGTTAAGGACAAATATAATTTCTTAAACCAAGGATTTGAATATTTGAATAAAATATATAATCAATTGTCTCAATTATCATTCAAGCTCAAGTGACCCAGTCAAATTCACAAAAATATTGCTTGTGTCGTTGGTCATGGAAATTAGATACAGATAGGAAGTACTTGTCCTATATAGTGACACTACAAAAAAGGCGCGGCTTAGCGGCGGTTTTTGAGGCCATTTACCGGCGGTTATAACCGCCAGTAAAATCCATTCCGTCAGTTTCAAAACCGACGCAGAATTTGCCGTCGTTAAAGCACCTACCGGTGGTTTTGGTTAACCGCCGCCATTATGACCAACGGCGGTTTTGACCGCTGATAAGATAGTATTTTTTTTAAAGATGTAGATAGTGGCGGTTTAAAACCGCCGGTAAGATTTTATTATTCTTTTTAAATTTTGTTGCACATACCGGCGGCTATGACCGCCAGTATCATTATTTTAAATTTTTTTATTGTAAATTGCGGCGGTTTAGAACCGCCGCTATATTTTTGTTAATTTTTTTTAAGAAAAATGCTGTACAGTCACGACTTTTTGTAGTTTAAAAATTAATTTAATTATCATATAAATGTTATACTACTCCCGAATATTCTTGGTATAATGTGAACAATGTCACCAACTCAACAAGCAGTTTCATGAATTTCATTTTAATTTATCAACTCAACACAAGACATGTCTCCTCAAAACTGCACAACCTGTATTATTTAGTTTCATGAATCAAACCATTGTCTCTCCTACAGGAAACATCCCTTAACTTAGTCCAAAATGGTACTGTTTTAATTTAGTTCAAAAATGTGTATTGTTATATTATTTAGTACCTGGACAGCGAGCATACCATTCTTCTTCTTTGGAACAAATTTTCTTTCAATTGTGTCATTTGGGTTGTAAAAGTTGAAGCACTTAATTAGCTCAACATCTGCCTCAGCTTCAACAAAATCAACCCCACATTATTACAAAGCCTTTTTTTATTTTTAATTCCTTAACAATTCATGAATGCATATATATATTCAATTGTAAGCCAACTGTACCTCGTTACTCCTCGAGAAAAGCCATTGCTCTTCCTGCCTCAACATAATTTATATTTATATATTATATGTACAGTCAAATTAATATATATCCATATCTTTAATTAATTAATACCAAGCTTATTATGTGCAGATTAGTAATGACATTTGTAAAATATATATACCTTCCAAGTGATGCGACGTACTCATATTGGGTAATCTATAATTCATTGATTATTGACAAAGACAAAGTATCCAGAATTTGTAATCACGGGCATAGTTTGTATATTTATTTATAAGATAAATAATAAATTAGTTTATTTTGTGAATGGGCACAACCCATAAATTGAGGAAACTTTTTGGTAGCACAGGGACGAAATAAATATGCAATGGGATTAAAATGGACGTGTGAATTTTAGGCAACACAGGGACGAAACCATGTAATTCTTTTGGTGAATTGGTTACTTAAAAATGAAATAATGGTACTCAAGTATTCAAGAGATCTGAATACCCATTTATTCCTAATTATCTAATCACATGCTCTTACAATTCCTTGCCTTCCCCATTTATTCCTCTCACAATCTCCCTCTTAACTAAGTTACCTGTTACAATAACGTGTTACAATCAATTAAGCCAAATGGCATTGTTGAGAACCTAAAAACCGAAATTTGTCAGATTACTCACGAGAAAAGAATCAAATTCTTTAGATTTTAGATATGATTAGAGATTAGATAATACTAGTTGTCATTCTAAGGACATAATTGGTCTGCTCCTCCAGTAGTTTCACTTGCTGCTTGAGTTTCACATACCTTATAGTCTCCCCCAACACAAAGAACTTGTCCATCTGCAAACAAATTAGCATTCCTTAATACAAATATAACTTTCTCGTACAAGGGGAAAATTAATTAGAGCCAATTGAATCATAACTTTCTCGAGTATGCTCAAAGGAACTTATATTTCTGATATGTACTATCTCCAATTTTCACCTCACATCTGATGCTAGCATATGTTATATTGAACATGCATTCTATATTTTAAAGTATATTTCTGTTATAAGTATTCCTAATAAGACTCTAATTGATACTATTCAGCAGATACATTCTTTTCCATAGTACAGAGTAGTCAAACTCAATTTTACTAATTAATTAAGTAGGGAATCATGCCCTGGACCAATGAACAAATACATCATATTGGCATCTCATCAAGTAACAAGTAGATAATTTGGTGAAGTTGTGAGTTTCAAATTGAACAAAAACAATACTTAAGGTACACTTTGAAAACCAATCAGCAATAACATGCTTAAGTACCCAATGTTTTCTTGCTTTCTTTTTTTACTTCCACAGAACAATAATTCTCAATGTATTATAGTTTAAACATGGAATATTTATCATTTCATAATATATTATTTCTATTTGGAGGTAATCTTGAAAATAGAGAAAAAGAGCTTACCAAACCCAATCCAACTTGTTGCAACAGAGAAGAATACACAATTCTTTGCTTCAACACCAGAGCTTCTTTGGTTCAATAAAGAATAACAATCCACACTAGATTCACTGAAAGATGAGCAGAAACTGATGGAATCAACATTTGAGGAGCAGCAGAATGAGCTGAAATTGATGCAAGAAAAGGGGAGCAATGTGGGAAAAGGAGGCTTAGAAATAGTGGCATTAACAGAGAATCTTAAGAATAAGGAAGAAGAAAATTAACAGAGTCTAGTCCAACAAAATTGGAACAAGAGGCATGTCAACAAAAAGTTGATTCTAAAATGATCAATCATCATATTAGAGTGACATTAGATCCACAAAGTATCAGGCATAATCAATAACCAAAAGCCAAATGTCTCAAAATAATATCACCATGTCTAAACAAAAACCAAATACTAATAGTCTGATTACAATTTCAAAAAGTGGCTCTGATAGTTCAAATACTAAGTACAATAAGGACATATAGTCTTCCTAAGGTTGTTGCTCCTGATCACCAGAACTTTGTTGTTGCTGCTACTGCAATAATAAAAACAAAAGAATGATTTTTTATTTCCACAAATACTATGAAATTGTATTGTATACATTAACTTCCAGAATAAAAAAAAATTCACTAGAGTTAACATGTTTGTAAATACTTACAATCTCTGCCCTCTTTCTTTTGAGTTTTTTAGATCCACTAGTATGATTCATTGTGAGCTTGGATCTTTTTTCAGCATTTCTTTTGCACATTTTCTGCAAACATACAAAAGAAAAAAAATGAACCTATGATGATGGCCAACCAACTTAAATATTGAATAATAAAAATACCTTAGTTGCTTCTTAGTAAAATTCAAAGGAAACATCAGTATTCAAAAACTTAGTCAAATTCTACAAATACATCAGGTCTAAACAATTGAATTTCAGAACAGTGAGAAAAAAATAGCTTACTAATAGCGAAAAGTTTGTAGTCTTGGATCAACACCCTGTGCAATATTATGGAGGAAATTAATTAATAAATTTGAGGAACAAACACAAAATTCTAAATGCATTCATGCTAAAACTTTAAACAACTTTGTCGTGCTTCCATGTTTCTAGGCATTTGTTCTCTACAAGACTATAATACCATAGAAAGGAACCAACCATCCTACAAGATTAAACTATTATGTATGTACCAGAGCAACAATGATCTAGCTATTAGACTTCATCTCTTACATAGCAACAAATATCACAAGTTCAATAGAAAAGAGACCTAACATACTAAGCTGTAAGCAAGGACTCAAATCTTAAGAATGACTTTTATAATGTACACTCCTAGACATGAAAGCCCACTAGACAAGGACAAACAACATGCTTACAAATGGAGACTAATCAATACATGCACAATTAAAACCTAATAAATATTGGGCAAAAAGTCTTAACATATGTATCTGATTCCACCAGCCTACCCGAACCGTGGAAAGAAGGCACTGATTATAATTTGAGTAAGGTTCAGTGCATGAAATTCTTCAGTTGACCTACATGTAAAACATTTTTCATAATTCAGTTCGAAAATAACGAATGAGAGTTTTAGAAAACTAATACAAAATATGTAACAAAATAGAACTAGTGTTCTTCAAACTTGCAAGGTATAACTAGAGAAAACAACCTAAGATAGCTTCAATGTGGAGAAAATCAACCTAAGATTGCTTTGATGCGGAACTCCGATGCAAGAACCCGCAGATTTCAGAGACAATGTGTTCAGAGGCGCTGATTCAGAAAGTAAAAACTTCGAAGCAAGAAAGTGAGAACTCACGAATCGTAAATGGTGATTCGAGCTCCGAGGTGAGAACTCACGATTTTCATAGAGAGAGATTTAGGGATTCCAAACCTAAGTTAGGATCAATTTAGGGATTCAACAGAAATTGCAAATTAGGGATTCGATTTTAGATAGAAATCGCAATTGAGTGAAGAAGCTTGAAGATTAGGAGCAGAGAATGTTACCTAATAGAAGCTTGAAGATGAATCAATGTTGTCGAGAAGCAGAGAAACCTAAGTTGTAGATATTTTAAAATCTCTGAAGCACAACGTCGAGAAGCATAGAAACCAAAGTTGTGGAATAGAAGCTTAAAGATGAATCACAGTGTCGTCGAGAAGTAGAGAAACCCAAGTTGCGAATATTTTAAAAACCATGAAGCACAGAGAAGCATAGAAACCAAGTTGCGGGAAAATGAAAAGCCGCGTTTCCTATTCGCACGAAATCGACAATATTTAATAGTTTTCCGTCTGTTCAAACCGACGCAATTCAATTTGTAAAAATCTTTCCGTCGGTTTCTCGCAACCGCCGGTGTTCAATTGACGCTAAGCCATGCTTTTTTTGTAGTGTGAATGAAGACAAACACCGTAGAAACTAAGTATACAAGTATGCTAACTACTTAAATCTTGCTGCTCTCTTTTCATTGCATCTCAAGTCAAAATTCTTAGCGTTTGTTGTTTCTCAAAAATTTCATATGAGGAAAATTGTAATGGGCACTTACTCTCTCAAAATCTTGTTTGCAATGTTAGATGCTTTTTGCATATCCATGTATCCATTCTTGGAGTCATGTTGCCATCACAGAGCTCATATGTGAAATGCAATGAAAGGGAGAGACAAGCACTCCTCAACTTCAAACAAAGCCTCACAGATAACTCTGGCATGCTGTCTACATGGAGGAACGATGACAATAGCAGAGATTGCTGCAAATGGAAAAGCATTCAATGCAACAATGAAACATGTCACGTACTGATGCTTGATCTTTGCGGTTCTAATATGTATTATTTGACATGTGAAATCAATCTCACTTCATTGATTAATTTGCAAAATATTGAACATTTGGACCTCAGCAATAATTTTGCCGGTAGAAGTCAAATCCCAAAACTCATCGGCTCCTTCCAAAACTTAAGATATCTCAATCTATCATGGTTGTGGTTTGATGGGAGAATTCCCCATGAATTGGGAAATCCCTCAAAGTTGGAGTACCTTGATCTAAGTTATAATTTTGATATCCATGGAGAAATCCATTTTTAGTTTCAAAATCTCTCGCAATTGCAATATCTTGATCTTAGAGACCTTAATCTTTCTGGAGCAATCCCTTTCCAAATTAGGAATCTTCCTATCTTGCATACTCTTAAACTTAAAGGCAATTTTGATCTTAAAAGAAGTGATGCAAAGTGGCTATCTTCTCTCTCTTTGTTATCAACACTTGCCCTCGATTCATTGCCTAATCTTGGCTCCTCTCGTTGCTGGCTACAAATGATTAGTGTGCTTATTCCAAACATAAGAGATTGAGTCTAGTTGTAATCTTACTGATAAAATTTTTCTTGTGTCATCTGCTTCTATTCAAAATTCTTCATCTTCTCTTGTCACCCTTGATCTCTCCTATAATCCATTGGAATCATCGGCTATATTTCACTGGCTTTTCAACTTCACCCCCAATCTTCATAGCCTTTCCCTTGATGGTAACATGTTAGAAGGTCCCATTCTAGATGAATTTGGGAAAGTAATGAACTCTCTTTAGTATCTCAATCTCTATGATAACAATATGCAAGGTGAAATTCTAGCATCCCTTGGGAATATATGCGCATTGCAAACATTATACCTTGAAAATAACAACTTGAGTGGAGAAATTTCGGGCTTTATTCAAAATTCTTCAAGGTGCAATAGACACGTATTCCAGAGTTTGTATTTATCTTTTGTTCCTGTCTGAGGGCAACAAGGTAATTCTCTTTATGCCAGTGTCTTCAGTCCGAGATCTCCTTCAAACGTCCGAACCCTCCTAGGTGAGAAGAAGGGTGAGTACCTGCAAAAGGCACTCCAACACTCAAGTCAACTTTCGGCTCAGAGCATTTAATAAGTGTAATAAATGAGGATAATAAAAGTTACCGTACTTCGAGGATCATACCCCTTTTTATACTTACTTTACTAGGCCTTGGACTTTTATGGGTCCTGATTATCTTTTGATGGTTTGTCATTACTAATTAAGATTGTTAATTACCTTCTAATTCTTTGATCATCTTGGTAACACCTTTTTTAGTATGATTTATCTTATCCAAGTACTCTTTGTGGTACTTGGTTATCATGGTGCCGGATACCTGGTTGTACCTATTCGACAACTTGGTCGACACCTATCTTCTATGATCTTTTATCAAGGGTATTTAGTTATCCTTACTGTCGAACACCTCTCTAGCGTGAAGAGTATTCGGCTATTCCAATTGCCTAATACCTATCCGGTGTAGAGGGTATTTGGCTAATCCTATTGTCGAATACCCATATGGTATACATGCCCCCAGCCTCGAGTGAACAATTGTGACAAAGAGGCTTATAGTTTCGATTTGTTTTGGATTGTTCGAGGTGAGTGGCTATCTTATGTCTTTTCGAATCCCTGCCATTATGGCAGAAAAAAGTCATTGGGAATGAGGAAAATGAAGCGTTGCTTTCTTGTGAACAGTTAGATCTTAGTTGATCTAACGGTTGGGGCTTTTGCACCTTGTGGATCGTTGTGGGCCTGGGCCCTATAAACAGGATGTAGGGGAGATGTCATCCTTACTCCTTTTATTTACATCTTTCCTAATCAAAGTTTTTGCTCTCAGTCGAATACTCCATTTGTGATCCTTTTTGCTACGTGAAGCAGATACGAGTTGTCGGTCCTTCTTCTCTTAATCATGGATCAGTCTAGCACTAGGTTTTTTGGGGAAATGGAAGTTCTTAAGGTTTAGTCATCATCCTTGTCTACCGAGGGGTTTGACAGTTCTAGCGAAGAGTCTTTGTCCTCCTCGTTGTCTTTGTCTTCGGCCGCATTCCTAGAGGAAGTGGCCGAGAATGTAATCTCCCATCTGGTGAATAAGGTTATTCCTAGTCGAACTCCAAAGTGTAAGCTGAGGTTTACGCAGGGAAAGAAGAGAGAATTTCCACTGATAACCCTCGCCAGGTATACATGGGTAGATAGGGAGGTTGGGTCCTACTATACTCGTTATGATAATAAACTTAGTGTTTCCAATTTTTTAAACTATGTAACCGTTTGTACCATCTCTACTAAAAAAATAGCATTTTACATCGCCAAATTAACATCGGTTATATGAAAATCGATGTTAATAAATGCGCGGTGGCATTTTTGTAAATAAATAGACATTGTTAACATCGGTTATATGATAACCGATGTTATTAAGCGAAATTAACATCAGTTATACCTCTTGACCGATGTTGTTGATTTGTTTTCTAAGCTTGGAATCGTCACCCCAACACTTTCACTTTCATTCCTCTCTCCCTTTCACTCTCACATTCTCGTCTTCTTCCTATTCTTCACTGGGTCCTCTCTCCGCAAACCTCACACACCTACTAATATCCCTACCACCACCACCTGCCACCCTCTCAAAGACCTCGTATCTACCATCAGCGGACCTTGACGGCGGGTGTTGAAGACGTGAACCTTAGATTTGCCATTAGCGGATCTTGACGGTGGGAGTTGAAGATGCGGACCTCAGATCTGCCATCAGTAAACCTCGACAAGGAGTGCCAGCGCTGCTTCCAAGTCGACTGACTCAAGATGACTGCCGAAAATCACCCACGCTGTCGCCTGATGGCCACACAGCTGTCGATCCCCAAACCCCTTTCTTTCTCACTCTCACACAACCCACATCGTGGTTCTGGGCTTCGACCCCTTCTTCAAATTCAATCTCGAAAAAGGCAAGAAATCATCTACAAGCAGGGCCAAGCCGGAATCACCAAAGCCATTGTCTCTATCGTCCAGAACCCTCTTTTGTGCACCACCTAGTTAGGGTTTATAGGTTTCTACGAAGATGAGCAAGTTCAGGAAACTGGGTCAACCCACTGGTCACTGAATGTCCATGCTCAGGTTAGTTCATACTTTCAGATTTATTTTTTTGTTTCATTTGCGTGGCTCATATATCATCGTATTGATGCCATTGCAGAGATGCTGGTTGGTTTTGTTGCTTTTACTTTAATTTTTTTTAACTTTATACCTAGTTGATATTTTTCTTCCTCTTCTCTTCTTTTAGCGTGGTCAGGTGAGCTATTTAGCAACTGATAGCTTGTTTGTTAAGTGTAAAATATGGTCTCAATTTCTTGATGAATCAACTGCGGGTCTTAGGTTGGATGGACTTGTGGAATCCCACCCAATTGAGGTATTGCTCAATCTAAGTTTCGCATGTGTTTAGTTTGTCTCCGATAATGGATTTGGCTAATTTTATCTGACTCTGGGATTTTATGCAGATTAATTATATTGTTCAATTTTATATGATTTGCCTTAACTTGGGTGTTGGAAAGTGAAATGCATACATTTACGTTGTGCAGGTCTCCTATATAATTTGCCAGGTGCTAGCCTTTTTGGATGAGGCTATCACCCCTCTACTCCCCAATCACTTCTACTTTTTCATTCCCATCATTCTTCTAAACATAGCTATCTTCATCCCTCAACGCAGCCACCCTCGTCTGGACTGAGACCCCTCCCTTGCAGCCTACTTTTCAACCCCAACAACACCATTCCCATCAGCACCACCAACACCTCGAGTTCAACCATTCTCTATCCTTGTAAGCATTGCTTCTGTCACTCCCATCTCTTTTCATAAAAAGATCCTAGAGTTCCCCTATTTTACTTTTCTATTTTAGGTCTGTAGAGAATTTTAGGGTATGCTACATTTGCATCTCTGCACTGTCATTTCTTTTGTTTTTTTCTTTTTTGGTTTGATTTTCATTTCAGCCATGGAAGCATGTTTCTGTTATTGTTATTTTATTGCCCTTTTGTTAAAGTTTGAACCTTTTGTGTTTTGGTTTTGCTGCTTTCTTCCCCTTTTCATTGACAAAGATCTAAGCTTTTGCTAGAACCATCTTTTCTATCTGTTGTTCTGAAGTTTCCCTTGAGTGAGTATGTCTTTTTCTACCTTTGGTTGTTGAAAAAGTGCAACCTTTTGTGTGTTTTTCTTTTGTTTGTGCCGTTTTGGGATATCTTTCCCTGTTGGCTGTAGGCACGTGCTTATTTCCACTTTCCCCTTTATGTTTTCTGTTCATCTTTTGGGAAACCTTCTTTTATTCCTTTTGTTTTTAACCTTTTAGTTTCTGTTCAGGTTTTTCATGTTTAGGATCTGTGTAGACCTTGTCTTTTTCGTTGCTTTTGGGATCACTGATGGTTCAAGTTCTGGTTTTTCTGAATATTCTTCGAAGGTTCTTATTTTCTTTGTGTTTTGGGACCACGTTTTGGGTCCCTATGTCGTTGTATCTTGCTTAATATTCTTCTGTTTACTGCTGCTTCTGTGTGCTAAAGGGGAACACATGGGCCCTGAGTGTTCTATTTTGCCCATAAAGCAACCCTTTGTTTTTTTTCTTTTTCTTTTTCTTTTTGTATTCACATGTGTTTTTCTTTGACTGAGATCTGGGACCACTCTGTTTGCCTTATTCATTTCGTCACCCACAAAGTGGTGGAACCACATCTTTTGAAAAATCTGAAGTAGTGCATGATTAGTGGATTTTGGCAAAGCTGCCCTGCGGAAGCTAAGCCAAAACTGGTACACATTCGAGTATTCATGTTTTGGTTTCTACACATGTGTGTAACAAAATTTCCTTGCTGTTTTGTAGATTCTCAGTTCTCCTTTTAGCTTTTCATCAATTTCTTTTTCTGCTTTTCTTTTATACGTGTTGTCTTTCAATTATGTTGTGATTTATGTCTTACCTTACTCTTCTGTTTCTTGTTCTTATTTGTGTCATTGACTCATTTCATTCTCATGCCTTCTGTTCTATTTGTTTTGTTTCTTTTATGTTTTGTAGCATGGCTCCTAAGCACAAGCAACCTGCTGATGATTCAACCCCCTCTGCCAAGAAACAAAGAGTCACAAGGAGAGGTTCTTCTTCCCGTGCTCCTCCTCAAGCCTCACAAGAAGATGATGAAATGGAAGAGATTCCACCCCCACCACCTCAGCCTCAAACTCCACGTGAACCTCTGCAAAAGAATCACTTTCTTGCTCCCCCTAACCAGGAACGGTTCAAGAACAACGCCAATAGAAGCTTGATCAAGGAGCGAGAAGTGCAACTGCTGGCTGGAGATTTCCAGGAGTTCCAAGATGAAATCGTTTGAAGGAAGTGGCAGAAACTTACCAACTTCCCCCTCAAGATCAATGAGGAAGTGGTGCGTGAGTTCTACACGAATGCTATTCCCAGGCGTACCAGCGATCCTACCCGTAGGTCTTGGGTGAGGGGATGTTTTGTCTACTATGATGCTCTTTCCATCAATCAATTTCTGGCCAATGACTTCACAAATCCCAACAGCCAAGACTGTGGCTATTTCTTGATGTCTACTAGGAGAACCACTGTTAGCAACACTGTTGTGAGCAACAACCTCTACATTCCAGGGCATTCCTTTGTAGAGAATGATGCTGGAAAAGCCCTCCGCTTCAAGAGAGCTGCTCTGAAAACCATTTCGCAAGTTTGGGCCTCTTTCCTCTTCTCTAACATCACTCCCACAACTCATACCTCTGAGTTGAGCATGACCAGAGCCTTCATCGTGTACTGCATCATGAATAACATTGACATGAACATTGGGAGGATAATATCAAGAGAACTCCATAAATTTGTGACTGCAAAAGCTCCTACCTCCCCTCCAAGGCCTCTTGGCTTTCTGGCTCTTATCACTGCATTATGTGAGAGCCATGGAGTGAATGTCCGTCGGCCTCCCCTCCTTAACCTCCGGGAACCACTCAACATGCGCTTCATTGACCAACATTGCTGCAATCCTACGGAAGTGGATGGACCTCAGCCTCCCATTCCTCCTGCCGTGGAGCCGTTTAACAGATCCCAATTAGCAACTGCTTTCATTTTCCTTTTCCAACAGTTGGCAGCGATTCATCATGGCCAACAGAATTTAAATGCATCCATTTATTATTATCTAACCCCTGCAGCACCGCGACCTCATGGTCGTCTCCATTGGCCAACACCTTTTGAGTTTGAAGCTATGATTGCATGGCTTAGGGACAGACCTCCTTTTTTGGGGGGTGCTGGAGCTGCTGATGCCCCAGAAGGTGCTGCTGCTGGTGATGCAGAGGCTGGTAACGAAGGAGCTGAAGCTGCAGCTGAGGATGAGGTCGTGGCAGAGGAGGAAAGTGAAGTGGGGGAAGAAGGAACTGAAGAGGAAGAAAAAGAGTATGACAGTTCTGAGGCCGAAGAAGATGATGATGTTTGATGGGGGATTTGTTTGTTTAATCCCCGTTTTACTAGGACAATTTAATTTTCTGTTTATAATTTCAGTATTTTAATTTCAGTGCATGGTTAGCTGTTAGTTTCAGTACTTTGTGGGTTTGCTGTTAGTTTAGTTGTTATTTTGGTGATGTTGGCCAAGGCCTTGTTGTTTGCTGAACTTGGTACTTTTGTTGTGTTTGCAAGTTTAATGTTAATTTTGTGGCTGTTTCATGGTTTTAGAAAAATCCCATCGTTCATTTTTCCTAGCTTGCTTCCCGCGCTTTTTAAAAGAAAAATGCGTTTGCAAAACCTTGATTTGATCGATTTTTGTGGCTGCGCGTTTCGTTAGCATAGCTTGGATGCATGTATGTTTTTGAGAAAAGTTTCAAGCCTGATTTGATTGTGAGGACAGATTTGAGAATGTTTGAAAAATGATTCTTGTGAGTTATGGGTTGTCTCAAATGATTATGAGTGCCACCTTTGGCACCACAGTTGGTTTTGAATAATTCTCTTGTGATGATTCTTGCACGTTAATAAAGAAATGATCAAGGCAAATATTGTTTGATGATTGTGAATCCTAGAGCCAAAAAGCCTTCCCTGTTTCTGTCATCCCTTTTTGTGCAGCCCCTTTGAGCCTTAATTGAAATAAACTTCTGTCATGATAACCCAAAGAGCCTAAAAGAAAAACAATTCACTTTCCTTACCATTGGATAGGAGAGCAATTGCATGTGTTTGGTTTAGAATAAGTTTGGGGGAAATCTTGCATGAAATGAAGAACTTGGGAACAATTATGGGTCACTGTCATTGAACTTAAAGAAGTGTCACAGCTGTGCTTATCTTTTATTTTGTAAAGTAAAAAAAAAATCTGAGAAAAAGAAAAAGAAGATCAAGGAAAACAAAAAGAAATAAAAGCTGTGATACTTGTTGTAATTATAGTGGCATATTTGTGAGCTTAAAATTGAGAAATGTAAGGTTTTGGTATCATTGTCATCGTCAGAAATAAGGATTGGGAAAACTTTGTGAAATGCATTGGTCACTCTCTTTATCTCATGGTGTTTGTTTATCCAGAAAAACCAATTTCCTTTCAAGCCTAGCCACATTTCAGCCCTTGATCAAGTCCTTGTGATCTTAATCTGTGTGCATAATTTCATTGCATTGAGAAGGAAAGCAAAACTGATTTGTGGTTTCCATTGTGTGTTGACTGTGAGAGAATTCAGCACCTAAATCAATTGGTGCTTGAGTGAGATACTTGAGTGAAAAGTATCAAACATTCTTGGATTTTGTCAAATTTTGATTGTTATGCTTGGTTCATTTCTTAAGAAATTAGGTACTTGCATCCTTGTTAAGGTTTCGGTTTAAGGCACCATGTTTCAAATTCAAATCATTGGTTTGGTCCTTTTCAATTCTTAGATGGAAGCTTGTTTTGGATTTGTTAGGATGGGATTGATCTTGATCCATGATTTCTATTTTAGTGGTAGTTATTTTCAGTTTAGTTAGTTAGTTAGTTGTTGTCTTTTGCTTGAGGACAAGCAAAACTCCAAGTTTGGGGGAGTTGTTAGTTGCTATAATTACTTACTTTTCAAGTAGCTTTTAAGGCAATTATCTATCTTTTTCTCTTATTTAGAGTGCTGTTGTACTCAATTTCTGTTAATATTGCAATTTAGTTAGAATTTCTTTACTTTTTCTAGTTTTATGGTTATGTCTTAGTGTTTTGCCCCACTTTTTGTAGGAATTGGAGATTGAAGTTGAAGAACACGTTTGGGAGCTACATTCTGAGCTTTGGAAGCAGTGGAAGGTCCTTTGCAAGAGAAATCTGTTGAAGTGCAGAAATTTCAAATCAGCCAAGCCAAAGTCCCTGGCTGAGCCAAATGTCACTTTGGAGAAATTCTGCACATGTATATAAAGGACTGACCCTCAAAAGTTCAGGGTTTTGGACATTTTTCAGTAGCAGTTTCTGTAGCTCATTTTGTACTGTTTAGTAAGAGAGAAAAGCTCTCTCTTTAGTTCTTAGTTTTCTCTTCATCTCCTTCCCCTCCATGTGTATTTTCCAGCTGCTCATACCCATGAGTGGCTGATCTCTTTAGTTGTTAGGGGTTAGATGTAACCATTCTCAAAACTCTCTTGTATCTTTTGATATTATCTAGATATTTTCTGCATATTTGTGTTTAAAGTTAGTATTTTGCTTCTTTTCTTAAAGCTTGTTGTGACTTGATCACCCATAGCATGATCCTTGGACATGACTGTTGTTGGGAAACACTTTCGTTGTCTAGAACTGAAGCAATATACCTCATGAACTTCGTATCTAGGAATGGAGCTTAGTTCATGGGTTATCTTGTGGTCTCTAGACTTAAAGCTAGTTGCTTCGTTAAGTTGTTAAGGAATCAAGGCTTGGGGGAGTAATCTAAGACTCTCTGCACCTAAGAAATTAGGGGTGAGAATGTTTTATTGACTGATTTTAACATTTAAATGCAAATAGAATGTATATTATGTGTGCATGCAAGAAGAGAGTAGAGAATGGTGAGATCTAACCCCTGCAACATCTTTATTATCTATTTTTAACCTCTGTCTACTACTATGTTTTACTTTAAAATCACAAAAACATCTTTTTAATTTCTATTCTGCATTAGTTCTGTTATAATCTTTCACAAAACCAACCAAAGTTTGTGTTTTTATTGCTTTCTTGTGAAAACCAGTTCAGTCTAGTTAGTATTTATATGAACATTGCCTATATCAAGCAAATCCCTTGGGAAAACGATACTTGGACTTATCCATTTACTACTTGTGCGACTGGTGCACTTGACAATCCATCAACAGCTAGTATTGAGTGGAGTATAGCTCGTGTACCGAGGGCCACGATACTCTCAGTCTTTTGGAAACTTATCTTTTCCCTTCCCATAGTTATCCTTCTCTTGTTCCTTCTTTCCTGCATTGGCTTCTGTTCAAACTTGGTTTCGGTATTTAGCCAACTCCTCCATCTGTATGTATTTCGCTACCCTTCATCAGAGGTCGTCCATATCGAGCGCAAGCTTCTTACAGAGGCTGTTGACGAAAGCTCCTGGCCGAAGAGCTGTCACCAAGTAATTCTTGGCTATTGCTGGGTCCAAGTTACGAATGTTTAAGGTGACTTTGCCGAACCTTTCCATGAACGTCCGAAGAGGTTCCTTCTTATCTTGTCGTATGTTGACCAGTGTGACCGAAGTCAAGTGATGGGGTCTACTTGTTGCAAACTGGATGCCGAATCTAGCAACAAGTGTTTTGAAACTATCAATGGAATTAGGCGGAAGTCGAGTAAACCAATCAAGGGCTTGTCCCTTCAGAGATGTGGGGAAGACCCTACACAAGATAGCATCGTTAGTAGTGTAGAGGCTGACTTGAGCCACATACACATCTACGTGCTCATCCGGATCAATTGAGCCATCATATCAGTCTAGGCTGCGAATTTTCCAAGTTGGGGGTAGACGTGTTTCCATTATCCCGAAAATGAAGGGGTGCCTACAGGGCTGGGATTGAGTGTTGACAGTGAAGGTTGAGAGCCGATGTGTTGCCCCCTAAATGCTAAGATTTTCCATTGACTCTCCCTCGTGCTGGTGGCCGGGTGTTTGATCCTCGAGCTTCCAAGATCGATTCAAACTTTTCAACTCCATGTTTTCCTTATGAAGGGTCGAGATCTCTTGAGCATGTTGTTTGCGCATTCGTCTCAGTTCCGAAGACAAATTTGTTTGGTCTTGTATCTGTACTGCATTTTGTCAACACGATGTTGTCCCTCCACTTCATGTTGCTCACCTAGTGCTGATGATCCTGGTATCTCCATGTGTGTGCGACTCTGGGTAGTAAGCATTCCTTGCGGGGCCATGTGATAAGTTTTACCAGGGTCCCACGGTGGGCGCCAAAATGTTCTTGTCTGAGGGCAACGGGGTAATTCTCTCTATGCCAGTGTCTTTAGTCTGACATCTCCTTCAAACGTCCGAACCCTCTTAGGTGAGAAGAAGGGTGAGTACCTGCAAAAGACACTCCAACACTCAAATTAGCTTTCAGCTCAGAGCATTTAATAAGTGTAATAAATGAGGATAAAAGTTACCGTACTTCAAGGATCGTACCCCTTTTTATACTTACTTTTATTGGGCCTTGGACTTTTATGGGCCTTGATTATCTTTTTATGGTTTGTCATTACTAATTAAGATTGTTAATTACCTTCTAATTCTTTGATCATCTTGATAACACCTTTTTTAGTATGATTTATCTTATCTGAGTACTCTTCATGGTACTAGGTTATCATGGTGTCGGATACCTGGTTGTACCTATTCAGCAACTTGGTCTATACTTATCTTCTATGATCTTCTATCAAGGGTATTTAGTTATCCTTACTGTCGAATACCTGTCCAGCGTGAAGGGTATTTGGCTATTCCAATTGCCTAATATCTATCCGATGTGGAGGGTATTCGGCTAATGCTATTGCCGAATACCCATCCGATATATCTTCTAATTGGATTACTGGCATGCTACCTAATATTTCAATTTTGACATCTTTGATGTCATTAGATCTTTCCAATAATCAGTTGAGTGGACAAATACCTAAAAGCATTGGGTTGCTACAAGAGTTGGAGTATCTTTACCTAGACGGGAATTACTTGGAAGGTAATATCACTAAATCACATCTCAAATTTGTCAAAATTGGAGGTGCTAGACTTAACAGACAACTGATTGTCTCTGAAGTTCAGTTCTACCTGGGTTCCACCTTTCCAATTAAGTTGTTTGGGGCTAGCTTCTTGCAAGTTGGGTCCTAGTTTCCCAAGTTGGCTCCAGACTCAAAGTCACTTAACATTTCTAGATATTTCTGATGCTGGGATTAATGACTTTGTACCGGAGTGGTTTTGGAAAAAGTTACAGTCTATAGGTCGGATGAATATGTCTTTCAACAGTCTTAAAGGTACAATTCCGAATTTACAAATCAAGCTTACTGATGATCATGATACATTTATAATTCTAAGTTAAAATCATCTTGAAGGTGAAATTCCTACTTTTTTATCGCAAGCTCATAGATTGGATCTTTCCAAAAATAAGATTTCATATTTAAATACATTCTTGTGCAAAAAAAGCGCAACCACAAACATGCGCACTATGGATTTATCAAATAATCAAATAATGGACAGCTGCCCGACTGCTGGGAACATCTAAATTCATTACAGTTTCTTGATCTAAGCAATAATAAATTGTTAGGGAAGATTCCACAGCCCATGGGTACTCTTGTTAATTTGCAAGCTTTGGTCTTATGACACAACAATTTAACAGGAGACCTACCATTCACATTGAAGAACTGCACTAGTTATATTAGATGTGAGTGAAAATTTTTTGTCTGGTCCAATACCCTCATGGATTGGAGACAGTCTACAACAATTGGAAATCTTGAGCTTGTGAGTAAATCGCTTCTTTGGAAGTGTTCCTGTTCATCTCTGTTATTTGAGGCAAATTCATCTCTTGGATCTTTCAAGGAATAACTTGTCCGAAGGAATTCCAACATGTCTGAGGAATTTTACTGCAATGATGGAAATGAAAGTAGTTACAAGTGAAAGAGAAATGTTTCGAAAAATTTCATCTTGAGGGATTCTGGACTATTATGACTCTAACATGTGATTTATGTGGAAAGGTCAGGATTACGAATTTTGGAATCTGGAGAATCTTCTAAAGAGCATTGATCTCTCAAGTAATGATTTAACAGGTGAAATACCAAAAGAGGTTGGATATTTACTCGGATTAGTTTCTTTGCATTTATTAGGAAACAACTTAAGCAGAAAAATTCCTTCAGATATCGGGAATTTAAATTTGCTAGAATTTCTTGATTTGTCAGAAAATCATTTCTCTGGCAAAATTCCTTCTACTCTTTCCAAAATTGATCGTCTCATTGTATTAGACTTATCAAACAATGATCTTATTGGAAGAATCCCCTGGGGAAGACAGTTGCAAACCTTTGATGCCTCTAGTTTTGAAGGAAATCTTGGTCTTTGTGGTGAACAACTTAACAAAAGCTGTCCTGGAGACAATGAAACAACATCAAAGCCTTAAGGAGTTGCAACTCATGATGAAGATGACAATTCACTTTTCTATGGTGCATTATACATGAGCTTGGGGCTAGGATTCTTCACAGGATTTTGGGGCTTAATAGGGCCAATACTACTTTGGAAACCATGGAGAAATACTTACCTGAGGTTCTTGAACAGACTGACAGACTATATATTTGTAATGGTTGAAGTGAACCTAGCGAAGCGCCATAGGTGGCTTAAAGGCTAGCAGGTACTTAATGCTAATAACTTATTACTTTGAACTTC
The DNA here is from genome assembly GCA_026413185.1 of Pueraria montana var. lobata. Classification (NCBI taxonomy): domain Eukaryota; kingdom Viridiplantae; phylum Streptophyta; class Magnoliopsida; order Fabales; family Fabaceae; genus Pueraria; species Pueraria montana. Next base: position 71,846,306 of record CM048648.1, read on the forward strand.
ATAGTGTTTATTTCTCTGCTATAGCGAAATACATCAATAACAATAACTCCTTTCGGTATATGGAAAGGAGAATGCCTTTTTCTTAAAAAAAAAATTTGTACATTTTGGCATGAATCTAATTGTTAGAATTTACTTATTTAATTCTTTATCCTTGTTATGTGTTAATGCTAACTCCAAGTAATACAGCTTTACATACATCATTGTATCTCTTATTTGTCTCTCCCACACGCATATATATTGGCTTGCATCAATTTAAACATCAAGTATGTATATATCATTCTCATGTTTTTTTTTTGTGCCTTTACTGTAATTATTACTTCTCCAAGAAACGATTATTTTCCTTCTTGTAAAGAAATTATACGTGGCATGTTATGTTTAAAGAAACTTTCTTGTTTTTAAGTGTCTTTTTAAAGAAACCTCTTAAAAATGCTTGCAGTTAAATACTTTTTTGTACTCTTTTTTTTTGTACTGTTTTGTACTTTAAGGCTAGCTTGATTTTGAGTTTCATTTAGTTTTTCTCTAAATTTCAGTCTCTAATTTTCTCCATCACCATTATTGTCTGTAATCTGAATTTTGGCACATTATTTGCAGTTTATGGCGGCTTTGCTTCATACACCTTATCTGGGATTAAAGCATCATTGATGTAAAGTCTGTCCGAAGACAAATCATATTTTGATGTAACAACTTGCAAAATCGCTGTTTCAAGAAACTTGTTGATTTGATAGTCTTTTATTGTGTAATGTATTTGTAATTTTATTTTATTTTTAAGGCAAGATGATATCTAAAATGTGAAGGTTTTGCATTCCATGTTAAATAATGGTGCTTGCTAGTAGTCACCACATTCAAACTGACTATATCAGCAATAATGCGAGATATCCAAATAATGTTTGTTGATCCTATTTTCATATCAGTGTCCATTGAGCTTCAACTTAATCACTATTTTCATATGAATACTGCATATGCTCTGCCAAAATCCCAAAACATACCATAGACATTTGCATCCTGCCTTATATTGTAGATCTGCATACACTCTTTTGTTTCTATTAATAAATTAAATTATCTCATGTATGAGCGTAATTATATTAAACTACTGCCTCAGTGGCATTTCCAATGCAGAATTATATCACTTAATTGAATTGTATTGTATAATCTCGCATTGGGGTAAGTCTGTAATTGTTGCTGCTAGAGTTGTACTAAGAAACCTCTGCTACCATGATAACGACAATTATAAGAATGATGACACTATAAGACCCATACAAGTATAACTATAACAGAGACCATGAAATGTGCATGGAACATTAAATATGCATTAACTTGCAATGTTTTAAAAACAAAAGTGCGTATTAAATTGGTGAGACCCCGTCGTAATTTGATTTGTTCAAGCAATTAACTTTGTCCCGTCACGATTTCAATTAAATATAGTATAGTCAATTGACTCAATTATGCAAGGACAAATTTAATTGCTTGAACCTGCAAGGATTTGAATCTCTGAATAAAAGATATACTACTCGATTGATGACTCAATTCTATAGCAGTGAAGGACAAATTTAATTGCTTGAACCAAGGATTTGATTATTTGAATAATAGATATACTCAATTATCAGTCAAGTACATGCGTAATTTCTTAACCAAGGATTTGACTATTTGAATAAAATATATAGTCAATTGACTCAATTATCTTTGAAGCTAATGAAAGTGGTCCAGTCTAATTTACAAAAGGATTGCTTACCTCGTTGGTCATGGAAATTAGATGCAAATAGGAATCCAGTGTTTGTCCTGTTCACATTAGTCATATTTTGTTTAATGGAGTTTGCAACAGCCAACAGAGGTGACAGATATGCACTCGTTTTTGCATGCCTAGATTCTTTTTCACCATGGAAAGAACTTAGATTCCGATAATAATTCAGATTTATTTGCTAGTGCTTGGTATAACAGGAACTGAATGAGTAATACTAATTTGGGGGGTATGAAATTGACTTGGCAAAAGCCATGTCCTCTCTAATACCACAGGTCTACATATAAACATAACACCATTGTGTTATATATGTGGATGGAAGGACTAATAAATTAGAAAATTTTAATTTGAAGCACCAATTTAAGAAAAAATAAATTTTAAGGAATAAATTAATAGAAATTATATTTTATCACGATTTATATAGGATTTTACTTTATGTTTTATCTTAATTTTTTCATCAAATCTCAACTCTTCAAAATATTTACTTCTAAAAAAAATTTCATACGTTTTTTAATCTCAATTTCATGCACTTTTAAATTAGTTTTTTCTACCAATGTGGTCTAGCTTAGTTGGTTGAGCAAGGTACATGAGTTGTTGTAACCCCTTGGTACTTGTCTTCTATTCGTATGGATAAAATCATTTATATAAATTAATTGTGTATATCTTTATTATAATTTTAAAAAAAAATTATTATATCTTATTGCAATCTAAAAGGGATACTTCTTTTATTAAGTTGTTTGAAAATTGCTATTAGAATCAGCTTCTTTTATTAATTAGAATTCAAAGGGATACTTCTTTCATTCGGAAGCAGAGCTTTGTGATCCATAGTCCTGCATGCTACATGTGGTTTGTAAAAAAACACAATACTACTACTTAATTAGTATGTGAGGTTTACCTCTTTTCAGGTTCTGCTGATTTTTCATGAGTTTTGGCCTAGTTCACCCATGATTGTTATTTGTTTGGTCGTTCTTTTTAGGCTTAAATAACTTTTAGGTCCCTAAAAAATTCCTGCTTTTTGTTCTGAGTCCCTGAAAAATTTTTGCGTTGTTCTGAGTCCCTAATAAAAAAAATTGATCCGGTCCCTGCCATTAGAGGTCCATTAGTAACCGCTGACGTATATGTTAATTTGATAGGTAAGCAGTATTTTCTTAAATTTTCTTAAATTAGTTTTGGGTCTCTAATAAATTACCTTTTTTTGTTTTGAGTCCCTGAAATTTTTTTGGCAATTGTTCCGAGTTCCTATTAAAAAAAATTTTGATCCAGGTCCATGTCGTTAGTTGCATGCAACACACGTGGGTAGACACATCAATGGTTATTAACTGTCCACTGACGGCAGGGACCTGGATCAAAGTTTTTTTTTATTAGGGATCCGGAACAACGCAAAAAAATTTCAGGGACTCAGAACAAAAAACAGGAATATTTTAGGGACCTAAAAGTTATTTAAGCCTTCTTTTTAATAAATTTGGTGTGCTAGCAGATGAATAGTAGGTATTGGGGTGCCAACCTTGTTGGGATGTCAAGTTCATATTGTGATGCTTTGCATGCCATAACCTTTATAAAAAAAAAATAGTATGTGAGGTTGTTCTCAATAATCTTAAATTTGAGTCATTGTCACATAGATGTGTTCCCGTGGAGAATACCTCCATTAAAGTTCCATTATAATTCAAGATTTTCTTACACCTAAATCGTAATTGTTGCTTTTTATTGCAATCGTAAACTGAGAAATATATAATAAAGAAGTAATTGTGTGTCTAATTTTCAACCTTAAGTTTCCTTTCATTTAAATAATTCTAGCTTTGAAACTTTCTTGCATGCTTGACTTGGAATAATGAATGACAAAGGGCGTAGAAATTAAGCCGTACTAGAATATATACAAACTACTTACATCCTACTGCTTTGTTTTCAATACATCGATTGTTCATTCTCAACAATTCATATATGGAAAATCGTAATGGGCAGTTACTTTCTCAAAATCTTGTGTACAATGTTAGTGTGCTTTCTATATACTCAAGTATCCATTCTTGGATTCAACTTGCCATCACAGAGCTCACATGTGAAATGCATAGAAAAGGATAGACAAGCACTCCTGAACTTCAAACAATGTTGTCTACATGGAGGGACGATGACAATAATAGAGATTGTTGCAAATGGAAAGGCGTTGAATGCAGCGACGAAACATGTCATGTACAGATGCTTGATCTTCGTGGTCAGGATTGTCGGAATGTGCTACAAAATTCTAGAAACATAGCTATAGGAAAAATCTAGAAAGAATGAGACATAAGTAGATGTTAGAATTCTAGATTTTTCTATAAAGCTATAGTAGTCTCAATCATGTAATAGAAATGTCATGATAGTTCTTAAGTTAAGAAAATTCTAGAATAATGTAACTCTAGAAATCAGTTATCTTGTAAGATCTAGAATGTAGTAAAATATATTTAATAGTCCACCAACACATGTAGTAGGAAGTGGAGTGATGCCTATAAATAGGCATGGCAACACTTATTGAGTTTGACTTTGAGAAATCAACACAACTCCTTTCTATTGTATAAGAGCTACACGGCCACTATACTATTTCCCTTCAAAAAGCTAACTTACTAATCTCTCCTAAATTCTAAGCCAACAACCTACAAACAACTAACACACCTTTCTATTCCCTTAAAATACTAACAGTGGCATCAGAGCTACGTTCGGTCATCTACTGGGCGTAGATATATTACCCAACTATTTCCAAAAAACAATCCTACTATATTCTACATCACTTCTACATTTTCCTTAAACCATGGCCAATACTTCCCAAGCTTCATCTATTCTTGTACCTATTTTCACAGGAGAAAACTATGATTATTGGAGCATTAAAATGAAGACATTTTTTTGCTCTCAAGATTTATGGGATATTGTAGAAGAAGGATTTATCGCTCCTATAAACACTTCTACTCTAACTGCATCCAGAAGAAGGAGTTGAAGGAGAATAAGCAGAAAGATTCAAGGGTGCTATTTTTTCTACAACTAGCAGTGGGAGACACAATTTTTCCAAGAATAATGGATGCAACTAGTGCTAAAGATGCGTGGAGTACACTGCAGGAGGAGTTTCAAGGCAGCGTCAAGGTATGTGCCACTAAACTTCAAAGTTTAAGACGTGACTTTGAGTTAATAAAAATGAAGGAGTCTGAGACCATAAAAGACTACTATTCTAGGATAAAAGAAATAGTTAGTCAAATGAGAGCATGCTGGGAAAATATTCTTGACAAGCAAATTGTTGAGAAAATTCTAATTTCTATTCCCCATAAATATGATGCAATCGTGACTGCTATAGAGCAAACCAAAGATCTGTCTACTTTATCAGTGACAAAACTTATGGGCTCTCTTGAAGCATATGAGCAAAGATTGAAAAGGCATGATGAAGACTCTGTCGAAAATGCCTTTCAATCAAAGCTCAAATTACGGTCTCAGAATAAAGAAAATGGTGGAAAGAAAAATGTAGAAGTTTCTAGAAACAAAGAGAATTCTAGAAGTTTCTCTAATACCAATCAAGATAAATATCCTCCATGTGGCATCTGCAAAAAGACAAGTCACTTGGAGAAGGATTGTTGGCATCGTGGAAAGCCACAATGTCACTATTGTAAGAAATTTGGACACGTGGAGAAGAACTGCCACAATAAAAACAAGCATCAAGCAAATTTCGTCGAAGAGCACAACAATGAGCAACATCTTTTTTATGCTACCCAAGATTCCAGTGATGAAACAAGTGGAAACTGGTACTTGGATAGCGGTTGCAGCAATCACATGGCTAATGATAGGAGCATCTTCAAGGAAATTGACGACACTGTCAAAGTGAAAGTTCGATTGGGAAATGGCACCATGGTGGAGTCAAAAGGAAAAGGCACTGTCATGGTGGAGACAAAGAAAGGTACGAGACTCATCAAAGATGTCTTACTAGTCCCCAATCTTAAAGAAAATCTCTTAAGCATAGGCCAAATGATGGAGAAGGGCTATGCTCTAAACTTTGAAGGAGATACATGCACGATCTATGATAACCATAACAAAAGGCAGGAGATTGCCAAAGTTAGAATGGAAAAAGGAAATAGAAGTTTCCCGATAAGCTTCAAGTATACTACTACTAACATTGCCATGAGAGCAGAAGTTGATGATTCATGGCTATGGCATAGAAGATTTGGTCACTTCAACACTAAAGCCTTGAAGCTACTATATCAGAAGAATATGATGAAAGATCTCCCATGTCTAGATGAAAATAATGAAGCTTGTGAAGGATGTCTTCTCCGGAAGCAACACAGGTTACCATTTTCAACTGATAAAGCATGGAGAGCTAAAGACATGTTGGAGTTGATCCACATTAACATTTGTGGACCGATGAAGACACCATCACTAAACAACAACAGGTACTTTATCATGTTTATAGATGACTTTTCTAGAATGACTTGGGTCTACTTTTTCAAAGAAAAATCAGAAGTCTCTGGAATATTCAAGAAGTTCAAAGACTTTGTCGAGAAACAAAGCGGAAAACATATTAAAGTAATAAAAAGTGATCGAGGCAAAGAGTACAACTCACACGAGTTTGGTAAGTTCTGTGAAGATGAAGGCATTGAGCGACAACTTACAGTCGCATATTCTTCGCAACAAAATGGCGTGTCTGAGAGAAAGAATCAGACAGTCATGGAGATGGCTAGATCGATGCTAAAGGAAAAAGGCTTGCCTAATACTTTTTGGGCAGAAGTAGTTTACACTACAGTCTACATAGTCAACAGATGTCCAACTAAGGCAGTTGAAGACAAGACTCCTATTGAAGCATGGAGTGGACGAAAACCATCCGCTAAACACCTAAGAGTATTTGGATCTATTTGCTACATGCATGTTCCAGATCAGAAGAGACACAAGCTAGAAGATAAGACTATACAAGGAATCTTCTTGGGTTATAGTACACAGTCAAAAGGCTACAGAGTCTACAACTTGCAAACGAAAAAGCTCACCATCAGTCGAGATGTCGAGATTGATGAAAATGCTGCTTGGAATTGGGAAGCAGAAAAATTTGCAAGAAGCAACATTCTCGTTCCAGTGCAACATCCCCAAGAAGAAGTGATAGAAGAAGCAGGTATGCTTTCGTCACCTCCACAACAAGATTTTTCACCAGAAACTACTCCAAGACGAGTAAGATCTTTGGTGGATATATATGAAACCTGCAACACAGCTATATTGGAACCTAAATGCAATGAAGATTCATCAAAGAAGCAAAGCCAACTAAGGAAAAGTCCAAGGCGAGCACTAAAAGATAAAAGACCAAGAAAAGACCAAGTTGTGGACGTTTCTATGAAGACACTACAAGTTCGAGCTATGTATGGAGTTTCAAAATTTTGCATCAAGGAGGAGTGTCGGAATGTGCTACAAAATTCTAGAAACATAGCTATAGGAAAAATCTAGAAAGATTGAGACATAAGTAGATGTTAGAATTCTAGATTTTTCTATAAAGCTATAGTAGTCTCAATCATGTAATAGAAATGTCATGATAGTTCTTAAGTTAAGAAAATTCTAGAATAATGTAACTCTAGAAATCAGTTATCTTGTAAGATCTAGAATGTAGTAAAATATATTTAATTGTCCACCAACACATGTAGTAGGAAGTGGAGTGATGCCTATAAATAGGCATGGCAACACTTATTGAGTTTGAGTTTGAGAAATCAACACAACTCCTTTCTATTGTATAAGAGCTACACGGCCACTATACTATTTCCCTTCAAAAAGCTAACTTACTAATCTCTCCTAAATTCTAAGCCAACAACCTACAAACAACTAACCCACCTTTCTATTCCCTTAAAATACTAACAAGGATACACAATATTTGACAGGCACAATCAATTCACTTCATTGATTGACTTGCAAAATATTGTGATCCTTGATCTCTCTCATAATAATCTGACATCATCAACATCGTCAATATTTCATGGAAATTTCAACTTCAGCTCCAAACTACAAGAACTGTATCTATCAAATTGCGGTCTTACTGATGAAAGTTTTCTTGTGCCATCTGCTTCCATTCAAAATACTTTATCTTCTTTTTTCATCCTTGATCTCCCCTCTAATCTATTGAAATCATTGGCCATATTTCACTGGATTTTCAACTTCACCACCAATCTTCATAGCCTTTCCCTTGATGGTAACTTGTTAGAAGGTCCCATTCCAGATGGATTTGGGAAAGTAATGAGTTCTCTTGAAGCTCTTTACCTCTCATCTAGCAAACTGCAAGGAGAGATTCCAGCTTCCCTTGGGAATATATGCACATTACAGGAATTATACCTTGACAATAGCAACTTGAGTGGGGAAATTTCTAGCTTCATTCAAAATTCTTCATGGTGCAACCACAAAAATAAGATTTTAGAGTTGAATACTTTGGATATATCAAATAATCAAATAGTGGGACAGCTGCCCGACTGTTGGGAACATCTAAATTCATTAAAATTTCTTGATCTAAGCAATAATGAATTGTCAGGGAAGATTCCACACTCGATGGGTACTCTTGTTAATTTGGAAGCTTTGGTCCTAAAAATTAAACAACAGTTTAATTGGAGAACTACCATTCATACTGAAGAACTGCACTCGTTTGGTTATATTAGATTTGAGTGAAAATTTGTTGTCTAGTCCAATACCCTCATGGATTGGAGAAGGTCTACAACAATTGAAAATCTTGAGCTTGCGAGTAAATCGCTTCTTTGGAAGTGTTCCTGATCATCTCTGTTATTTGAGCCAAATTCATCTTTTGGATCTTTCAAGGAATCACTTGTCAGGAGGAATTCCAACTTGTCTGAAAAATTTTACTGTAATGACAGAAAGGAGCATCATCGCAAGTGAAATTATAAAGAAACAAAAAAAATATCTACAGAGACTTACTATCATATTTATGACTTTAATGTGCTATGGATGTGGAAATGTCAGGAATATGTGTTCTTGAATCCTGAGATTGATCTCTCTAGTAATCACTTAACTGGAAAATTTCCGAAAGAGATTGGGCATTTACTTGGATTAGTTTCTTTGAATTTATCAAGTAACAAATTAAATGGAGAAATTCCTTCTGAGATCGGGAATTTAAATTCTCTAGAAATTCTTGACTTATCAAGAAATCGTTTCTCTGGCAAAATTCCTTCTACTCTTTTTAAAATTGATGGTCTTGTTGTGTTAGACTTGTCAAACAATGATGTCAGTGGAAGAATCCCTTGGGGGAGACATTTACAGACTTTTAGTGTGTCTACTTTTGAAGGAAATACCAATCTTTGAAGTGAACCACTTAACAAAAGTTGTTCTGGAGATGAGATAACAACAAAGCCTCAAGGAGATGACAATTCAGTTTTCTATGAAGTATTATACATGAACTTGGGGTGAGGATTCTTCACAGGCTTCTGAGGCTTAATAGGGCCCATACTACTTTGGCAATGATGGAGAAATGCTTACTTGACGTTCTTGAACAAACTGATAGAGTAGCAGGTATGTAATTCTTTGTCCTTGCTAATTCATTCATCAATTAAAAATTAAGTATATCCGATTCTCCTCTTTCTTTAGTTTGTGCCTTCACTTGTGGTAGTTACTTCTGCAAGACATCGTTATTTTTCTTCTAGTGTGTCCTGTTTAGTGAATTTTTCTTGTTTTCAAATGACTTTTTTAATGTTTAAACCTTTTGAAAAATGCTTAGTTACATACTTTTTTGTGCTCTAATGGCTAGCTAGATTTTAGTTTCATTTAATTTATCACTAATTTTTGGTCTCTAATATTTTGCCATCACCACTAGTGTCTGTAATCTGAATTGTAACACAAAATTTGCAGTTTATGGTGGATTGGCTTCAAAATTCTAATCTGGATGAAGCATCATGGATTGCCTGGAAGTTTAAGATTTGTAGCATATTTTGAAGTAATGACTTGCAAAATCACTGTATTGATTTGATTGTATTTTATTGTATAATCTATTTGTACTTTCATTTTATTTTCCTTTTAAGCCAAGACTATTAATATCTAAAATGTGAAGGTTTTGCATTCAATCTTGAATAATGAAGCATGCTAGTATTCAAACTGACTACCCAAATTTGTACATGTCAGCAAGAACGTGAGATATCCAAATAATGTTAGTTGATCCTACTAGTATGTCAGCATCTGTTTAGTTTCCACTTAATCACTATTTTGATTGCATATTCTCTGCTAAAATCCCAAAACATAGCATTAACAGATGCAGGACCTGTCAATGGTAAAAAAACAACTCCAAAGAAAGGGTGGTGGTTGATGCGATAGTTAAAAATGTTATAGTTAGTCTGTTACATATTGTTAGCTAGTTAGTTAAGAAGCCAAAAAGTATAAATAGGCCTTCGATGAGTTATGTAAATGACTAAATGGTCAGAAAATATTATGTTGTGGATGAATGCTTATATTGAAAGTTTTCTTTTCATGACTCTAAGGAAGATAATTGATTTATGATTTAGTGCTCTTGTTGAGAGGCTGCCATGGCAGAAACAATTTAATTGACAGCCAAAGGAAGTTAAAAAAGGGATCTTTACTGTCAGAGAATACTATAAGGTCTCTGATTTTCGAACAAAGAGGCAACAAATTATATTGATACCAATCTATCTAACTGGTCTTGCATATCATTTGGTGGAACAATGGAAGGTTAGCAAGAGTGTTTGTTTTGCATCAGATTTTTCAGAAGCCATTCTACTATGACTTGGAACAATTTTGATTGTAGAGGATCGGGGCTGGTATCAAGAAATGCAAATGATGATTTCTACACATTGAGGAAGATATGTAATAAGTGAATCAAAACACATTAGAAAGAAGGAGTTGGCAATGGCCACTGATGGGAATGAGTTTGAAGTTTAACAGCATGTTTGTTTTTATGTTCAAAGCTCCTCAAACCAACGTTCAACCAAAAGCAAGCAATGCTTGCTTCTCACAAAACGTAGCCTTGGAATGCATGCCAGCTGCATCCAATGTGTACACAAACACACTCTAAGAAGTAGGGTATATGTGATTGCTTGTGATTTGCCTGGAGAAAAGCCTGTGTTTAGTTTCTTCGTGTTACATTGATTTAGCTTCATCCTGTGTTTAGTGTCTTTGTTTTGCATTAATCATGCTTCATTTTTTATTTTTTTTTCCTGTTGCATGTTAAATCCATAATGCTGGTCTATGCACATATGACCTGATTGGTGTCCAGCCACATGCTCTCTGTTCTTGTCCTCTTTATATGTAATTTGGATCTCATGAAAATTGCAATTAAACTCCGAATCAAGGTAATCCATGCCCGGCCAAATCAGTATCTTATTTTAATCAAATGAAATCTAAAACGAAAATTCTGCATATCAGTTTGGGAAAAACAAAAGTGAGGCACCTTCCTCTTGAAAGTTGAAATTCATTATCTTTGTTAATGTCATCATGATCAGCATCCTTATAAAATGGCTTTTCCCACTCATCACTTTTCGTAGAAAATTTATTCATAAAGTAAGTATTCACTGCAACGGGGTCATCTCTTTTTATACTATAAAAGTTTGAGGAGAAAAAAAGGCTGCGTCACTCAGGGCCATAGATAGTATAAACTCTAACAATAACGTACATTTATACTTACAAATCATCTTTAAAAGATAATAAATGCCATTCTATCCGTTGTAATGATATTCAGTGTATCCTTATTCATTAGTCATGTTCGAGAAAAATAAAATAAAGATAATGTTAGTTGATCCTATTTTTCATATGCATATTGCGTATGCTCTGCCAAAATCCAAAAGCATAGAATTGACATTTGCATCCTGTTTAATATTGTAGGCCTGCACACCTTTTTTTTTTTTTTCTATGAATAAATTAAACTATTTCATGTAATTGCGTAATTAAAGTAAAATATTGCTTTCTACGGCAAGACAATTGCAGAATTGTCTCGTGTAAGAGAATTGTATTGTATAATCTCGAATTTGTCTGTAATTGTTGCTCCTAGTGTTGTAATAAGAACCCTCTGCTACCATGACGACAAAGACAAAATTATAACAATAATGACAGGACTGCAAGACCCATATAAGTATAACTATAATGGAGGCTGGCCATGTCAGTAGTAAAAAGCAACTCTGAAAAAAGGATGGTGGTTGATTCCATTGGTAAAGAATATTATAGTTGGTTATACTGTGACATAGTCCATTAAGAAAACCAGTTGAAAAATTGGATCATTACAGTCAGAGAATACTATGAGGTCTATGATTTTAGAACAAAGAGGCAACAAATTATATTGACACCAATCTATCTAACTGGAATTGCATATTATTTGGTGGAACACATAGAAGGTCAGCATGAGTTTTTGCTTTACGTAAGAGTTTTTAGAAACCATTCTACTATGACTTGGAGCAATTTCGATTGCAGAGAAGACTGAAGATCGGGAATTTAGATGCTATAATTTACTATAATTCTCATTCAGAATAAAAGTAAAAACAATTCTATCAGCCATGCACTTGCAACAACAGGGGAAACGCTACCCAATTTTCTTCCAGCCCAAACTGTGCCTAATCATCATTACTGACCATTTGTCTAGAAAAAACTTTTTTAGGAGAGACAAAATTGTAATTATTTAACTAAAATTCGAAGGGAAACTTTTCTCCATCAACTTGTTTGTAAATTGTAATTATAATCAAGTCAAGGTGATTCATGATCGTGAGCAGGTAACTATCTTATTATGACTAGTTAAAACCCAAAAAAAAAGTTCTACGTATCATCATGCTTGAAAATTGCAATTAAATAAAATCCAAAAGGAAACTTCGGTATATCATAATGCTTCGGAAAAACAAATGTGAGGCAGCTCCCTCTTCAATTTTGTAATTTTTGTTAATGAGGTCATATGAAATAACATTATGCTTTTCCCACTCATCACACTTCCTAGAAAATTTATTCATATATAAAGTATGTTTTCTTCTTTCACGGAATTAATCCAGAAATGCTCTTTTTTTTTTTTTTTTTTTTGAAAAAGGCATGAAAAGTATCCCGCTAAAGTATAACATTCCAACTATATTGACACCCTATACTCCAACCGTCATCAACCTCATACCTCAATTTATTAAAACTGAAAAAGAACCAAGAGAACAGAAATAATGGAGGGACTAAGCCAATACCCATTTCAGAAAAGTCTAAACCTATTTTGTGGTAAACCCATCCTGTTTCGAAGATAAGGTTATGAAACAAAACTTGGGAAATGCTCATTTTCAATGCAATGGGGCATCCTTTTTCTAATTTTAATACTATTATAGCTTTTTTTATGTTAATTTTAGGAGAAAAAAGTATATGCACATACAAAAATTTTAAAATCTTTCTATCATATAAATCTTTTTAATTTCCTATAAATATTTTATTCATTAAAATTCCATTATAATTCAAGAAATTTTATTTCTGAAACGTTCTTGTTGTTTTTATATGTCAATTTAAAACCAAGAAATATATGATAAAGAAGTAATTGTGTTTCTCATCTTCATTTTGGCGTGAGGAGTTTCCCTTGATATTCTTTTCATTTAATAATTGTTTTTATAAGTCAATTTAAAACCAAGAAATATATGATAAAGAAGTAATTGTGTCTCTCATCTTCAATTTGGCGTGAGAAGTTTCCTTCCATTTTCTTTTCATTTGAACAATTCTACCTTTGAAACTTTCTTGCTTGCTTGACATGGAACAGTATTGGTTGGTTGCTCTGTTTTCAACACATCGCAAGTCATAATCTGCAGTGTTTGTTCTTCTACTCTTATCAAATTTTATAGCATAGCAGAAATTTCATATCTGGAAAATTGTAATGGGAAGTTACTTTCTAAAAATCTTGTTTGCAGTGTTAGTGTGCTTTTTGCATACCAAAGTATCCATTCTCGCATTCAACTGGTCATCACAGAGCTCACATGTGAAGGTGAAATGCATAGAGAGGGAGAGACAAGCACTCCTCAACTTCAAACAAGGCCTCATAGATGTCTCTGGCATGCTGTCTACATGGAGGGAGGATGAAAATAACAGAGATTGTTGCAAATGGAAAGGTATTGATTGCAACAATGAAACAGGTCACATACAGATGCTTCATCTTCGAGGTTCAGAATCGCATTATTTGAAAGGCCCAATCAATATCACTTCATTGATTGACTTGCAAAATATGGAATATTTGGATCTTAGCCAGAATGATTTCTTGGACAGTCAAATTCCAAAACACATGGGCTGCTTCAAAAACTTAAGATATCTCAATCTATCACGGTTGAGTTTTGGTGGGACGATTCCTTATGAACTAGGAAATCTCTCAAAGTTGGAGTATCTTGATCTTAAACACAATTATCTTATTGTTAGTTGCTATAATTACTTACTTTTCAAGTAGTTTTTAAGGCAATTATCTATCTTTTTCTCTCATTTGGAGTGTTGTTTTACTCAATTTTTGTTAATATTGCAATTTAGTTAGAATTTCTATAGTTTTTCTAGTTTTATGGTTGTAGGAATTGGATATTGAAGTTGAAGAACACGTTTGGGAGCTACATTCTGAGCTTTGGAAGCAGTGGAAGGTCCTTTGCAAGAGAAATCTGTTGAAGTGCAGAAATTTCAAATCAGCCAAGCCAAAATCCCTGGCTGAGCCAAATGTCACTTTGGAGAAATTCTGCACATGTATATAAAGAACTGACCTTCAGAAGTTCAAGAGAGCTTGGACATTTTTTCAGTAGTAGTTTCTGTAGCTCGTTTTGTACTGTTTAGTAAGAGAGAAAAGCTCTCTCTTTAGTTCTGAGTTTTCTCTTCATCTCCTTCCCCTCCATTTGTATTTTCCAGCTGCTCATTCCCATGACTGGCTGAGTTCTTTAGTTGTTAGGGGTTAGATGTAACCATTCTCAAAACTCTCTTGTATCTTTTGATATTATCTATATATATTCTGCATATTTGTGTTTAAAGTTAGTATTTTGCTTCTTTTCTTAAAGCTTGTTGTGGCTTGATCACCCATAGCATGATCCATGGACATGACTGTTGTTGGGAAACACTTTTGTTGTCTAGATCTGAAGCAATATACCTCATGAACTTTGTGTCTAGGAATGGAGCTTAGTTCATGGGTTATCTTGTGGTCACTAGACTTAAAGCTAGTTGCTTCGTTAAGTTGTTGAGGAATCAAGGCTTGGGGGAGTAATCTAAGACTCTCTGCACCTAAGGAATTGGGGCTGAGAATGTTTTTATTGACTGATTTTAACATTTAAATAGAAATAGAATGTATATTATGCTGCATGCAAGAAGAGAGTAGAGAGCGGTGAGATCTAACCCCTGCAACATCTTCATTTATTTGTTTAACCTCTGTTTACTGCTGTGTTTTACTTTAAAAACCATAAAAACATCTTCTTTGTTTCTGTTCTGCACTAAATCTATTTTAAAGTCCCACAAAATCAACTAAAGTTTGTGTTTTTATTGCTTTCTTGTGAAAACCAGTACAATCTAGCTAGTATTTATGTGAACACTGCCTATATTAAGCAAATCCCTTGGGAAAACGATACTTGGACTTATCCATTTACTACTTGTTCGACTGGTGCACTTGCCAATCCGTTAACAAGTTTTTGGCGCCGTTGCCGGGGATTTGCATCTGAAAAATAGGCAACGTCACGTTCATATTATCCTAGGCTTTATTCTTTATTCTTTATTCTTTTATTCTTTGTGTTTTTATTTCTGTTGTGGAGGTTTTCTTGTGCTAACTTTCTGTTCTAGTGTTCTGTTTTCTTTTTCCTTGTTTATGCACACAAGAAGTTCAGCTGATCCTTTGTATTTCGACCCGGAGATTGAAAGGACAGCAAGACAAACCAACAGTTGGACAAGGAGAAGGAAAGCTATAGAAAGACTTGCTAGCCAAGAACTACTTTCTCCTATTTCACCAGATCTGCCTTTGACGTCCATTCCTGAAGAAGAAGAATTCATAATGGCAGAAGAAGGAGAAGTGAATCAACCAAGGCGTACTTTGAACGATTATTGTGCCAACACAGGGCCGAGATTCTTCAACACCATTGCCAGACCAGAGGTGCAGGCTCACAATGTTGAAATGAAGGCATCTCTCATCCACTTGATTCAGCAAAACAAGTTCCATGGTCTTGACCAAGAAGACCCTTATGCTCATTTGACTACTTTTGTTGATATCTGCAACACAGTGAAGCTACATCAAGTTAATGATGATTATATCCGGATCAGTCTTTTTCCATTCTCTCTTGATGGAAAGGCAAATGATTGGTACAGAGCCATTCCTCCTAACACTCCTTTGACTTGGGATGAGCTGGTTGACAAATTCTTAAACCGTTTCTTTCCTCAGTCCAAGATCAACCAAAGGAAGACAACAATCTCTACTTTCACTCAAGGAGCAGATGAGCCCTTGTGTGAAGCATGGGAGAGATTCAATGGCCTGTTGGAAATGTCCAGCTCATGGTCTAAATGAGGCAGCTCAAATCAACACTTTCCTAGCTGGACTTAGACCTCAAACAAAGCTTATGCTTGATGCTTCAGCTGGAAGCAAAATCATGTACAAGACACCGGATGAGGCAAAGGAAATTATTGAAAATATGGCCTCTAATGACTATGAGGTGCAGCATGACAGAACTCTCGTGCAAGTGCAGAAGAAAGGAGTTCTTGAACTGAATTCTCAAGATGCCCTCCTAGCTCAAAATAAGCTTCTCACACAACAACTTGATGCACTCACTAAGCAACTTGCTAAGATGCCTCAACAATTCCAAGGCTTACAAGCTACTCATCCCAACACTCAACAAGATCTTTGCTGTGAACTTTGTGGAGGTGGTCATTCAAGTGGCCAATGCATCCTGCCATCGGGTTCCCAAGAAGAGATCAATTATATGGGGAACCAAAACAGGCAAGGCAATTCTTATTCTCAACCTTTTAATCAAGGTTGGAGAAACAACAATGCTGGTTGGAAGCAAGAAGCTGGTCCTTTGAACAGACCTCCTTACCAAAGTCATCAACTACAATACCAACCTCTTCATCAAGACCATGTTTCTAAGTTGGAAGACAATCTCAATCAATTCATACAAGTCTCTCTAACCAACCAAAAGAACACGGATTCTTCCATCAAGAATATTGAAGTGCAAATGGGACAATTTGCTAAGGATTTGGCAGAGCTTAAAAGTGGAGCATTTACAGCCAATACTCAAGCAAACCCCAAGGAGCAATGCAAGGCTATAACTACAAGGAGAGGTACAATTATGGGAGATTTGAGTAGAGAGAAAAGTGAGCAAAAGGTAGTTATAGAGGATGTAAAAGATGATGAGGAAGAAAAAAATGAGCTGAGTGAAAAAGAAATGAGTGAGAAAAAGAAAGACAGTGAGAAAAATGCAGAAAAAAGTGAAATCAGTGAGGCGGCTAAGCCAAAAATGACTAAAAACTAGAGGGTGAGAGAAGAGAAAAAGAAGAAAGAGTCAATTTCAGTTCCTCCACAAGGATTACCTTACCCTCATGTGCCAACTAGAAAGGATAGAGAAAGGCAGTTTGCACGTTTCTTAGATATCTTCAAGAGATTGCAAATCAATCTACCATTCTCGGATGCACTTGAGCAAATTCCAACTTATGCAAAATTCATGAAGGAACTCCTCACCAAGAAGAAAAAGTACATTGAGAAAGATACAATTGAATTAGAAGCTGGATGTAGTGCTATAATTCAAAAGCCATTGCCTTTCAAGCACAAAGATCCTGGTAGCTTTACAATTCCCTGCACCATTGGAAAAGCTTTGTTAGATTTGGGAGCAAGCATCAATCTTATGCCGCTGTCCATGCTTAGCAAAGTGGGGGATGTAGAATCAAGCCTACAAGGATGACACTTCAACTAGCTGACCGTACCATTAAGCTTCCATATGGAGTGGTTGAAGACTTGCTAGTGAAGGTGGATAAATTTATATTCCCAGTTGACTTTGTAATTATGGATATGGAAGAGGATGCTGAAGTTCCTCTCATTTTGGGAAGGCCATTTATGATGACAGCCCGTGCCTTCATTGATGTTAGTGATGGCAAATTCAAGATTAGGGTGCAAGTTTACGATATCTAGATCTAAGTTATGATTTTGAAATCAATGGAGAAATCCCTTATCAACTTGGAGAAAATTTTCTTTCTGGAACAATCCCTTTCCAAGATGGGAATCTTCCTATTTTGCAAACTCTTATACTTGGTAGTAATTTTGAACTTAAAATCAACGATGCAAAGTGGCTATCTTCTCTTTCTTCATTAAATACTCTAAGCCTAACTTCATTGCTTGCTCTTCGCTCCTCTTGTCACTGGCTACAAATGATTAGTGAGCTTATTCCAAACTTAAGAGAGTTGAGGCTAGTTGGTTGTAATCTTTCAGATAAGAATATTTCATCTTTGTTTCATTTTCATTCCAACCTTTACACTTCTCTTTCCTTCCTTGATCTCTCTAATAACATGCTGACATCATCAACATTTCAATTGTTGTTCAACTATAGCCTTGATCTCCAAGAGCTTTATCTTTCTCAAAATAATATTGTTTGGTCGTCTCCACACTATCCAAACTTTCCTTCTCTTGTGATCCTTGATCTCTCTGGCAATAATCTAACATCATCAATATTTCAAGGAAATTTCAACTTCAGCTCCAAACTAGGAAAACTTTATCTAGCAAGTTGCAGCCTTACTGATGAAAGTTTTCTTGTTCTATATGCTTCCAATAAAAAATCTTCATCTTCTCTTGTCACCCTTGATCTCTCCTCTAATCTATTGAAATCATCGGCTATATTTCACTGGATTTCCAACTTCACCACCAACCTTCATAGCCTTTACCTTCATCGTAACTTTTTAGAAGGTCCCATTCCAGATGGATTTGGGAAAGCAATGAACTCTCTTGAAGTTCTTGCCCTTGGCTCTAACAAACTGCAAGGCGATGTTCCAGCTTCCTTTGGGAATATTATATGCACATTGCAGGAATTAGACCTTAGCCTTAACAACTTGAGTGGGGAAATTTCTAGCTTCATTCAAAACCCTTCATGGTGCAACAGACACGTATTTCAGACTTTGGATTTATCTCATAACCACATTACTGGAATGCTACCTAATCTTTCAAACTTTACATCTTTGAGGACATTAGATCTTTCCAATAATCAATTAACCGGAGAAATACCTAAAGGCATTGGATTGCTATATGAGTTGGTGTCTCTTCACCTAGAGGAGAATTACTTGGAGGGTGATATTCTTGAAGCGCATCTTACAAGTTTGTCCAAATTGGAGGAGTTGGACTTCTCAGACAACTCATTGTCTCTAAAGTTTGGTACTACCTGGGTTCCACCTTTCCAATTACATACTTTGGGACTAGCTTCTTGCAAGTTGGGTCCAAGTTTCCCAAGTTGGCTCCAGACTCAGAGTCACTTAAGCTTTCTAGATATTTCTGATGTTGGGATTGATGACTTTGTCCCAGAAGGTTTTTGGAACAAGTTACAGTCTATACGTGACATGAATATGTCTTACAACAATCTTAAAGGTACAATTCCGAATTTACCAATCAAGCTTACTGATGATGATCAAACATTTATTATTCTAAGTTCAAATCAACTTGAAGGTGAAATTCCTGCTTTTTTATTGCAAGTTCACACATTGGATCTTTCCAAAAATATGATTTCAGATTTAAATACATTCTTGTGTGGAAAAAGCGCAACCACAAACATGCTCACTTTGGATTTATCCAATAATCAAATAATGGGGCAGCTGCCCGACTGTTGGGAACACCTATGTTCACTACAATTTCTTGATCTAAGCAACAATAAATTGTCAGGGAAGATTCCACAGTCCATGGGTACACTTTTTAATTTGGAAGCTTTGGTTTTACGAAACAACAGTTTAACTGGAGACCTACCATTCACATTGAAGAACTGCACTCGTTTACAAATACTAGATGTGAGTGGTAATTTGTTGTCTGGTCCAATACCCTCATGGATTGGAGAAAGTCTACAAGAATGGGAAATCTTGAGCTTGAGAGTAAATAACTTCTTTGGAAGTGTTCCTGTACATCTCTGTTATTTGAGGCAAATTCATCTCTTGGATCTTTCAAGGAATCACTTGTCAGGAAGAATTCCAACATGTCTGAGAAATTTTACTGCAATGATGGAAAGGGTAGTAATTCCAAGTGAAAGGGAAACGTTTAGAAAAATGTCGTCTAAAGAGATTAATGAAGGGACGTATGAACTTAATGTGTTGTTGACGTGGAAAGGTCAGGAATATGTGTTTTTGAATCCCGAGTATCGTCTAAAGAGCATTGATCACTCAAGTAATGATTTAACAGGTGATGTACCAAAAGAGGTTGTGTATTTACTTGGATTAGTTTCTTTGAATTTATCAAGAAACAACTTATATGGAGAAATTCCTTCTGAGATTGGGAATCTAAATTTGCTAGAATTTCTTGACTTATCAAGAAATCATTTCTCTAGCAAAATTCCTTCTACTCTTTCCAAAATTGATGGTCTTGGCAAGTTAGACTTATCAAACAATGATCTCAGTGGAAGAATCCCATGGGAAGGACATTTGGAAACCTTTGATGCCTCTAGTTTTGAAGGAAATCCTGATCTTTGTGGTGAACAACTTAACAAAAGCTGTCCTGGAGACGAGACAACAGCAAAGCCTCAAGGAGCTGCAATTCATGGTGAAGATGATAATTCAGTTTTCTATGAGGCATTATACATGAGCTTGGGGTTTGGATTCTTCACAGGCTTTTGGGGCTTATTAGGGCCAATACTACTTTGGCAACCATGGAGAATTACTTACCTGAGGTTCTTGAACAGACTGACAAACTTCATACTTGTAACGCTTGAAGTGAACGTTTTGAAGTGCCGTAGGTGGCTCAAAGGCTAGCAGGTATGTAATTGCAATACTTCTCCATTTGAACTTCATAGTGTTTATTTCTCTGTTTTATTAGTTAAATCAATCAACAACTTCTTGACATGAATCTGATTGTTAGATCTACTTATTTAATTCTTTAGCCTTTCTATTGCTATTTCCGTTCTGTTTTACTTCATCATATCTCTTATATGTCTCTCCCACCACACGCAGATATTAGCTTTCATCAATTTAAACATTGAGTAGTATATCCAATTTTCATGTTTCTTTAGTTTGTGCCTTTACTAATTGGTAGTTACTACATCAAATGTATTTATTTTTTCTTCTGATAAAGAAATTACAGATGATGTGTTCTGTTTAGAGATTTTTTTTAAATAACTTTTCAATGTTTAAAGTTTAAACATCTTAAAAAAATGCTTACAGCTAGTTATCCAGTTTCATTTAATTTGTTACAAAAATTCATTCTACATCTCCATTAATATATGTAATCTGAATGGTATCACAAAATTTACAGTTTATGGCGGATTAGCTTCAAAATTCCAAACTGGGATGAAAGCTTCTCATGGATTGCTGAATGTGTACAATATGTAGTATTGAGGTTTACTATGTAATGCAAAATCACTGTTTGAAGAAACTTGATTTGATTGTCTTTTATTGTATAATATATTTGTAATTTTCTTTTCTTTTCCTTTTAAGCCAAGACTATTGATTTCTAAATGTGAAAGCTTTGCATTCTATCCTGAATGATGATGGCTGCTATAGCCTGCCACATTCAAATTGACTACCCAAATTTATACATATCAGCAAGAATAAGAGATATCAAAATAATGTTTGTTAATCGAGCTAGTATGTCTGCATCCATTGAGTTTCAACTTATATGCATATTGCATATGGTGTGACAAAATACCAACACATAGCATTAATTGACATCTGCATTCAGCTTCATATATATCATATCGTAGATCTGCACATTTTTTTTCTATGAAAAAAAAAATATTAATTGTCTCATGTAAGAGCTTAATTATATTAAACTGTTGCTTCAATGGCATGAAAGACAATTTTACGTAGATTTTTTTTATTAATAAAATTTGTTTACTAAAAATAAACATACTGGAGTATTATTTAATAAAAACTAATATTCACGTGATTTTTTATTAATAATACATGACTCTAAAAACATTTTAATATTAACATTTTTTAATGACGATATTATTTTTATCTAGTTTATAAAATATTAATAAAATTATAACACAAACTATTATTATAATATATTATTGGTATTTTATTTTTTAACCTTTTAAATTCCAGAATATCGACTTACTGGGATTGTAAGCCACAGTGGAACCTCAACTTAGTGTTACTCACATTTTAAAAGATCATGAAGTGGCGCCAGATGTTTTTCAATGGCGTTAACATGCCATGCACCTACTTTTGTTAATGTGATACTAATACTTACTACCATTGTCTTGGTGGCATGATAAACACTAAAGAGTCCTTTAATTATATTTAGGCTTAAATATGTTTTGACTCTCTAATAAATTAGGGAATTTTGGTTTTGGTCTCTAATAAATTTTTTCTTTGAGTTGAGTTTCTAATAAAAAAAAAAATTTATTTTGAATCTTTGTTATTTTCTCTTGGTCCTTCTAATATATCTATTTTTTCATTTGAGTCCCTAAAACATGTAAATAATTTGTTATTAGTCCCTATCAAATATTTTTCAAAGGAACTAATACAAAATGAACAAAATATTATAAGGACTAAAATGAAAAAATAAATATATTAGAAGGATTAAGACAAAATAAAAAGGACTCAAAACAAAAAATTTGTTTTATTAGAGACTTAATGCAAAGACAAAATTTATTAGGAATCCAAAACAAAATTCACTAATTTACCAGGGACCTAAAAGATATTTAAACCTTATATTTACTACCATTGTCTTGGTGGCATGGCATGATAAACACTAAACAGTCCTTTAATTGGCTGAATCTTCTTGGTTCTCACTTCTCAGCAGTAATGAAGCGTTTTGGAACATTACGTTTCATTCATCTTCTACAAATTGCAGGTTTAGAAATTCAGTTAACAATGGAACACAAATGATCAGTTCTAGGAATCCAAATAACAATACAAAGAATGATCATGTTTATACAGCTTCATTTTTCTAATGTCTAAGACCGGTTTATCTTAACCAATAAGTTGTTTTTTTTTTTTTTTTCTTCAAAAATTTCCAACATTGAAAATATAGTTCAGGCTAACATGTACCTCTGCCAAACACAATGGAGCAGAACATATCAGCCACCATCCAAATTATCATCCACGCCTCTTGACTCTTGTCCCATCATAGATTATCATATTCATTGTTAGTCCACCTCGAAGAACAAATGGTGTGCTACGTCAAATAAAACCTCTCCCCTGGTATCTACTTCTTCCGGTCCTTGGTTTAGGCATTATCACAATGAAATGTGGTACATTAATTCAAATATGCATTTGTAAATGTTTTAAAAACCAAAGTGCATGTTAAATTGGTGAGATCCCATCATAATTGCATTTGTTCAAGCAATTAAATTTGTCATTGGGACAAATTTAATTGCTTGAACTAAGAATTTCAATATTTGAATGAAATATATACAGTTAATTAACTCAATTCTCAGTCAAGGACAAATTTAATTTCTTGAACCTATGATTTGAATATTTGAATAAAAGATATAGTCTATAAATTGACTCAATTATCAGTCAAGGACAAATATAATTTCTTAAACCAAAGGATTTGAATAAAAGATATAATCAATTGACTCAATTATCATTCAAGCTCAACTCAAGTGACCTAGTTTAATTTACAAAAATATTGCTTAAATTGTTGTCATGATTCACCCTCTCGGTGGTAGTTGCTTGTATTTATTTGCTTATTTCTTATTGTAATGTATCTAAAATTTACAGGGAAACTTTTTCTGTGAACTTGTTTGACAATTTGAATCTAGTGAAGGTGATTCCTGACCAGGTAACTTATTATGATTAGTTAAAACCCCAAAAAAAGGAACTTTTTTGTTATCTCATAATGTTTGCGAAAAAAAAAAGTGAGGCACCTTTCTGTTCAATCATGTTTCTTTTTTTTTTTTTTTATTGCAAAATCTGATTTGGTTCCTCCTCAATTTCGTGATCTTTGTGAATGAGGTCATATGAAATTAAATAACATTATGATAATCAATATCTTTATAAAATGGCATTTTCCACTTATCACTCTTTCCAGAAAATTTATTCGTAAAGTATTTTTTTTCTTGGAATCAATCAAGAAATGTTAATTTTCACTACACCGGGCATCCTTTTTTTTTTTTTTTTTTCTAATTCTAATATTATCAAAGTTTAAGGAAAAATAGTCTAATTTTTACTGGTACTTACAAGCCATCTTTAAAAGAAAATTAAATTCGAACACAAGGTATATTGATATCACAAATCAGCTTAATTTAAAAGATAATATTAATTAAATTGTCATTCTATATGTTCTAATATGATAACAGTCAAGTTCGTTGGATCAAGCCCACTGCTGCAGTAACCTAAAGTATAATGTGGACGCTGCACTATTCGTGGAGTTAGCACTCTTTGGTAGTGGCATTTGCATCCGAGATGACTCAGGAGCTTTTGTATTGGCCAAAACCTCCCTACATACAGGATCTCCCCATGCTGCTGAAGCTGAGTCAGTAGCTCTTTTCCATGCTCTATCATGGATCCAGGACCTTAATATTCAAAATGTCACTGTTGATTAGATTGTAAGCTCGTGGTGGATGCTATTAACAGCAGCAAGCAAAAAGATACTGAGCTTGGAAGTACTCTAGCTAGTTGTTGCAGCTGCTACGTTATGATTCGTTTCATTCGGAGATAAGCCAATCATGTTGTTCACTCCCTTGCTAGAGCATAATGATTTTATGCTAGTCACCATGTTTTTGATTATATCCCAATCTGTGTTGAATCTCTCATTATCAATGAAATGATATAAGTCACTTTCTTCCAAAAAAATATGATATATGACTAGTCAATAACGTACATTGATACTTACAAATCATCTTTGATGATAACATTGATTAAAATGTCATTCAATCTGTTGTAATATTATATGGCTAGTCAATGAAAATTTATAACCACTCATTCACTTTCTCTCCTATCTCACTTCCCCCTCATTTTTCTCTCTATTAATCAAGACTCCTACTCAATAATGTGTATGGAAAGTGGGAGGGATTCAAACCCACGACCTCTCCCTCCCTCCCTTCTCCCTTCACCGTCAAGCCAAACTTATAACCCCTGACTAAATTGAACATAAGATATTAAACTAAATATAATCGAAAACATAAAGTACTAAAAGTATATTTTATCCTTTAAGATTTTTATATCTAAAACGTACTTGTTGCTTCTTATGTCAATTTAAAACCAAGTAATATATAATAAAGAAGTAATTGTGTCTCTCATTTAAACCTTTTTCCCATTATCTTATTTTAACACGAAGAGTTTTCTTTAATTTTCTTTTCATTTAAATAATTCTTCAACCTTTGAAACTTTCTTCCTTGCTTGGCTTGGAATAGTGAATGAAGACAGTATACAAGTATACCAACTACTTAAACCTTGCTGCTCTATTTTCAATTCATCGCAAGTCATAATTCTCAGCCATTGTTCTTTCTCAAAATTTCATATCTGAAAAATTGTAATGGGCACTTACTTTCTCAAAATCTTGTTTGCAATGTTAGTGTGTTTTTCGCATACCGAATTATCCATTCTTGGATTCATCTCGCCATCACAGGGCTCATATGTGAAATGCATTGAGAGGGAGAGAAAAGCACTCCTCAGCTTCAAACAAAGCCTGATAGATAACTTTTTCATGCTGTCTACGTGGAGGGACGATGACAATAATAGAGATTGCTGCAAATGGAAAGGCGTTCAATGCAACAATGAAACAGGTCATGTACACATGCTTCATCTTCCTGGTCAGCATAAACAATATTTGAAAGGTGCAATTAATGGACAATATGTGCAATTGAAAGGTGCAATCAATATCACTTCATTGATTGACTTGCAAAATATTGAACATTTGGATCTCAGCTATAATGATTTTGGAGGGAGTGACATCCCAGAACTCACAGGCTCGTTGACCAACTTAAGATATCTCAATCTCTCTTATTCTTTTTTCGGTGGGAGGATTCCTTGGCAACTGGGAAAGCTAACTCATTTACGGTATCTGGATCTAAGAAGCAATTATTATCTGTATGGACAAATCCCTCATCATCTTGGAAATCTCTCTCAGTTGAGGTATCTTAGTCTTGGCGGAGATTCACAATCACTTTCTGGAGAAATCCCTTTTCAGGTTGGGAATCTTAGTATGCTGCATACTCTCATACTTGTTGGTGATTTTCATCTTAATATTAACGACTCAAACTGGTTATCGTCTCTCTCTTCATTAACAACTCTTGAGTTGACGTCATTGCATAATCTCGGCTCATCTCATCACTGGCTACAAATGATCAGTGAGCGTATTCCAACCTTAAGAAAGTTAAGGTTAGTTGCTTGTAGTCTTTCAGATGATGCTATTTCATCTTTGTTTCCTTCTCACTCCAACCTTTCTACTTCTCTTTCCATCCTTGATCTCTCTGCTAATATGCTTACCTGAGGTTCTTGAACAGACTGACAGATTATATATTATTAATGGTTGAAATAAGCATAGCAAAGTTCCATAGGTGGCTCAAAGGCTAGCAGGTATGTAATTCTAATAACTTTGAATTTCATAGTGTTTATTTCTCTGCTTCAGTTAAATAAATCAACAACTATTTTTGATATGGAAAGGGAGAATGCTTTTTTCAAAAAATAGTGTACATCTTGGCTTGAATCTAATTGTTAGAATTTACTTAATTAGTTAATTATTTATCCTTGCTAATGCTAACTCCAAGAAGTACTATTGCTTTACTTCATTATATCTCTTACTTAATATGTCTTTCCCACGTGCACACACTGTTTTTCATCAATTTAAACATTGAGTGTATCCGATTCTCTTTTTTCATTAGTTTGTGCCTTCACTAGTGGTAGTTACTTCTCCAAGAAATGGTTTTTTTTCTTGATGTAAAGACATTATAGAAGGTGTGTCCTGTTTAGTGAATATTTTTCTGTTTTCAAATGACTTCTCTAATGTTTCAACCTCTTCAAAAATGCTTACAGTTATATGCCTTTTTGTTCTGTAATGACTAGCTAGATTTTAGTTTCATTTAGTTTATCACTAAAATTTGGTCTGTAATGTTTTTTCCACCACCATTAATGTCTGTAATCTGAATTGTAGCACAGAATTTGCAGTTTATAGCGGACTGGCTTCAAGATTCTATTCTGGATGAAAGCATCATGAATTGCTGGAAGTTTAAGATTTGTAACATTGATGTTTACAATGTAAAATCTGACAAATCATATTTTGAAGTAATGACTTGCAAAATCACTGTATTGACTTGATAGTCTTTTGTTGTATAATCTATTTGTAGTTTCATTTTATTTTCCTTTTAAGCCAAGACAATTAATATGTAAAATGTGAAGGTTTTGCCTTCTAGTAGCTAGCTATATTCAAACTGACTACCCAAATTTGTACATGTCATCAAGAATGTGAGATATCCAAATAATGTTTGTTGATCCTACTAGTATGTCAGCATCCTTGAATTTCAACTTATTCAGTATTTTCATATGCATATGCTCTGCTAAAATCCCAAAACATAGCATTAACAGATGCTGGCCATGTCAATGGTAAAAACCAATTCCGAAAAAAGGGTGGTGGTTGATGCAATCCATAAAGAATGTTGTAGTTAATTAGTTAGTTATATTGTTAGCTATAGTTAGTTAAGAAGCCAAGAAAAAGTATAAATAAGCCTTCCATGACTATGTAAATCATTAGAAAATAGTATGTTGTGGATGAGGATTGTTTATTTGGAAGTTTTCTTTTCTTGTCTCTAAGGAAGATAATTGATTTACGATTTAGTGCTCTTGTTGAGAGGCTTCCATGGCAGAAACAATTCAATTGATAGCCAAAAGAAGTTGAAAAATGGATCTTTATAGTCAGAGAATAGTATGAGGTCTCTGATTATCGAACAAAGAGACAACAAATTATATTGACAATTTGACACCAATCTATCTAACTGGTTTTGCATATCATTTGGTGGAACACATGGAAGGTTAGCAAGAGTTTTTGTTTTGCAAAACAATTTTCAGAAGCCATTCTAATATGACTTGCAAATGATGATTTCTACGCATTGAGGAAGATGTGTAGAAAGTGAATCAAAAAACATTAGAAAGAATGAGTTGGCAATGGCCACCAATGGGAATGGGGTTAGCCTTTAAGTACAAGTAGAATATCTCTTCTTGTTTGTGATTTGCCTGGAGAAAAGCCTGTGTTTAGTTTTTTGGTGTTCCACTGATTTAGCTTCGGCCTGTGTTTTGTCTCTTTGTTTTGCATTAATGACACTTCAGTTTTTTTATTTTTATTTTTCTGGTCCGTATCACTTACTTGATAAAAGTGTTTTTGCATGAAAGATGATATAGCGTTTGGAACTATTATCTCTTGATTTGAGGTTCTTAATCACCATGAATAAGAGAACTTAGATTCCGATAATAATTCTGAATATTTGTTAGTGCTTGATATACCAGGAACTGAATGAGTATTACTTTGGGTTATAAAAAATTGACTTGGCAGAAGCCATGTCCCCTCTAACACGGCAGGTCAACATATAAACATAATACAATTGTGTTATATATGTGGATATCGAAGGAGTAAAAAATTTGAATTTTTTTATTTTAAGCATCAATTTAATAAAAAATAAAATTATTAAAATAAATTAATAGAAATTATATTTTATCATGATTTATATAGGATTTTACTTTATTTTTTATGTTAATTTTTTATTTAAATTTTAACTCTCAAAATAATTACTTTTAAATTTCTTTCATACGCTTTTCTTTACAATCTCAGTTGCATGTGTTTGATTTTCAATTTTCTTTTGGTTTAAATATGATTTTAGTGCCTCAAATATGGATTTTAGTCCCTCAATTTTAGTCCCTCAAATATGGATCTTTATTTTTTTTTTCCTCCAAATTAAAAGTTGATTTTTTTAGTCTCTCAAAGTCAAAAAAAATGTTTTTTTAGTCCCTCTCCATATTAGTGTTAAACAGGGAATAACGATTTTGCAATTAGCCGCCACAAATTTACAAAATCAAATTTTGGCGGCTAAAAACCGTCACAAATTGCAAATCTGTTATTCCTTGTTTGGCACCTATTATAGAGAGGGACTAAAAAAAGCATTTCCCAACTTTGAGGGACTAAAAAAATGACTTTTAATTTGAGGAACTAAAACACACATACCCCCATATTTGAAGGACTAAAAACATATTTAAGCCTTTTCTTTTTTATATTAAAATTTCTTTTCTTTCAAATTTCAGCTGCTTGTATTTATTGGATAATTTATATAAATAAATTATATATATCTTTATTATAATTTAAATATTTTTTTATTATGCCTTATTATAATCTAATTAAAATTCAAAGGGAAACTTCTTCTATTATGTTGTTTGAAAATTGCAATTATAATCAAGTCAAGGTGATTCGCGTGACCTAAGGTAACTATCTTATATGATTAATTAAAACCCAAAATGAAAGTTCGACGTATCATCATGTTTGAAATTGCAAACAAACTCCAAATCAAGGTACTCCGTGGCCGGCTAAGTCAGTATCTTATTTTAATCAAATGAAATCCAAAACGAAACTTCTGCATACATCGTGTTTGGGAAAAACCAAAGTGTGGTCATATGAAATAACATTATGATGATCAACATATCCTTATAAAAACTCCTAAAAAAAAAAAACATATCCTTATAAAATGGCTATTCGCACTCATCACTCTTCCTAGAAAATTTACTCATAAAGTCTTTTTCTTTTCATGGAATTAATCCGGAAATGTTAATTTCTTCTGCAACGGGCATTCTTTTTCTTAATTTTAAGGCTTAAGTGCAATTTTTGTTCCCCTATTTTGTATAATCTGTAATTTTGGTCTTCCAGTTTTAAAATTGAGACATTTAGTCTTAGTGCCCCTATTTTAGAATTGAGACATTTAGTCTCCCAATTTTGTAAAATACATAATTTTGGTCCTTCTGTTAAATTGGAAGCATTATTCGTTAAGAGAATAACATTGACCCTAACGTGATCGGAATATAATGATGTGACATAAGATTATTTGGTTATTTTTTTAATTATTTTAAATACTGAGTACATAAATTGATGAAAAATATATTTTTAAAGAAAAGGTAAAATCATTTATTTTAGGGGCTGGAGTAGTCATGAGTCATAAAATGAAAATCATGAGTCTTAACGTTAATCATTTATTTTAAATTATTCTCACGTCACTGGAGCACGTGTCACATAGTCAACGTTAATTTCTTAACGGTCAACTATTATAATTTGACGGAAGGACCAAAATCACTAAGTTTACAAAAATGGGGGACTAAATGTCTCAATTTTAAAATAGGGGGACTAAAATTGCAGATTATGCAAAATAGGGGGACCAAAATTGTATTTAAGCCTAATTTTAATAGGTTAAATTACTTTTTTTCTCTTAATTGATTTATTAAGTTCAATTTGATCTCTTTATTTTTAAAAGTTTCAATTAGATCCTTATTTATTAAAATAGATTCATTTTGGCCTCTTTATTTTTAAAAGTTTCAATTAGTCCTTATTTTTTAAAATAGGTTCAATTTAGACTCATTTTAAACCAAATTTAGACCCATCTTAAAATGTTCAAAGCTAACAGAAAGAAAATGAGACAAAAAATTTAAAAAAATAAAAGACCTAATTGAACCTTTCAGAAATAAAAGAACCAAATCAAACCCATTTAAAAAAAATAAAGGAGTTAATTGAACCTTTTAAAAATAAAGAGATCAAATTGAACCTACTAAATAAATTAAGGAACCAAAAAAGTAATTTAACCATTTTAATATTATCAAAGTTCGAGGAGAAAAAAGACTACCCCATTTTAGGGTCCTAAGAGCATCTCTATTCCTATCAATTAATTTAAGATGCCTACTTTGGGTATCTTATCTCATTAAATTAAATAAGGGTTTACCATCTTTTTAATCCCTAAACTTTTTAGAAATTTTTTTTTTGTCCTTAAACTATCATTGAATGGTCAAAGTCCCTAAACTTATTTTATGTCCATACTTTTAGTTCTTGTTGTCTATTTCTGTCATTAAATATTGATGTGACTTGTCATAAAAATCACCAATTTCTCTGATACTTTCTCTTTCTGATACTTTCTCTATCATTGGTTGAAATTTATTGAAAATCACCAATTTTTGTAGGTTCCACATCTAAATCAGGTGATGAAATCATTAAATGAGATGTTGAATCCATCAAAATTGGTAATTTTCAATAAATTTCAACCAGTTATAGAGAAAATATCATAGAGAATCTCGCTAACATTTCTCATGAAGGAAAAGAAGATATAATTATTATTATTTATGACCACAAATGTAACTAAATACAACAATTATTATCAGTCGGTTAACAAAGAATTTTTTAATGGCAAAGGCCTATTCCAAAATATAAAAATTTATCAA
The DNA here is from genome assembly GCA_026413185.1 of Pueraria montana var. lobata. Lineage (NCBI taxonomy): Eukaryota > Viridiplantae > Streptophyta > Magnoliopsida > Fabales > Fabaceae > Pueraria > Pueraria montana. The sequence goes on from CM048648.1 coordinate 71,877,483, forward strand.
ATACCAAAATCAGGATATAAAATTTTTTTAATGGCAAAGGCCATGGAAACCCCCCCACCCCACAAAAAAAATAGGCATTATAATGTATACTCTTATATAAGTTAACTGGCTAACCTGAATATATATATATATATAAATATATATATATATATATATATATATATATATATATATATATTCTTATATTGTAAGTTTTTCTTTCTTTTAACTTGTTTTAATTTATATTTTATGAGTAAAAGTTATAAGAAATCTTTTATTTTATTGGTTAGTTATAATATATTAATTTTAAAGATATGTTTTATTTATTTTTTGTATGTGGTCACCTCATAAAAAATAAGCTAGCTCCACCCTTGACCAAAGACAAAAAAAAAAAAAAATAAAGGTTAGGTATCAAAATTAAAACACACCTATTTTAGGAGTACCCAATTGAAGCCAAAATATTTTTACGTAATACAATATATTAAATATTTAAATAGAAATTTAAATATGACGTAACCAAAGATAATAATGCTTTATTTTCATCGTTATATAAGTTTTTAAGAGTTTTTTTTTTTTTCTACCGGAAGTTTTTAAGAGATAAGAGAGTACTATACAAAAAGAATGCAACTCTAAACGACAGATTGAGATAAAAAAAAAAAGTTGGACACGACACCCAATGACTAGATTTGAGCAGGAGAAATATAGATTTATTAAAAGTTGGACAGGTTGCCAAAAGACGAAATTTGTGTTGACATTTTTCTCTGGAATATTGATACGTGGCAAGCCAAGACACTATTATATATTATTAGTAAACTCCTTTATTAAATTATATAGTAAATAAATAGATAATTCTACCTTTGAAATTAAGTTGTACAAGTGCGTAGTCGTTATCAAAAAAAAAAAAAAAATGTACAAGTGCGAAGTCATAGTTCATAGCGTGAGGAGCTTGACTTGGAGTGGTCAATGAAGACAAAGGGCGTAGAAAATCGTAATGGGCAGTTAGTTAAATCATGCAGTGGAGCTTTCAAATTTCAATTTCAATACATTACAAGTCACAATTCTTAGTGAATAGTGATTGTTCTTTCGTACGTGGAAAATCATAACGGGCAGTTACTTTCACAAAATCTTGTTTGCAATGTTAGTGTGCTTTTTGCATACCCAATTATCCATTCTTGGATTCATCTCGGCGAGCTCAGATGTGAAACGCATTGAGAGGGAGAGACAAGCACTCATCAGCTTCAAACAAAGCCTGATAGATAACTCTGGCAAGCTGTCAACATGGAAGGACGGTGACAATTACAGAGATTGCTGCAAATGGAGAGGCATTGAATGCAACAATGAAACAGGTCACGTGCGGAAGATCGATCTTCGTGGTTCCAAAATTCACTATTTGAGAGGTGCAATCAATCTCACTTCATTGATTTACTTGCAAAATATGGAATATTTGGATCTCAATTTTAATATTTATCTTGGTGACAATCAAATCCCAGAACACATGGGCTCCTTCAAAAACTTAAGATATCTCAATCTATCATACTCAAGATTTGGTGGGAGGATTCCTTATGAACTGGGAAATCTCTCAAAGTTGGAGTATCTTGATCTTAAAGAAAATTCACTTGTTGGAGAAATCCCTTCTCAACTAGGGAAGCTTACAAGTTTACAATATCTTGATCTAAGTGGCAATTTTGATATCAATGGAGAAATCCCTTATCAACTTGGAAATCTCTTACAGTTGAGGTATCTTGATCTTATGTTTAATTCACTTTCTGGAACAATCCCTTTCCATGTTGGGAATCTTCCTATCTTGTGTACTCTTGGACTTGGAGACAATTTTGATCTTAAAATCAAAGATGCAAAGTGGGTATCTTCTCTCTCTTCATTAACAACACTTGTCCTGAATTCATTGCCTAATCTTGGCTCCTCTCGTCACTGGCTACAAATGATCAGTGAGCTCATTCCAAACTTAAGAAAGTTAAGGTTAGTTGGTTGTAGTCTTTCAGATGATAATATTTCATCTTTGTTTCCTTCTCATTCCAACCTTACCACTTCTTTTTCCATTCTTGATCTCTCTGATAATATGCTGACGTCATCAACATTTCAACTGTTGTTCAACTATAGCCTTAATCTCCAAGAGCTTTATCTTTCTTTAAATCATATTGTTTTGTTGTCTCCTCACTATCCAAACTTTCCTTCTCTTGTGATCCTTGATCTCTCTGATAATAATATGATAAAAGTTTTCTTGTGCCATCTACTTTCCATAAAAATTTGTCATCTTCTCTTGTCACCCTTGATCTCTCCATGAATCTATTGAAATCATCGGCTATATTTCACTGGCTTTTCAACTTCACCACAAATCTTCATATTCTTTCCCTGGATGATAACGTGTCAGAAGGTCCCATTCCACATGGATTAGGGAAAGTGATGAACTCTCTTGAAGTTCTTATCCTAGCTCTAACAAACTGCAAGGTGAGATTCCAGCTTCCCTTGGGCATATATGCACATTACAGGAATTAGACCTTAGCGATAACAACTTGATTGGGGAAGTTTCTAGCTTCATTCAAAATCCTTCATGGTGCAATAGACACGTATTTCAGACTTTGGTTTTATCTCATAACCGGATTACTGGGATGCTACCTAATCTTTCAAATTTTACATCTTTGAAGAGATTATATCTTTCCAATAATCAGTTAATAAGAGAAATACCTAAAAGCATTGGATTGCTATATGAGTTGGTGTCTCTTCACCTAGAGGAGAATCACTTGGAGGGTGATATTGTTGAAGCGCATCTCACAAGTTTGTCCAAATTGGAGGAGTTGGACTTTAGAGACAACTCATTGTCTCTAAAGTTTGATACTACCTGGGTTCCACCTTTTCAATTATCTACTTTGGGACTCGCTTCTTGCAAGTTGTGTCCAAGTATCCCAAGTTGGCTGCAGACTCAAAGTCACTTAAGCTTTCTAGATATTTCTGATGCTGAGATTGATGACTTTGTACCAGAGTGGTTTTGGAACAAGTTACAGTCTATAAGTGAGATGAATATGTCTTACAACAGTCTTAAAGGTACAATTCCGAATTTACCAATCAAGCTCACTGATGATGAAGATACATTTATAATTCTAAGTTCAAATCAACTTGAAGGTGAAATTCGTGCTTTTTTATCACAAGCTTACACATTGGATCTTTCCAAAAATAAGATTTCAGATTTCAATACAATGTTGTGCACAAAAAGTACAACCACAAACATGGGCACTTTGGATTTATCAAATAATCAAATAATGGGACAGCTGCCCGACTGTTGGGAACATCTAAATTCATTAGAATTTCTTGATCTAAGCAATAATAAATTGTTAGGGAAGATTCCGAAGTCCATGGGTACTCCTATTAATTTGGAAGCTTTGGTCTTACGAAACAATAGTTTAACTGGAGACCTACCATTCACATTAAAGAATTGCACTCGATTATTTATATTAGATGTGAGTGAAAATTTGTTGTCTGGCCCAATACCCTCATGGATTGGAGAAAGTCTACAACATTTGCAAATCTTGAGCTTGCGAGCAAATCACTTCTTTGGAAGTCTTCCTGTACATCTCTGCTATTTGAGCCAAATTCAAATCTTGGATCTCTCAAGGAATAACTTGTTAGGAGGAATTCCAACTTGTATCAGGAATTTTACTGCAATGATGCAAAGGAGCGTAATCCCATGGAAAATTGTAAAGAAACGAAAAATTTCATCTCAAGAGTCTACCAATATTATCTATGATTCTAACGTGTTCTTGACGTGGAAAGGTCAGGAATATCTGTTTAAGAATCCCGAGTATCTTCTGCAGAGCATTGATCTGTCAAGTAATAATTTAACAGGTGAAGTGCCAAAAGAGGTTGGGCATTTGCTTGGATTAGTTTCTTTGAATTTGTCAATAAACAACTTAAATGGAGAAATTCCTTCTGAGATTGGGAATCTAAATTTGCTAGACTTTCTTGACTTATCAAGAAATCATTTCTCTGGCAAAATTCCTTCTACACTTTCCAAAATTGATGGTCTTGGCAAGTTAGACTTATCAAACAATGATCTCAGTGGAAGAATCCCATGGGAAGGACATTTGCAAACCTTTGATGTCTCTAGTTTTGAAGGAAATCCTGATCTTTGTGGTAAGCAACTAAACAAAAGTTGTCCTGGAGATGAGACAATAGTAAAGCCTCAAGGAGCTCCAATTCATGGTGAAGATGATAATTCAGTTTTCTATGAAGCATTATACATGAGCTTGGGGTTTGGATTCTTCACAGGCTTTTGGGGCTTGTTAGGGCCAATACTACTTTGGCAACCATGGAGAATTACTTACCTGAGGTTCTTGAACAGACTGACAGACTTCATACTTGTAACTGTCGAAGTGAATGTTTTGAAGTGCCATAGGTGGCTCAAAGGCTAGCAAGTATGTAATTCCTATAACTTCTTTATTTGAATTTCGTAGTTAATAAACCAATAACTTCTTTTGTTATGGAAAGGGAGAATGTCTTTTTCTAAAAAATAGTACCTCTTAAAAAATGCTTACAACTATGTACTTTTTTGAACTCTAATAGCTAGCTAGTTTTCTAGTTTCATTTAATTTATTGCAAAAATTAATTCTCCATCTCCATTAATATAATCTGAATGGTATCACAAAATTTGCAGTTTATGATGGATTAGCTTCAAAATTCCAATCTGGGATGAAAGCTTCATGGATTGCTAAATGTGTACGATATGTAGTATTGAGGTTTACTATGTAATGCAAAATTACTGTTTGAAGAAACTTATTGTACTACTCGGACTAGACCCGACACCGAGTCAAGGGACCGGCCGAGTAAAAGAAGATAGACTCAGACCAAAGCAGATATAACGGAAAGTATATCTTATTGAAAGATAAGATACGCAAAGATTAAGATAAAAGATAATGATAGAAGATAAACCTATCTCTATCACAATTAACGAGACTTGGTAAGATTTGATAGGAAAATAACCCTATCAAATCTATCTATTTACCTTCTATAAATACAAAGCAATTTACCCCTATCAAGGTACGAAATTCTACACTTAGTGATATCTGTCCCTTACCTCTGCGCCTCTAACTTGAGCGTCGGAGTGTCTTTGCAGGTACATCCCCCACCGTACATCAAGGAGATCTCGACGGAGCCACCGCAACGGAGGACTTACCAAATTTGGTAAGAACATTTGGCGCCCACCGTGGGGCTCGAACCCACGACCACAAGGTTAAGAGCCTTGACTCTTCTTTTAACCGTTTGACTACTCAGTCTCCAACACGGTTCTATCTCTTCAACCCCTTATTATTTTCTCTACTTCTTTCCTATATGCATCAGAACATTGTATGCATAATTAACTCACACATACCATATTTGATATATATCTAACGCTTTAGTGTATGCCACCGACATGCACCATGAACATGGCATCAACTCCTCTTAATCTGGGGAATGCCCATTCAATGTCATATACATGCATAGTTTGAGATGTGGTTAAAAATTACATGGCCATGACCATTAGCTCCTGCCAATAATGGCTCACGGATGGTACCAATTTATGTGCCAATCTTTATATAGATATAATACTATCCAGCATTATCATCCTACATGTTGCAACGCAATATGCCTATATCATATGACTATCTTATTATGTGATATTATTTTAATACCTTGATTTTGGTATTGACATACCAATCATGTCTTGGATAGCTTTTTAATGCTAACATGTAAAACCTTATGCAACATAGTGTTGACATTGCAAACCAAAGCCGTGGATGGGAGTCGAATACTTTATAAGGTGGGCAACATTCATTAATTGGTAACAGGCTGCCAGATCTCGCCCCCAAATTTGTCACACCAAGACATTCCTTGGATGTTTTGTCATCTCAAACACAGTTATATCATTCATACTCCTAATTAATTTATCTTACCATGTGTATAACATTCAAATTATACCATTGATACTCGGCCTATGCTGCTAATATTTTAGCTGATGCTTGGAGCACTAATATTACGAAATATATGAATCCCGCATAATAGCAACAATATCCCTAATTAAAGCACTGGATATTATGACCTTTGATATTGAATTCCCTTCACAAAACATTTTATTCACAATTCAAATTGTTATTGTATGTTTGGCATTGCCACATAACTGTGACTTCAATTAGAAATTTCAGTGAAGATCACATGAATGGTGCCAACATCCTAGTATCTTGCTATACTTAATATTATAATATTTGCAATGCTCTTTTGTGAAGGAGAATAATAGGTACAGCGCACAGTAGGCTTGCGTCTGATGCCCTGCCACGCCCTCCAACACCGAGAGGCATCAAGCTTGAATTGCCTAAATATATCATCATGTCTTTGAGTGGTATCGTGATTGGCACCAACATAGCGACTCGAAGGAAGAAAGCTTTGAATTGCAATGTTTAGTTTGTCGGTCGATCCAGGTGCAGATTTCATAACCTCTTGGCATGGATTCGAGATCATGTCCCGTCATTGCACCGCTACAACGTTTTGACAAAAGCACGCATTTGATTTGCTTATACCCCGAGCAGCCATGTGCACACACCATGTCGCCTACATGCCACATAGGTTGTGACGGTACAAACATACTATATTTCTTTATAAAGCTACAAGCGTAAAGGTATGGTCTATCAGTAATATGCATATGCGCAAGATCACTGGACTTTTTCAAGAGCATATAAAATGCTTTAAGATATAAATACTCACATCTAAAGCATTATATGCCAACCATTTATTTTCACATGATAATGGTAATTATTATTTTTAAATGTCATCACACCATGATACATATTATGTTTCATATGCCATATCATGATACAAATTGTCATATTATCATAGATGTAAAAATTATGCAACATATCATGTTGGGGGGATTATATCATGCCATGGCATGTAAGGATGACATCATACATGCTATGTTGCATCTGCATAAACTGTCATGTGCCATTGTTCAGATGTAATTAGAAAATATGCGCTGCATCTTGCTCCAAATGAGGAGGATTTCATCTCACCCCGATTGGAAAATTCATGATGGTGCCAAGTGATACACTAGAAAAATCTTCCCAACAAATAAAGAATTACAATATGGCATATGCTACGCTTTCCGTTGAAGTCGTGTGAGATAAAGACATAAGCATTAAGCCTGCCACACTTATGATCACTAACTCGAGGCAAATTTCAATCAAAGATTGTTGGAATTAGCTTCGTTGAATGACATATATTATAGATCCCAGCACATTTACAGGGACTATCTACATATAACACAGGGGACAAATGGTGAAGCAAAAGACCTACGCTCAAAATAGCGGCTAAGTCAAGCATGCTATAACTATTTTTACGGCGACAAGCTTTATCACAGCTCGAATATGGGAAACAACCGAGCTAATTCACTTGATACTATACCAAGTTTAAAGAATATCAAGATCAGCACATCGCCTTCTTAGGCAAACTTGTGATTGGATTTAAGATGACTTTGATCCAACCCCGAAGATTGAGCTCTTTAATGACTTTTGCCGACCGACTTTTAGCTAATATATATTATTTTGCAGGATGTGCTATGTCAACACTCGAGAGTCGGCTTACATATCCCACCTCGGGGGTAACTACCCTAGATCGGCTTCCATCAAAGTCGACTTGAACCTGACCTAGAGCAAATCCTTGCACCCTAAGCAACAAAAAACCAAGCTGGCAATACCAAGAAACAATCATTATTGCACGGCCTCACACCTTGAATTTTCGACAACACTACATGCTAGGAGCTTAACTTATCTTGGACCAACATCTAAAGCTCGGCCTTCTGCGCCAAAAGCATCCAAAGATCGGCTTTGCGCCTTGAGCATTCAGCTCAGCAACCCCCTTAAGCACTTCGCTCGGTCTTCGATCTCGCGCCTCGAGTATTTTCTACTCAGCCTCGCACCATGATTATCTGTTAAACTCGGCATTATGGTTTGACCTTTTGGCATTCCAGTTTGACCTCTCGGCATTTCGGTTTGACCTTTCGGCATTCCGAATTGACCCCTCGGCATTTCGGTTTGACCTCTCGGCATTCCGAATTGACCCCTCGGCATTTCGGTTTGACCTTTCGGCATTCCGAATTGACCCCTCGGCATTTCGGTTTGACCTTTCGGCATTCCGAATTGACCCCTCGGCATTTCAGTTTGACCTTTCGGCATTCCGAATTGACCCATCGGCATTCCGGTTTGACCTCTCGGCATTTCGGTTTGACCTCTCGGCATTCCGAATTGACCCCTCGGCATTTCGGTTTGACCTTTCGGCATTCCGAATTGACCCCTCGGCATTTCGATTTGACCTTTTGGCATTCCAAATTGACCCTTCGGCATTTCGGTTTGACCTCTCGGCATTTCGAATTGACCCATCGGCATTCCGGTTTGACCTCTCGGCATTCTAGTTTGACCTCTCGACATTCCGAATTGACCCCTCGGCATTTCGGTATGACATTTCAGCATTACGGATTGATTTCGGCATTCCAGTTTGACCTCTCGGCATTCTAGTTTGACTCTCGGCATTCCAGTCTGACCTCTTGACATTCCGGTTTGACCTCTCAGCATTCTGGTTTGATTCTCGGCATTCCAATCTGACCTCTCGGCATTCTAGTCTGACCTCTCAGCATTCTAGTTTGACTTTCGGCATTCTGGTCTGACCTCTTGGCATTCCAGTCTGACCTCTCGGCATTCTGGTCTGACATCTCGGCATTCCAGTCTGACATCTCGGCATTCTGGTATGACCTCTAGGCATTCCAGACTAACCTCTTGGCATTTCGATTTAACCTCTCGGCATTTCGATTTGACATTTTAGCGTTCCAACTTGATCCAATGACAGGCTGAGAGACGACCCATCTCGACATTTCGGATTAACCTTTCGGTATTCTGACTAGACCTACTCGGCTTTCGATTTGACTATTCATCCAACTTGATCTAAAATTGACAAAGTTGACGAGTCGGCATTCCACCTAGACATACCCAGCTTTCGGTTTGATCATTCATCCAACCTGATCTAAAATAACTAAGATGACGACTAGGCATTCCAACTTGATCTAACGACAAGCTGAGTCCGACCTTCACTCGACATCCTGGATTGACCCTAAGGGCATTCCGGTTGACCGTTAAACATCCCAGCATGAATTAAATGACCAATACTTGGTTCAAGGAACCCAAGGCAGGGTACTTCTACTCATATCAGCCTTCTTGCCATGACTCGAAGCTTTGGGGGCATGGGCACTACTTAGTCTTGGCAAGGCCCCTCAAGAAGGTATTTGACCGATTAATGATTGGGACCTACCGAATGGCACACAGTTCAAGGGACCCAGAGTCGAATACCACCCAACCTTACAATACGCGAAAGAGGGAAGTGGAACACTGACATTTGAATTATCAAATACAAACACGGACAAAATCACCTCCAATGGTCAACAACGAAAATACACTATGACTAGTTGGAAATCATTCAAAAAGCCTCGAGTGTCTTAAATTGCCTTGAGTATTTCCAATGCCATTGGCCAATTCTTTCTCGAGTGACTTCAACTCGGCCTTGAGTACCTTACACTCGGCCAGTTCCACTTAGAGTATCTTCAACTCAACGAACTTAGCCTCAATTATCTAATACTCAACTCGGCCTCGCACTTTATGAGTCTTCATCTGCATCTCGAGACTTGAGCATGTTCAGCTCGGCCATGCCATCTTGGGTATCATTAGCTCAACCCTTGGGTCATAAGCCTAGAGCATCGTCAGCTCGGCCTCGTGCCTAGAGCATCCTCATCTTGATCACTCGCCTTGAGCATCTTCGACTCAATTTTGTGCTTTGACCATGTTCAGCTTGGCCTCGCCACCTGAGACTCTTTAGCTCAGCCTTACTCCTTGAGCCTATAGAGCATTTTCAGCTCGGCTTCACGCTTAGAGCATCTTGAGTTTGGCCAGACACCTTAAGCATCCTCAGATCAACCACGAGCTCAAAGTACCTGCAACTCGACTAGTATGATCAGTTGTTAGGGCATTATGAAGCTTAGCTATGTAAAAACATCTTATAAGCTCTTATAGCCCACTTCAGAGCTTGGGGGCATATGTACTACTCGGACTCAACTCGACACCGAGTCAAGGGACCGGCCGAGTAAAAGAAGATAGACTCAGACCAAAGCAGATATAACGGAAAGTATATCTTATTGAAAGATAAGATACGCAAAGATTAAGATAAAAGATAATGATAGAAGATAAACCTATCTCTATCACAATTAACGAGATTTGGTAAGATTTGATAGGAAAATAACCCTATCAAATCTATCTATTTACCTTCTATAAATACAAAGCAATTTACCCCTATCAAGGTATGAAATTCTACACTTAGTGATACCTGTCCCTTACCTCTGCGCCTCTAACTTGAGCGTCAGAGTGTCTTTGCAGGTACATCCCCCACCGTACATCAAGGAGATCTCGACGGAGCCACCGCAACGGAGGACTTCCCAAATTTGGTAAGAACGCTTATTGATTTGATTGTCTTTTATTGTATAATCTATTTGTAATTTTCTTTTCTTTTGTATTCTCTTTTGTATGATGATGGCTGCTAATAGCCTGCGACATTCAAATGACGACCCAAATTTATACATGTCACCAAGAATGCGAGATATCAAGATAATGTTTGTTGATCAAGCTAGTATGTTAGCGCCCATTGTGTTTCAACTTAATCACTATTATGCATTTTGCATATGCTATGACAAAATAAACATATTGTTTAATAAAAACTAATATTCACATTATTTTTTTTTAATAATACATGACTCTAAACACATTTTAATATTAATATTCTTTTAATAGTATTTTTCATCTAGTTTATAAAATATTAACAAAATTATAACATAAACTATTTTTATATATAATATAGTATTGGGATTTTATTTTTTAACCTTTTAAATTCCAGAATATCGACTTATTGGGATTATTGTAAGCCATAGTGGAACCTTGTCATGGCGGCATGGTAATTTTTGTAACATGATCACATGTTCTGGGGGAAAAAGAAGTCACTGGCAGTGAGGGTGATATGGTGTGCAGTGGTTTGGTCCTTGTGGATTCACAGGAACAACACTGCTTTTAATAATGAAATTGTGAATGCAGAAATTGTGGTTGGTTTGTTTAAAGTTACATCATGGAGGTGGTTAAAATGCTGGATGAAGGGCTTCAATTCCTCTCTTTATGACTGGACAAACTTCCCTTTGGAGTGTCTCAAAGTCAAAGGTGTATAGGAAAGGCACACGGGTTATGTCTCTTTTATGACTGTTTAAAACTTCAAATAACAATGGAGCAACGAATGATCAATTCTAGGAATTCAAATAACAATACAAAGAATGATCAGTTTTAGTAAATGTTTACACAGCCTCATTTTTCTGATGTCTAAAATGGGTTTCTACGAAAAGTTTTGTTACAACTTTTGTTCCTTCCATTGTGTAAACAAATGTTGTGCTGCGTCGAATGAAACCTCTCCACTGGTATCTATCTCTTGGGTCCATGGTTTAGGCATTACCACAATGAAATTTGGTACATTAATTCAAATATGATTTTGCAATATTTTAAATTACATTTGCAAGTTGGAGGATATTCTGCACCTATGTGACAAAAAAATTAAAGTGAGACCCCATCATAATTGTATTTGTTCAAAAGCAATTAAATTTTTCCATCATCAATGACAAATTTAATTGGTTGAACTATGGATTTGAATATTTGAATAAAATATATAGTTAATTAACTAAATTCCCAGTCAAGGACAAATTTAATTTCTTGAACCTATATGATTTGAATATTAATTTGAATAAAAGATATAGTCGATGGACTGAATTATCAGTCAAGGACAGATATAATTTCTTAAACCAAGGATTTGAATATTTGAATAAAATATATAATCAATTGTATCAATTATCATTCAAGCTCAAGTGACCCAGTCAAATTCACAAAAATATTGCTTGGTTCATTGGTCATGGAAATTAGATACAGATAGGAAGTACTTGTCCTGTATAGTGAATGAAGACAAACACCGTAGAAACTAAGTATACAAGTATGCTAACTACATTAAATCTTGCTGCTCCGTTTTCAATGCATCTCAAGTCATAATTCTTAGCGTTTGTTGTTTCTCAAAAATTTCATATGAGGAAAATTGTAATGGCACTTACTCTCTCAAAATCTTGTTTGCAATGTTAGTGTGCTTTTTGCATATCCATGTATCCATTCTTGGAGTCATGTTGCCATCACAGAGCTCATATGTGAAATGCAATGAGAGGGAGAGACAAGCACTCCTCAACTTCAAACAAAGCCTCATAGATAACTCTGGCATGCTGTCTACAAGGAGGAACAATGACAATAGCAGAGATTGCTGCAAATGGAAAAGCATTCAATGCAACAATGAAACATGTCACGTACCGATGCTTGATCTTTGCGGTTCTAATATGTATTATTTGACAAGTGAAATCAATCTCACTTCATTGATTAATTTGCAAAATATTGAACATTTGGACCTGAGCAATAATTTTGTCGGTAGAAGTCAAATCCCAAAACTCATCGGCTCCTTCCAAAACTTAAGATATCTCAACCTATCATGGTTGTGGTTTGATGGGAGAATTCCTCATGAATTGGGAAATCTCTCAAAGTTGGAGTACCTTGATCTAAGTTATAATTTTGATATCCATGGAGAAATCCCTTTTCAGTTTCAAAATCTCTCACAACTGCAATATCTTAATCTTAGAGACCTTAATCTTTCTGGAGCAATCCCTTTCCAAATTGGGAATCTTCCTATCTTGTATACTCTTAAACTTAAAGGCAATTTTGATCTTAAAAGAAGTGATGCAAAGTGGCTATCTTCTCTCTCTTTGTTATCAACTCTTGCCCTCGATTCATTGCCTAATCTTGGCTCCTCTCGTCGTTGGCTATAAATGATTAGTGTGCTTATTCCAAACAGAAGAGAGTTGAGTCTAGTTGGTTGTAATCTTACTGATAAAAGTTTTCTTGTGTCATCTGCTTCTATTCAAAATTCTTCATCTTCTCTTGTCACCCTTGATCTCTCCTATAATCCATTGGAATCATTGGCTATATTTCACTGGCTTTTCAACTTCACCACCAATCTTCATAGCCTTTCCCTTGATGGTAACATGTTAGAAGGTCACATTCTAGATGAATTTGGGAAAGTAATGAACTCTCTTCAGTATCTTGATCTCTATGATAATAATCTACAAGGTGAGATTCCAGCATCCCTTGGGAATATATGCACATTGCAAACATTATACCTTGAAAATAACAACTTGAGTGAGGAAATTTCGGGCTTTATTCAAATTCTTCAAGGTGCAATAGACACGTATTTCAGAGTTGTATTTATCTTCTGTTCTTGTTTGAGGAAAACATGGTGAGTACCTGCAAAAGGCACTCCAGTGCTCAAGTCAGCTTTTGGCTCAGAGCATTTAATAAGTGTAATAAATGAGGATAAGAGTTACCGTACTTCGAGGATCGTACCCCTTTTTATACTTACTTTTACTGGGCCTTGGACTTTTATGGGCCCTGATTATCTTTTGATGGTTTGTCATTACTAATTAAGATTGTTAATTACCTTCTAATTCTTTGATCATCTTGGTAACACCTTTTTTAGTATGATTTATCTTATCTGAGTACTCTTCGTGGTACTCGGTTATCATGGTGCCAGATACCTGGTTGTACCTATTCAGCAACTTGGTCGATACCTGTCTTCTATGATCTTCTATCAAGGGTATTTAGTTATCCTTACTGTCAAATACCTCTCTAGCATGAAGGGTATTCAGTTATTCCAATTGCCTAATACCTATCCGGTGTGGAAGGTATTCGGCTAATCCTATTGCCGAATACCCATCCGGTATACATGCCCCCAGCCTCGAGTGAATAGTTATGACGAAGAGGCTTATAGTTTCAGTTTGTTTTGGATTGTTCGAGGTGAGTGGCTATCGTGATGTCTTTTCGAATCCCTACCATTATGACAGAAAAAAGCCATTGGGGATGAGGAAAACAAAGCGCTGCTTTCTTGTGAACCGTTAGATCTTAGTTTATCTAACGGTTGGGGTTTTTGCACCTTATGGGCCGTTGTGGGCCTGGGCCCTATAAATAGGATGTAGGGGAGATGTCGTCCTTACTCCTTTTATTTACATCTTTCCTAATCGAAGTTTTTGCTCTCGGTCGAATACTCCATTTGTGATCTTTTTCGCCGCGTGAATCAGGTACGAGTTGTCGGTTCTTCTTCTCTTAATCATGGATCTATCTAGTGCTAGGTTTTCTGGGGAAATGGAAGTTCTTAATGTTCGGTCATCATCTTCATCTACCGAGGGGTCTGATAGTTCTAGCAAAGAGTCTTTGTCCTCGTCTTCGTCTTCGTCTTCGGCCGCTTTCCGAGAGGAAGTGTCCGAGAATGTAATCTCCCCTTCGGTGAATAAGGTTATTCCTAGTCGGACTCCAAAGCGTAAGCTGAGGTTTACGCAGGGAAAGAAGGGAGAATTTCAACCGATAACCCTCACTGGGTATACATGGGTAGACGAGGAGGTTGGGTCCTACTATACTCGTTATGATAATAAACTTAGTGTTTCCAATTTTTTAAACTATGTAACCGTTTGTACCATAGATGAGGATGAATTTTGTCCGATAGCCCTACAATGTGTCGGTGAGAATCCAACCTAGAATTTGTCTTCTTGGGGAAGGGGGACTTTCGAAGAGATTTCTTTTATATGTATGATTGTGTTTTCCGGGATCTCCACGTGACAGTCCCTTTCGATGACTTTACCATGGGGGTGCTTCGGGTTTTAAACATCGTGCCATCTCAACTGCGTCCGAATGGGTTGGCGGCCATTCAGGCCTTTCGAGCCCTATATATTTTTAATTTTATTAAGCCTTCTGTAATTGGTTTTTTTTACTATTTTTGTACTCGATCGAGGGATGGTTTATGAGTTTCCTTAATAAGAAAGCCGAAAAGACCACTGTTCCAGTCTTTTACTTCTTCGGATAAAAATTTCAAAACCTACTTCTTCAAGGTTGTCATTAAGCCGAATATAGGGGCCAACCATTTTTATGATAGTAGTGGGAAGGCTCTATTTCCGTTGTACTGGGAGAGGACCCCTCGGCATTATGACAAGTTTTCGAAGTCTTTGATGACTAAACAAGAACGTGAGGATCTTATGTTTCTTGAGTCGCTTCCTAGAAAGCTTCCGGCCAGACGGCTTGTTGCTTTGTTTAATTCTTCAAATGTTTTTGTAGACTTGTGTGGTAAGCTTTCGGTTTTCTTTTTCTGCTATTCACGATTTATATTACTTATAATTGACTAAGTATATGTTTGCCAGATGTAGGTATTATGGCCGAATCAGGTGGTGACGTGTTGTCTTTTAGGAATGCCAGAAAGAACCGGGCTATTGCTACAGGTAACCCTTCTGGTGTTGCGTCCCTTCCTCCCGTGGCAAAACAACCTCCATAGAAGGAGCCACCTCAAGATGTTGTGCCTCCTCCGGCTACAGATAAGAAGACCCGGGATAAAGATCACAGGAAACGTCATCGGAGCCATCAGACCTCTGAAGAGGATAAGTCTAAGAAACTTAAACAGAAAACACTTGACTTTTTAGGGTCTGGATCCTTGGCGTCAATTCCTGCTATGATGGCCGAAGAGTTTTTGCAAACGACTTCCGCCCGAAGAAGATGATCAGTTCCAATGACATTTCCGAGACCGGACGGAACCATCTGAACAACGCTGATGCTGCTTCCAACTGGGCGACCTACTGTGAATTTCAAGCCAGAGCCTTGGCTATTGCTCACCATATATTCATGAATCCTTTAAAAGAGGTTGAGAAGTTGAAGAAAAGTTTGAAGGAAGCGCATACCTCCAATCGGCAGGCTCTAGAGGCTAACATAAGCCTTTCCGATGACAATGCTCAGTTGAAGGAAAAGGTGTCCCAACTTTCGGCCAAATTAAAGGACATGGATACTAAGGTGATCATGGCCGAGAAGGATGCTAAGCTTCAGGCTGATGAGATAGATCGTTTGAAGTGGCTGCTGGCGCAAGTGGAGAAAGAAAGAGATGTTGAGCGTGCAGCCAAGGAGCAGTTGACGGCCTCTGCTCAAGATAAAATTTCTGTCGAGCATGAGGCAGGATTTCAACATGCTATTCGGCAAAATCTGTATTACTTTGACATCCCCAACTGTTCGGTTTTTGACATGGATTAGGATGTTTATGAAGGTCGACTGTTGCCTCTTGATGATATCCCTGAAGATACGGTTCTTGAGAATCCTTTCCAGCAGTCAATTCTAGATGGTGGGACCGAATACACTCAGGGGGATGCAGAAGGAAACAGAGAAAATCAAGAAGACAATGCCGAAGATGTTGTGAATAAGGAAGCTCCTGCTAATTGATCTTGTTGTAACTTGGGCCATTAGAGCCTTTTTGAAAAGATACTTTGTAATGTTGTTTTAATTAATGGGTATTGGCATTTTATTCTTCAGCATACTCTTTGTCATTTTGTACTTCGAAAAATATTGTTGGATTATTTAATAGCCGATTACTTTGTGAGTTTGGGTTTGCAAGATAAATTGTAAGTAAAATTTCAATAACGATGGTGAGATTATAATTGAGTAACACACTTCGTAATCTTAAAAGATTTATTTTAAACCAAGTATAGGTTTCAAGTATTCGACATGGAGGCACTTAGCCGAATGGTATTTCCTTACTTGAGTATAGTTAGTTCGAAAGGGAACTAGTTTCCCGTTAAGCCGAATGTTATACCGTTTTAGGTGATAACCGAATAGGTATCCATAGCCAAGTAGGAATAATCAGGCGGGAAACCATTTTTGGTGATGACCGAATGGTGCATCCTTAGCCAAGTAGGAGTACTCGGGAGGAAACCATTTTTGGTAAGGTTCAAATGGTGCATCCTTAGCCGAGTAGGAGTACTTGGGAGGGAAACCATTTTTGGTAAGAACTGATTGACTGTAAAGTAAATAATCACAGATGCCTTAAAAGATGTATTTCATTAATATGTTTGAAAGGTGTGCCTCATTAAAACCTTCTCGGAAAAAACCTTTTCACGTTCTTATAAGGGTAAAAAGCCGAGTAAGGAAAAAGAGTACATCACCCATTTACATTCTCAATTGAAATAAGGTTTAAGGTGGGTCGAATTCCATGTTCTCGGCACCACCTTTCCTGATAACTCTTCTAACTTATATGCTCCATTGTTAAGGTTTTGCCGAACTCTGAATGGGCCATCCCAATTGGCTGCCAACTTCCCTTCTCTGGCATTTCTTCTTGCATCGCCCTGTACTCTTAGGACCAAGTCACCTTCCTTGAAATCTCTTGGTTTCAACTTTGAGTTGAATCTTTTGGTCATTTTCTATCTGCATGCTTCGGCAACTAGTTGTGCTCGGTCTTGCACTTCTTCGACAAGATCGAGTTGGACCCTCATGGAAGTTTCATTTTATGAAGCTTCAAAGTTTTGCCTTCGGAAGGTGGGTTCCGCTACTTTTACATGGATCATAGCGTCAGTTCCGTATGTCATTCTGAAGGGTGTTTCTCCGATTGTTGACTGTGGAGTGCACCTATATGCCCATAGAACTTCATGTAATTCTTCGGTCCATGCACCTTTTGCTACACCCAGCCTTTTCTTTAGCTATCCCAAGATGACCTTGTTAGCGGATTCCGCCTGTCCATTCATTTGAGGATGTTCAATCGAGGTCACCCTATTTTGATCCCTAAGCTTTCCAGAAAGGTATATAACTTTTTATCCATGAACTAAAGGTCGTTATCGATTATGATGACGCATGGGATGCCGAAATGTGTGATGATGTTTTTCCATAAGAACTTCTGGACATTTTGAGCTGAAATGGTTGCAGGGGTTCGACCTCTATCCATTTCGTAAAATAATCAACAGCCACTATCAAAAATTTGCACTGCCCCTTGGCTATAGGAAAAGGTCCTAGGATGTCGACCCCCCACAAGGCGAAAGGCCATGGTGACGAAATGGCATGTAGCTCATCGCCCGACTGATGAATAAGGTTACCATGCTTTTTGCATTGGATGCATTTTTTGACATACTCGGCATAGTTAGTTTTGAGAGTTGGCCAGTAATACCCTGCTCTTACTACACAAGTAGCCATTGTGCGTCCACCGGAGTGCATACCGCAGATTCCTTCATGTAGCTCTCTTATGACGTATTCGGCTTGATCCTTATCAAGGCATTTAAGCAGCAGGGTAGAGAACCCCCTTCTATATAACTCTCTGGCCACTAGAACGTACCTTGCCGCGTTGGTCCGTAACTTTTTTGCCATCTCCTTATCTTCCGAAAGGGTGCCCTGTAACAAGTATTGTTGGATCTCGGCCATCCAAGTGTCTTGGGGTGCCGAGATCTGCATGCATTCTTCAGTGGTTATGCTTGGATAAAGTAATACTTCTTGAATAAAAGTTCTAAGCTGCCCAGGTTTTTGAGTGCTGGCCAGTTTGGCTAACTGATTGGCCCTATAGTTGTGTTCTCGGATCAGGTGTTTTACTTGGACCTTGTCGAACTCTTCTTTTAGCTCCATGAAGGCATGATAGTACTTCAGCACTTGTGGATCTTTGACTTGAAAATAATCGTTAATATGTTCGGTTGCAATCTGGGAATCGCTCCAACATATTACCTCTCGGCTCCCATCTCATTGGCTAACCCGAGTCTGGCTAATAGTGCTTCATATTCGGCTTGATTACTGGATGCTTTGAAACCGAAACGTAAAGATTACTTAAGCTGCATTTGGTTTGGCCCTTCTATAATGACACCTGCACCACTTCCACATTGATTGGAAGAATCGTCAACATATACAATCCACCATTCATCCTCAAAATGCTCGGTAGGGTGTAATTCATTGACAAAGTCTGCCAAGCATTATGCCTTGATAGGACCTCTCGGCTCATACCTTATGTCAAATTCTGAAAGTTCTACTGACCAGGCCATCATTCGTCCGATCAGTTCTGGCCTCTTCAATATCTTGGCTATAGGGCAGTCGGTCTTGACGACTGCCTGGTGACTTTGAAAATATTGCCTCAAGCACCTTGCGGCATTTACTAGTGCCAATGATGCTTTTTCTATCATCTGATATCTTGTCTCCGCTTCTTGCAATACTCAGCTGATGAAGTATATGTGCGCTTGGTAATCTACATGTTCTTGTGCTAGTATTGCACTTATGGCCTCTTGAGAAACCAAGATGTACAACACCAATTCCTTTTGAGGATCCGGTTTTTTGAGTATCGGTGGGGTGGAGAGGGTCCTCTTCAAATCTTGAAAGGCTTCTTCGCACTGTTGATTCCAAAAGACATTCTTGGATGCTTTCAACAAATTCATGATAGGTTTTGCCTTTTCAGCTATCCTAGGTAGGAATCGCGATAGGGAAGCGATTCTTCCAGTTAGTCTTTGAACCTCTTTTGGATTCTTTGGCCTTCTCATACTAATGACAGCCTGGTATTTATTCGAGTATGCCTCTATACCTCGACATGTTAACATAAAGCCCAAAAACTTTCCTCCTTGAACACCGAAGACACACTTTTTTGGATTTAGGCGCATATTGCACTTTCTGAGTTCGGTAAAGATCTCTTCGAGGTCCCTCTTGTGCATGTTGGCATTGGAAGACTTAACTACCATATCATCAACATATACTTCCAGGTTTCTCCTTAACTACTTCCGAAAAACCTTGTCCATCAGTCTTTGATAAGTTGCCCCGACATTTTTCAGGCCTAATGGCATGACCCTATAGCAATAGTTGGTTGATTCGGTGATGAAAGAAGTCTTGTCTTCGTCTTGAGGGTACATTCGGATTTGATTGTAACCCGAATATGCGTCCAAAAAACTGAGGAATCTATGCCCGACAGCCCCATCGACTAACTGATTGATGTTTGGCAGAGGATATGAATCCTTCGGGCACACTTTGTTTAGGTCTGTGTAGTCTGTACACATTCACCATTTTCCATTTGACTTTTTCACCATCACTACATTGGCTAACCAAGTGGTATATTTAACTTCCCGGATGAAGTTAGCTGCTGTCAACTTTGTTACTTCTTCTGCTACTACCTTTCGTCTTTCTTCCCCCATCTTTCTTTTCTTCTTTGCTATCGGCCTAGCCTCTCGACATATTGCTAACTTGTGACAATGGAAGCTTGGGTCGATGCCCGGTATATCTGAAGCTTCCCAGGCAAACAAGTCAGCATTCTTCCTAATCACACCTTGGAGTTGAAGCCGATCACTTTCGGACAAGTTACTACCAAGGTATGTAACTTGACATTTTCTCTCTCCGACCTAGTATGCACAGGTCTCCTCGTTTGGTTCAGCCCATTTGTCCTCATTGATCCTTGGATCTAGATCCATGGTGTCGTTGGCTAGGGACTCGGGCGTTGAGACCATGTTTACTAACTTGTAATCTTCTTCTTTTAGCTAAGTGACTTTTAGGCTTGCCAAGTAGCACTCTCTGGCTGCCTTCTGATCAGCATGGATTGTGACCATTGTCCTATTCTCGGAAAAGAACTTCATGGCTAGATGTGGAGTAGAAACTATTGCTCCTAAGGCAATCAAAGATGGTCTTCCGAGTAATATGTTATATATATGATGTGTTAGCATGCACCATGATGTACTGAACTTTGATAGCCTTCCACTCTCTTTCCCCTTATTTGAACGTTGTATTTAAATCTATACACCCATAGTGTTGACCCTTGCACCTGAAAATCCAACTAGGGGTTCATCATAAGGCATAAGTTTACCTTTCGGTATGTCCAGCTGCTTGAAGGTGTTCCAATACAGAATATCGGCCGAGCTTCCTTGATCCACTAGAGTTTTTTGGACTACACAATATGCTATTTCAACACTGATTACCATCGGGTCATCATGAATGGGATTGGTCCCCTGGAAGTTTGCATCTGTGAATGTGATAGGTGGCATTTTCAACCTGTTACCTGTCGATACCACGTTAACTGATCATACTAGTCAGAGATGTTTCTTTCTTGCCGACGAGGTGTTTCCTCCTCCGGCGAATCCTCTCGCAATAGTGTTGATCACTCTTCTTGGATGCTCATGGGGTTTTTCTTCTTGTCGCTCCCGGGACCTACTTCTCTTCCTTTCTACCCTTCTTTCACGATCTGCATCATGGTCTCTATCCCTCCTGTATGTTCTGTCGTCATCTTTGTATTTTGAGTACTGAGGCCTCTCAGTCTTAGGATTGTGGACGAAGTCTTTGAGGTGTCCCATCTTGATGAGATCCTCAATCTTGTCTTTGAGTACTGCACATTCTTCAGTGGAATGACATCTGTTACGATGGTATCAGCACTGTTTGCTGAAGTCAGCCTTAGGAGGAGTATTGGCTCTTTTCGGAACAACTAATATTTTAGTTGCGAGGGCTTGCTCGAGCACTTGGGAGCAGCTAGTATTGAGCGGAGTATAGATCGTGTACCGGGGGCCACGATACTCTCAGTCTTTTGGAAACTTATCTTTCCCCTTCCCATAGTTATCCTTCCCTTGTTCCTTCTTTCCTGCATTGGCTTCTATTCGAACTAGGTTTCGGTATTCAGCCAACTCCTCCATTTGCATGTATTTTGCTACCCTTCGTCAGAGGTCGTCCATATCGAGTGCAGGCTTCTTACAGAGGTTGTTGACGAAAGCACCTAGCCGAAGAGCTTTCACCAGGTGATGCATGGCTACTGCTGGGTCGAAGTTACGAATGTTTAAGGCAACTTTGTCGAACCTTTCCATGAACGTCTGAAGAGGTTCCTTCTTCTATTGTCATAAGTTGACCAGTGCGACCGAAGTCAAGTGATAGGGTCTACTTGTTGCAAACTGGATGCTGAATCTAGCAGCAAGTGTTTCGAAACTGTCAATGGAATTAGGCGGAAGCCAAGTAAACCAGTTAAGGGCTTGTCCCTTCAGAGATGTGGGGAAGACCCTACACAAGATAGCATCATCAGTAGTGTAGAGGCTGACTTGAGCCACATACACATCTATGTGCTCATCTGGATCAGTGGTGCCATCATATCGGTCTAGGCTGAGACTTTTCCAAGTTGGGGGCAGAGGTGTTTCCATTATCTCGGAAATGAAGGGGTGCCTACAGGGCTGTGATTGAGTGTTGAGAGCCGATGTGTTGCCCCCTGAATGCTAAGATTTGTCGTTGACTCTCCTTCGTGCTGGCGGCTGGGAGTTTGATCCTCGAGCTTCCAAGATTGATTCAAACTTTTCAACTCCACGTTTTCCTTACAAAGGGCTGAGATCTCTTGACCATGCTGTTTGCGCATTGCTGACAGATCGGCTCTCAACTGTCTCAATTCTGAAGACAAATTTGTTTGATCTTCCATCTGTACCGCATTTCCGTCAACACGATGTTGTCCCTCCACTTCATGCTGCTCACCTGGTGTCAATGATCTTGGTATCTCCATGTGTGTGCAACTCCGGGTAGTAACCATTCCTTGCGGGGGGCCGTGGGATAAGTTTTACCAGGGCCCCACGGTGGGCGCCAAAATGATCCAGTCTAAGGCCAATAGGGTGATTCTCTCTATGCTAGTGTCTTTAGTCCAAGATCTCCTTCAAACGTTCGAACCCTCCTAGGTGAGCAGAATGGTGAGTACCTGTAAAAGGCACTACAACGCTCAAGTTAGCTTTCGGCTCAGAGCATTTAATAAGTGTAACAAATGAGGATAAAAGTTACCGTACTTCGAGGATCATACCCCTTTTTATACTTACTTTTACTGGGCCTTGGACTTTTATGGGCCCTAATTATCTTTTAATGGTTTGTCATTACTAATTAAGATTGTTAATTACCTTCTAATTCTTTGATCATCTTGGTAACACCTTTTTTAGTATGATTTATCTTATCCGAGTACTCTTCGTAGTACTAGGTTATCATGGTGCTGGATACCTGGTTGTACTTATTCGACAACTTGGTTGATAACTGTCTTCTATGATCTTCTATCAAGGGTATTTAGTTATCCTTACTGTCGAATACCTCTCTAGCGTGAAGGGTATTCGGCTATTCCAATTGCCTAATACCTATCCGGTGTGGAGGGTATTCGGCTAATGTTATTGTCGAATACCCATCCAATATATCTTCTAATTAGATTACTGGTATGCTACCTAATATTTCAATTTTGACATCTTTGATCTCATTAGATCTTTCCAATAATAAGTTAAGTGGAAAAATACCTAAAAGCATTGGGTTGCTACAAGAGTTGGAGTATCTTTACCTAGACGGGAATTACTTGGAAGATAATATCACTGAATCGCATCTCACAAATTTGTACAAATTGGAGGTGCTAGACTTAACAGAGAACTCATTGTCTCTGAAGTTTGGTTCTACCTGGGTTCCACCTTTCCAATTAAGTCGTTTGGGGCTAGCTTCTTGCAAGTTGGGTCCTAGTTTCCCAAGTTGGCTCCAGACTCAAAGTCACTTAACATTTCTAGATATTTCTGATGCTGGGATTAATGACTTTGTACCGGAGTGGTTTTGGAACAAGTTAAAGTCTATAGGTCGGATGAATATGTCTTTCAACAGTCTTAAAGGTACAATTCCGAATTTACCAATCAAGCTTACTGATGGTCATGATACATTTATAATTCTAAATTCAAATCATCTTGAAGGTGAAATTCCTACTTTTTTATTACAAGCTCACAGATTGGATCTTTCCAAAAATAAGATTTCATATTTAAATACATTCTTGTGCAAAAAAAGTGCAACCACAAACATGCGCACTTTGGATTTATCAAATAATCAAATAATGGATAGCTGCCTGACTGCTGGGAACATCTAAATTCATTACATTTTCTTGATCTAAGCAATAATAAATTGTCAAGGAAGATTCCACAGCCCATGGGTACTCTTGTGTAATTTGCAAGCTTTGGTCTTATGACACAACAATTTAACTGGAGACCTACCATTCACATTGAAGAACTACACTAGTTATATTAGATGAGAGTGAAAATTTGTTGTCTGGTTTAATACCCTTATGGATTGGAGAAAGTCTACAACAATTGGAAATCTTGAGCTTGCGAGTAAATCGCTTCTTTGGAAGTGTTCTTGTTCATCTCTGTTATTTGAGGCAAATTCATCTCTTGGATCTTTCAAGGAATAACTTGTCCGAAGGAATTCCAACATGTCTGAGGAATTTTACTGCAATGATGGAAACGAAAGTAGTTACAAGTGAAAGAGAAATGTTTCAAAAAATTTCATCTCGAGGGATTCTGGACGATTATGACTCTAACGTGTTATTTATGTGGAAAGGTCAGGATTATGAATTTTGGAATCCTGAGAATCTTCTAAAGAGCATTGATCTCTCAAGTAATGATTTAACAAGTGAAATACCAAAAGAGGTTGGATATTTACTCGGATTAGTTTCTTTTGAATTTATCAAGAAACAACTTAAGTGGTGAAATTCCTTTAGATAACGGGAATTTAAATTTGCTAGAATTTCTTGATTTGTCAGGAAATCATTTCTCTGGCAAAATTCCTTCTACTCTTTCTAAAATTGATCGTCTCACTGTGTTAGACTTATCAAACAATGATCTTATTGGAAGAATCCCCTGGGGAAGACAGTTGCAAAGCTTTGATGCCTCTAGTTTTGAAGGAAATCTTGGTCTTTGTGGTGAACAACTTAACAAAAGCTGTCCTGGAGACAATGAAACAACATCAAAGCCTCAAGGAGCTGCAACTGATGACGAAGATAACAATTCAGATTTCTATGGTGCATTATACTTGAGCTTGGGGCTAGGATTCTTCACAGGATTTTTGGACTTAATAGGGCCAATACTACTTTGGAAACCATGGAGAAATACTTACCTAAGTTTCTTGAACAGACTGACAGACTATATATTTGTAATGGTTGAAGTGAACCTAGTGAAGCACCATAGGTGGCTTAAAGGCTAGCAGGTACTTAATTCTAATAACTTATTACTTTGAACTTCATAGTGTTTATTTCTCTGCCATAGTTAAATACATCAATAACAATAACTCCTTTTGGTATATGGAAGGGAGAATGCCTTTTTCTTTAAAAAAAAAAATTGTACATTTTGGCATTAATCTAATTGTTAGAATTTACTTCCTTAATTCTTTATCCTTGTTATGTGTTAATGCTAACTCCAAGCAATACAGCTTTACATCATTGTATCTCTTATTTGTCTCTCCCACACGCATATATATTGGCTTTCATCAATTTAAACATCGAGTATGTATATATGATTCTCCAGTTTTTTTTTTATTTTTTATATGGCTTTACTGTAGTTATTACTTCTCCAAGAAACGATTATTTTCCTTCTTGTAAAGAAATTATACGTGGTATGTTATGTTTAAAGAAACTTTCTTGTTTTTAAGTGTCTTTTTAAAGAAACCTCTTAAAAATGCTTGCAGTTATATACTTTTTTGTACTGTTTTGTACTTTAAGGCTAGCTTGATTTTGAGTTTCATTTAGTTTATCTCTAAATTTCAGTCTCTAATTTTTCTCCATCACCATTATTGTTCCTGTAATCTGAATTTTGCCACATAATTTGCAGTTTATGGCGGATTTGCTTCATACTCCTTATCTGGGATTAAAGCATCATTGATGTAAAGTCAGTCCAAAGACAAATCATATTTTGATGTAATGACTTGCAAAATCGCTGTTTCAAGAAACTTGTTGATTTGATAGGCTTTTATTGTGTAATGTATTTGTAATTTTATTTTATTTTATTTTTAAGGCAAGATGATATCTAAAATGTGAAGGTTTTGCATTCCATGTTAAATAATGGTACTTGCTAGTAGCCACCACATTCAAACTGACTATATCAGCAATAATCCAAGATATCCAAATAATGTTGGTTGATCCTATTTTCATATCAGTGTCCATTGAGTTTCAACTAATCACTATTTTCATATGCATACTGCTTATGCTCTGCCAAAATCCCAAAACATACCATAGACATTTGCATCATGCCTTATATTGTAGGTCTGCATACATTCTTTGTTTCTATTAACAAATTAAATTATCTCACGTAACAGCGTAATTATATTAAACTACTGCCTCAGTGGCATTTCCAATGCAGAATTATCTCACTTAATTGAATAGTATTGTATAATCTCGCATTGGGGTAAGTCTGTAATTGTTGCTGCTAGAGTTGTACTAAGAAACCTCAGCTACCATGACAAAGACAATTATAACAATGATGACACTATAAGACCCATACAAGTATAACTATAACAGAGACCATGAAATGTGCATGGAACATTAAATATGCATTAATTTGCAATGTTTTGAAAACAAAAGTGCGTATTAAATTGGTGAGACCCCGTCGTAATTTGATTTGTTCAAGCAATTAAATTTGTCCTGTCATGATTTGAATAAAATATAGTATAGTCAATTGACTCAATTATCAGGCAAGGACAAATTTAATTGCTTGGACCTGCAAGAAATTGAATCTCTGAATAAAAGATATACTACTTGATTGACGACTCAATTCTATATCAGTCAAATTTAATTGCTTGAACCAAGGATTTGATTATTTGAATAATAGATATACTCTATTATCAGTCAAGTGCAAGTGTAGTTTCTTAACCAAGGATTTGAATATTTGAATAAAAGATATAGTCAATTGACTCAATTATCTTTGAAGCTAATGAAAGTGGTCCAGTCTAATTTACAAAAGGATTGCTTACCTCGTTGGACATGGAAATTAGATGCAAATAGGAATCCAGTGTTTGTCCTGTTCACATTAGTCATATTATGTTTAATGGAGTTTGCAACAGCCAACAGAGGTGACAGATATGCACTCGTTTTTGCATGCCCAGATTCTTTTTCACCATGGAAAGAACTTAGATTCCGATAATAATTCAGATTTATTTGCTGGTGCTTGGTATAACTGGAACTGAGTGAGTAATACTAATTTGGGGGGTATGAAATTGACTTGGCAGAAGCCATGTCCTCTCTAATACCACAGGTCAACATATAAACATAACACCATTGTGTTATATATGTGGATGGAAGGACTAATAAATTAGAAAATTTTATTTTTAAGCACCAATTTAACAAAAAATAAATTTTAAGGAATAAATTAATAGAAATTATATTTTATCACGATTTATATAGGATGTTACTTTATTTTTTTTGTTAGTTTTTTTCGTTAAACCTCAACTCTTCAAAATAATTACTTCTAAAAAATTTTCATACGGCTTTTTAATTCAGTTGCATGCTTTTTTAAATTTGATCTTTCTAATTTTTCTTTTTTATGTTAATTTTTTCTTTCAAATTTCAGCTGTTTGTATTTATTTGATCATTTATATAAATTAATTATGTATATCTTTATTTTAATTTAAATATTTTTTATTATATCTTATTGCAATCTAATTAAAATTCAAAGGGATACAGCTTCTTTTATTAAGTTGTTTGAAAATTACAATTATAATCAAGTCAAGATGATTCGTGACCAAGGTATCTTATTTTGATTATTTAAAACCCAAAATGAAAGTTCCACGTATCGTCATGTTTGAAAATTGCAAATAAACTCCAATTCAAGCCAAGATACTCCGTGGCCAGCTAATTCACCTTGTTATTTTAATCAAATAAAATCCAAAAGGAAACTTCTGCATATCATCCTGTTTGGGAAAAACAAGATTGAGGTCATATGAAATAACATATGATTATCAACACACCCTTATAAAATGGATTTTCCCACTCATCACTCTTCCTAGAAATTGTATTCATAAAGTCTTTTTTTTTTTTTTTTTCATGGGATTAATCCAGAAATGTCAATTTCCGCTGCAACGGGGTATCCTTTTTCATAATTAATATTATCATGTTTGAGGAGAAAAAAGACTACATTAATCTAGTACCCTAATAGTATAAACTCTACCAATAACGTACATTTATACTTACATATCATCTTTACATGATAGCATTAAAATGTTATTATATCTGTCATAATCGGATGTCATATCACTATTTTATTTTAGTAATAGGGTTTTTTTTTTGGTTTTTTTTTTTTGCAAAGTAATAAGATGTGTTTAACAAAATTAGCTTAGGTTGTGGGTATAAAAAAGGATTTCCATGAAAGTGTGCTTGAGAATATATATTTTTTTATCACATTTTCATGAGTTGGTATGAATATTGAAAAAGAATTATAGTGATTGTTGATTTCTAGAAATATAAAATGCTTAATTATGCCATGAAATTAAAAGTAAATCTATTTTTAGTCCTTCATATTGAAAAAAAATCATTTTAGTCCCTTAAATTTTAAAAAATGTTTTTAGTCCTGAGAGCCAAATGACACTAATGAAAGTGGTAAAAAGTGGTAACATGACATTGTCAGCATTTGATACGTGTATAGTCTCATTGAGTTTTGCACCCCCAATCAAACCTCCACTCTGAAAACTTTTTGGATAAACATTAGAGCCAAATTTGGAGCTTTGGTCACTCCCCCATGCAATGTTGTTTTTGTTGACCGTCAAGTCCTTGTTGTTGGTTGAAAATCTGTATGTGTCGTTGAACATACTCCATGCGATGAGGCCACAGGGAACAATTGGCTGGTTATCTTTTGTCCTGTCTTCGGGATAACAATTGTTTGTTTCCCCCTCAGCTGCCTTATTCCTCAGTTGCTTGTCGTTTCTACTTTTAACATATCTGCAAAATTCAGCCAAATTCGTGTCAGCATAAAGTGCAACCGTCAATTTCAAAGCGTTGACAGTTAATAAAAAAATGTTGACTACTAAATCCTAACGTGACATTATAATATTAAATTTTTAATTAAATTTTTAGGTATTTAAAGAGTTTTTTTAATAATTAATAGTTTTTAATTAAATTTTTATTAAATTAAATGCTATACTAATCAAATTAATAATTTTAAAACTCAATATTACAGTGTTATGTCAGCAATTTAGTGATCAATGTTTTCTTATTAACGATTAACATATTGAAATTGACGATTGAATCAAAATTCTTGATTTTGAAAAATAGGAGACCAAATGTCTCTTTTTTGTATAAAGGGACTAAAATTGATGATTGAGTAAAATAGAGGAACCAAAATTGTGTTTTAGCCTAACTTTTTTGTCCCTTAAGTTATTTATTAGTTTCATTTTGGTCATTTTATTTTTTTTAAAAGTTTCAAGTAGGTCTTTTGATTTTTACAAGTTTCAATTAGGTTCTTTATTTTTTAAAATGGGATCAATTTGGTCCTATTTAAAACCAAATTTGATCCCATTTTTTAAAACATTCGGAGCTGATGGAAGAATGAGACCAAATTGAATTAATTTAAAAAAATAAAAGATCTAATTAAACTTTTAAAAAAATAAAGAGACCAAATTAAACCTACTAAATAAATTAAGAAAAAAAGTAATTTAAACTATTTTTTATTTTTTATACTTGTTATACAAGATAAAACAGTGTACTATAAAAAATGAATGTACAGAAGTGATAGTACTTGAAGAACTCTAAACGACAGATTGGTAAAAAAAAAATTGGACGCACTACCCAATGGAGCATTTCTAGGGTGGACCACTTTTTGAAGTGGTCCACCATGAACCACTTTTAAAAAATATTATAATAATAAATTATTTTTATATATTATTTTTTATAATTCTGGAAAACTATAATTTTTAAATATGAACTAGATAATAATATCCATTGTTAGTTCATATTTAAAAGGGTTAACTAAGTTTTTAGTTCCTAAACTTTTTCAAAATTCGATTTAGGGACCTTGACCAGTTAAACTAAAGTTTAGAGACTAAAAATCGAATTTTGAAAAAGTTTAAGGACTAAAAACTTAGTTAACCCTTTTAAATATGAACTGACAATGGATATTATTATCGGTTCATATTTAAAAATTATAGTTTTCCATAATTATAAAAAATAATATATAAAAATAATTTATTATTATAATATTTTTTAAAAGTGGTTTATGGTGGACCACTTCAAAAAGTAGTTCACCCTAGAAATGCTCCTACCCAATGACCAATTTTGAGTGGAAATATTTCTTTAGAATGTTGACCCGTGACAAGACACTACTTTTTTATATTCCCTCCATACTAAAATATATATATATATAAAAGTAAAAACACCTAATTTTACACTGATTAAAGAGGTTAATTAAGTTCATTGAATTTTCTTGATTTTATATGAAAAAATAACTATATTTTCTAAACTACCGTTAATCAAATTTTAGAATAATAACATTAAATATAATTAAATTAGTTTTTTTTTTATATTTTAGTCTACCAAATTTGAACATTTTTTTCTTATATTTAATTCTGGATGGAATACGGTAAATAAATAAATAATTAGACCTTTGAAATTAAGTTGTGCAAGTGCGCAGTCATAATTCTTAGCGTGAGGAGCTTGACTTAGAATAGTCTATACTCTATAGTCTATAAAGCCGTAGAAATTAAGTTGTAACTACTTTCCCTTCAAAAAAAAAAAAAAAAGTTGTAACTACTTAAAATCCTGCAGTCGAGTTTTGAATACATTGCCAATCATAATTCTGAGTGATTGTTCTTTCGTATGTGAAAAATCGTAATAATGGGCAGTTACTTTCACAAAATCTTGTTTGCAATGTTAGTGTGCTTTTTGCATACCCAACTATCCGTTCTTGGATTCAACTCTCCATCACATGTAAAATGCGTTTAGAGGGAGAGACAAGCACTCCTCAACTTCAAACAAGACCTCCAAGATCCCTCTGGCATGCTCTCTACATGGAAGGACAGTGGGAATAACGGAGATTGCTGCAAATGGAAAGGCGTTGAATGCAACAATGAAACAGGTCATGTACACATGCTTCATCTTCGTGGTAAGTATCCACGATATTTGATGGGTGCAATCAATATCACTTCATTGTTTGAGTTGCAAAATATGGAATATTTGGATCTCAGTTCTAATTATTTCAGGGGCAGTCAAATCCCAGAACACATGGGCTCCTTCAAAAACTTAAGATATCTCAAATTATCATATTGTTTTTTTGCTGGAAGGATTCCTTATGAACTGGGAAATCTCTCAAAGTTGGAGTATCTTGATCTTGATGGAAATTCTCTTGATAGAGCAATCCCTTCTCAACTGGGGAATCTCCCAAAGTTGCAGTATCTTGATCTTGAAGGAAATTCTCTTGATGGAGCAATCCCTTCTCAACTAGGCAAGCTTACAAGTTTACAATATCTTGATCTAAGTGGCAATTTTGACATCTATGGAGAAATCCCTTATCAACTTGAAAATCTCTCACACTTGAGGTATCTTGACCTTGGGCATACTTCACCTTCTATAACAATCCCTTTTCAGGTTGGGAATCTTCCTGTCTTGCATACTCTTAGATTCGGGGGCAATTATGAACTTAAATTTAACAATGAAAAGTGGCTATCTTCTCTCTCTTCGTTAACAACGCTTATCCTGCATTCATTGTCTAATCTTGGCTCCTCTCATCACTTGCTACAAATGATAAGTGAGCTTATTCCAAACTTAAGACAGCTGAGGGCAGTTGATTGTAGTCTTTCAGATATTAGTATTTCATCTTTGTTTCCTTCTCATTCCAACATTTCCACTTCTCTTTCCATCCTTGATCTCTCAGAAAATATGCTGACGTCATCAATATTTCAATTGTTGTTCAACTGTAGCCTTAATCTCCAAGAGCTTTATCTTTCTCAAAATAATATTGTTTGGTTGTCTCCACACTATCCAAACTTTCCTTCTCTTGTGATCCTTGACCTCTCTTCTAATAATATGACATCATCAATATTTGAAGGAAATTTCAATTTCAGCTCCAAACTACGAGAACTTCATCTAGAAAATTGCAGTCTTACTGATAAAAGTTTTCTTGTGCCATCTGCTTCCATTCAAAATTCTTCACCTTCTCTTGTCACCCTTGATCTCTCCATTAATCTATTGAAATCAGATGCTATATTTTACTGGCTTTTCAACTTCACTGCCAATCTCCGTAGCCTTTCCCTTTTAGGTAACTTGTTAGAAGGTCCCATTCCAAATGAATTTGGGATAGTAATGAACTCTCTTGAAAATCTCCAGCTCTCTTCCAACGAATTGCAATACATTCCAACTTTCTTTGGGAATATGTGCACATTGCAAAATTTATACCTCTCATACAACAATTTGAGCGGGGAAATTTCTAGCTTCATTCAAAATTCTTCAGTGTGTAATGACAAATACAAATTTCAGAATTTGGATTTATCTTCTAACTGGATTACAGGCATGCTACCCAATCTTTCAATTTTTACATCTTTGAGGACATTAGATTTTTCCAATAATCAGTTAACTGGAGAAATACCTGAAAGCATTGGGTTGCTAAATGAGTTGGAGTCTCTTTACCTAGAGGAGAATTACTTGGAGGGTGATATCAAGGAATTGCATCTGACAAACTTGTCCAAATTGATGGACTTAGACTTAACTGATAACTTCCTGTCTCTAAAGTTTGGTACTACCTGGGTCCCACCTTTCCAATTATCTACTTTGGGACTAGCTTCGTGCAAGTTAGGTCCTAGTTTCCCAAGTTAAGCTTTCTAGATATTTCTGATGCTGGGATTGATGACTTTATACCAGAATGGTTTTGGAACAAGTTACAGACTATAGGTGACATGCATATGTCTTGCAACAGTCTTAAAGGTACAATTCCAAATTTACCAATGAAGATTCCTGATCATGATCATAGATTTATAAGTATAAGTTCAAATCAACTTGAAGGTGAAATTCCCGCATTTTTCTCACAAGCTTACACATTGGATCTTTCCAAAAATAAGATTTCACATTTAAATACATTCCTGTGTAGAAAAAGCGCCTCCACAAAAATGCGCACTTTGGATTTATCAAATAATCAAATAATGGGAGCGCTGCCTGACTGTTGGGAGTATCTAAATTCTTTAGGATTTCTTGATCTAAGCACTAATAAATTGTCAGGGAAGATTCCACAGTCCATGGGTACTCTTGTTAATTTGGAAGCTTTGGTCTTACGAAACAACAGTTTAACTGGACAACTACCATTCACATTGAAGAACTGCATTAGTTTAGTTATATTAGATGTGAGTGAAAATTTGTTGGCTGGTTCAATACCCTCATGGATTCGAGAAAGTCTTCAACAATTGAAAATCTTGGGCTTGCGAGTAAATAATTTCTTTGGAAGTGTTCCTGTACATCTATGTTATTTAAGGCAAATTCATCTCTTGGATCTTTCAAGGAATAACATGTCAGAAGGAATTCCAACATGTTTGAGGAATTTTACTGCAATGATTGAAAGGAAAGTAGATACAAGTGGAAGAGAAACATCTCGAAAAATGACATCTAAAGATATTTCATTCAACATATATGTCCCATATGTGTTATTGATGTGGAAAGATCAGGAGCTTGGATATTGGAATCCAGAGAATCTTCTAAAGAGCATTGATCTCTCAAGTAATGATTTAACAGGTGAAATACCAAAAGAGGTTGGACATTTCCTTGGATTAGTTTCTTTGAATAGAAACAACTTGAGTGGAGAAATTCCTTCTGAGATTGGGAATTTGAATTCTCTAGACTTTCTTGACTTATCAAGGAATAATTTGTTTGGCAAAATTCCTTCTACTCTTTCCAAAATTGATCGTCTTGCTGTGTTAGACCTATCAAACAATGATCTCAGTGGAAGAATCCCTTGGGGAAGACAGTTGCAAACCTTTGATGCCTCTAGTTTTGAAGGAAATGTTAGTCTTTGTGGTCAACAACTTAACAAAGGTTGTCCTGGAGATGAGACAATAGCGAACCCTCAAGGACCAACAGCAGTTGATGGTGAAGATGACAATTCAATTTTCTATGGAGCATTATACATGAGCTTGGGGTTTGGATTTTTCACAGGCTTTTGGGGCTTATTCGGGTCAATACTTCTTTGGCAACCATGGAGAAATGCTTACCTTAAGTTCTTGAACAGACTGACAAACTTTATATTTGTGATGGTTGAAGTGAACCTAACGAAGTTCCATAGGTGGCTCAAAGGCTAGCAGGTATGTAATTGTTAGTGTTTTTTTCTCTGCTTTAGATAAATAAATTAATAACACTTTTTGATATGGAAAGAGAGAATGCCTTTTTATAAAAATAAAAAAAAAATAAAAAAAGTACATCTTGGCCCGAATATCATTGTTAGAATTTACTTATTTTCATCCTTGCTAATGCTAACTCCTAGAAGTACTGTACTTCATTATCTCTCTTATTTGTCTCTCCCAGACGCAAATATCTGATTCTCCTGTTTCTTCCCGTCATGTCTTTAATAATGGTAGTTCCTTCTTCAGGAAATGATTACTTTTCTAGTTGGAAAGAAATTATAGAGGGTATGTTCTGTTTAGAGAATTTTTCTTGTTTTCAAATGACTCCCGTAATGTTTAAACCTCTTAAAAATTGCTTACAGTTATATACTGTTTCGTTTAATTTATCAATAAAATGGCATCTCTAATTTTTCTCCATCACCATTAATGTCTGAAATCTGATTCGTGGCACAAAATTTGCAGTTTATGGCTGATTAGCTTGGAAATTCTAATCTGGGATGAAAGCATCATGGATTGCTGGAAGTGTAAGATGTATGTAGTATTGAAGTTTACGATGTAAATCTGAAAAATCATATTTCAAATAATGAATTGCAATGTCTTTTGTTGTATAATATATTAAGCCGAGACTATAAATTATCTATAATGTGAATGTTCTGCATCCCATCTGGAATTGTGAGGCCTGCTAGTAGCCTGCCATATTCAAACTTACTACCCAATTTGTACATGTCAGCAAGAATGCAAGATGTCCAAACAATGTTGGTTTATCCCATAACTATGTCGATGTCCGTTGAGTTTCAACTTAATCACTATTTTCATATACATATTGCTTATGCTCTGCCAAAATCCCAAAACATACCATAGGCATTTGGTTTCTTCCTTATATTGTAGGTCTGCACTAACTGCACACCTTTTTTTTTTTTTTTCCTATGGTCTATGGATAAATTAAACTATAGCTTGTATGGCAAGAGCATGTTTATTAAAAACTACAGCTTCAATGGCAAGAGCAAGACAATCTTTGAATTGTCTCACGTAACAGAATTGCATTGTATAATCTCGCATTGGGGTAAGTTGGTAAATAGTTGCTCCCAGAGTTGCAATAAGAATCCTCTGCTACCATGACAAGAACAAAATTATAACAATGATAACACTGCAAGATCCATATAAGTACAGAGGATGGCCATGTCAGTGGTAAAAAGCAACTCAAACGAGGGTAGCGGTTGATGCCATTTGGTAAAATATATTAGAGTTGGTTAAATTGTCAGGCTAGTTCGTTAAGAAAATGAGTTGAAAAAATGGATCCTTACAGTCAGAGAATACTATAGCCAAAGGAAACTAATAGAAAGTCCCTTGGTTGCATCATTTCCTTTCTCTTTTACCAGTTGGGTCTATCAACTGGTATCAGAGCCTTCCACCATGTTTCTCAGCTGCAAACGAGCGGCGTGGGTGGTGACGCCGGCATTGCAGTGTTCGCCTGGGACTACTCAAAGGGCTAGTGCACAGCCAGTGGGCGCCAGGGCTGCGGAGCGTGGTGGGATGTTAGGATCCTGTTGCAAGGTATGGGACTTGGAGTCCTACATTGGAAGTATGGGATTCTAATGTGGGGTTTATAAGGCCTTGAGCTCTCCAACTACAATAGCTAGCTTTTGTGATGTGGTTCTCCCAAGATTCTTATCAGAGGTTTATGATTTTCAAACAAGGAGGCAATAAATTATATTGACACCAATCTATCTAACTGGACTTGCGTATCTTTTGGTGAAACACATGGAAAGTTTTTACATAATACTATGAGGTTTTACTTTACATAAGAACTTTTAGAAGCCATTCTACTATGACTTGGTGTAATTTCAATTGTAGAGGAGGCAGAAGATCGAGAATTGGTGTCAAGAATTGCTACACTACCATTAAGAATAAAAGTAATTCTCATTCAGAATCAAAGTAAAAACAATACTACCAGCCATGCACTCCCAACAACAGGAGAAAAGCTACCAAACATTCTTCCATCCCAAACCATGCGTAATTGTCATTACTGACCATGTTTCTAGAAAAGATTTTGTTAGGAGAGACAAATCATATTTCGGTGACTTCTATGTCTCATAAGGAATTAGCCTCTCACATATCAAACTAAGGAATTCCTTTGGTGCAACCAAAAAAAGGTGTCTTAAGATTAAAAACAGCAATTACCTATCTTATTGTTCCTAACATTAAATTCATAATGCCAAAATTATTGCTTGATTATAATTTATTTGGACAGACAGAGATTCTAGGTTCTACTGTTCCAATACCCATATTCCCTCTGCTGAGGCTTTCCAGAAATACATTTATTTGAATTGCAGCAAAATGTTTTTCATGTGACCATTAAGAATAAACTAGAATATAAAGAAAGAATAGAAATATTTATGCAAACCCGGCAGTCAGAAACATTACATCACCTCTCAAGTAAGTATACAGAGAACCTCTCAATTAAATGCACTTGTGTCTTGTAGAACAATAAACTATCAATATGTATTCTGGATATCAGATGACTTCAGTTTTTTTAGAGTTTGAAGGTTTGGAAACAGAGTATGCATTTTAATTAGATATTAGGATAAGATTCTAACCCCATGTTCTGTATTCTACAGAGTCATTTCCCCTCAAGAAAACCACAGTATTTTCTCTCAACTTTGATATCTGACTCTGTCAAAATGGTATAGAGCTACACAGAGAAAAGATCATTTTCTCTACTCATATCATTAATTCTTGAGAAAACTCCACTTTTGAAAATTTAACACCGATGTGTTATATATGTGGATGGAAGAACTAAAAAAATTACAAAATTTTAATCTAAGTATAAATTTGATAAGAATTATAATTTATGGAATAAATTAATGAAAATATTACCACGATTTAAATAGAATTTTACTTTTTTATGTTAATTTTTTTCTTATAATCTCAAGTCTCAAAATAATTACTTTAAAAAAAAGTATACTACATTAAAATGTTTGAAAATCTCAGTTCCATTTGTTTCTAAATTAGTTCTTTTAAACTATCTTTTCTACATTAAAATTTGTTTCCTTTAAATTTCAGCTGCTTGTATTTATTTGCTTTTTTCTTTAAATTAATTATGCAGATCTTTATTTTAAATAATTTTTTTGTTGTGTCTTATTGTCATCTAATCTAATTAAAATTCAAAGGGAAACTTTTTTCTATCAACTTGTTTGAAAATTGTAATTAGAATCAAGTCAAGGTGATTTGTGATCATGACCAGGTAACTCTATCTTATTATGATTAGTTAAAAAGCCAAAAAGAAAGTTCTACGTATCATTGTGTTTGAAAATTGCAAAACTCCAAATCAAGGTAATCCGTGGCCGGCTAAGTCACTATCTTATTTAATCAAATGAAATCCAAAAGGAGACTTCATGATCAGCATATTATTATGTTTGAGAAAAACAAATTTGAGGCACCTTCTTGTGATATTTGTTAATGAGGTCAAAAGAAATAACGTTATGCTTTTCCCACTCATCATTCTTCTTAGAAAATTTATTCTTAAAGCATGTTTTCTTCTTTCAAGGAATTAATCCGGAAATGTTAATGTTCACTGCAACGACACATCCCTTTTTCAAATTTTAATACTATCAAAGTTAATTTTAAGAGGAACAAAGGCTACAATAACGTACATTAATATACTTACTGTTTCCTCTGTTAGGATTTGACACTACTTATCCAGAATATTCAAGTTTGTAATTGATCTATTCCTAAATCAACCCCAAATTTTATGTTTTAATATTTTTAGAAAAAAAAAAAGTATTCTTCATACTGGCAATTATTTCCACCATCAAGGACCGTTATATTAACACCATTAGTTTGGACACCGTTTCATATTCTTTTATATGCTCATAAAAAATAAACACAATGAATAAGGTCATTGTATTTGGATATTGAACTGACTTGTATTTCAACCTCATGGCCATGGGTCGTCCTCATTGAGCCGAACCAATCCAAAACACTCATTTTATATATCTCAATTTGTAAATATGAGGACTTTCATTAATATATTTTCCTTTCATTTAAATAATTCTATCTTTGAAACTTTCTTGCTTGTTTTGGAGTAGTCAATGAAGACAAAGGACGTAGAAATTAATCTGCACGAGTATACAAAATTATGCCGGTCATGCTAATCTAAAAAATATTCTAAAAATATTAGTCAATGTAACTGATTGGGAAGTAATTATAAAGATTAAATTAAAAAAATGAAAATGTTAAGAATAAAAGCTTAATTAACTTATGTTTATTGGCTTTCATTTGATATTTTAATTTTTTATATATATAAGAATCGAAGACAGGTACCGGGAGTTTACAATAACTCACGCACCATGCTTAACCAATTGAGCTAGACCCCTCGGTAATTGATATTTTAGTTTGACACTATTCATTAATTTCCTATATGCACCATATACAAAATTTTATATATTTTTAGTCTCTATATTTACTACAGAGACTACAGATATGTGCTTTTGTCAAAAAATATAGACCAAAAAATGTATAAAGCTTTTATAAGGACTAAAACTAACATTTCAAAATATTTCGAGGGACCAAAATTTCATTTTACATTAGTTTGAAGATAATGAACTTTATATTTAATTCTTTTAATAATTAGTTTTATATGAATAACGGTGATAAAAATTGAGTTTAATGGTGATGGACTAACAGTGTAAAATAATTTTACACTTTCAGTTCATAGTTCTTTTTCTCATAAAAAGTTATGTTGTTAAATATTTACGATTTAGTTGATTTAATATCAATTATTCTAGCAGATCGTCCTCCGTCTTAGTGCTTGCCTCAAAAATGATAAGCCGGCATTCTCTTTCTTCTGTTTTAGTTGTTTAGCTTAATTTTTCCAATGTATTAAAAATAATAATTCTATAAGATTTTCAATATTTTTATAACATCAATGAAGTGTTAATAAATATTTAATAATTCAGTATAAATATATTATCCATTAAAGTTTCTATCATAATTCAAGATTTTTTATTTTTGAAACGTTCTTCTTGTATCTTATATGTCAATTTAAAACCAAGAAGTATATGATAAAGAAGTAATTGTGTCTCTCATCTTCATTTTGGGGTGATGAGTTTCCTTTGATTTTTTTTTGGTAATGTTATTTTTTTTGGGTAATGAGTTTCCTTTGATTTTCTTTTCGTTTAAATAATTTTACCTTTGAAACTTTCTTCCTTGGATTAATTAGTTCTTTCTCATTTTTCTTTTTACATTAATTTCATTTAATCTCAGTTGCATGCGTTTTTAAATTAGTTCTTTCTAATTTTTCTTTTTACATTAATTTTTTCTTTCATATTTCAGCTTTTGTATTTATTTGATCATTTATATAAATTAATTATGTATATCTTTATTTTAATTTAAATATTTTTTTTATATCTTATTGCAATCTAATTAAAATTCAAAAGGATACTTCTTTATTGAGTTGTTTGAAAATTGCAATTATAATCAAGTCAAGATGATTCGGGACCAAGGTATCTTATTATGATTAGTTAAAACCCAAAATGAAAGTTCTACGTATCATCATGTTTGAAAAATGCAAATAAACTCCAATTCAAGGTACTCCGTGGTCGGCTAAGTCACTTGCTTATTTTAATCAAATAAAATGCAAAAGGAAACTTCTGCATATCATCGTGTTTGGAAAAAACAAGATTGAGGTCATATGAAATAACATTATGATTATCAACATACCCTTATAAAATGGATTTTCCCACTCATCACTTTTCCTAGACAATCTCCTTATATATATAAATGATTAAGAGATTCTCTCCTCTCGTTATTTCACTCTCTCCACTCTCTCCCACTTTCACTCTTATTTTAATACTCTCCTCTGACTCTCCTAACATGCATCTAGTTCTTCTACTTTTCCTAAAATTTCTCTAATCAATTTTTGTAACTACCCCACATTCATAATATTTCTATAACTACATTCATTTACTTCTTTATCTGATTCTATATTTTTTAAATATTTTTATCAGTTTTTTTAACTCTATTTTTTAATTATGAAGATTTCTCTCTTTCATAAATAATTTTAAATCATTAATTCAATTTACTTTTCATTTTTCAAAGTTAATTTAAAAAATTAAAGTTACATCATTACATCTTCCCTTATCTTTTTTTTTTCTTTAAAAAAAATTTATAGTTTCTAATTTCTTTTATAATTATCTCTTTTTCAAAATTTCTTTCGATGTGCTATATAATTCTCTTTTTTTTCAAACTCTATACTCTCTAATATTTTGGGCTTTTTTTTTAAATATTTATTTTATCTGATTCTCTAACTCTATTTTTTAATTCCGAAGATTTCTCTCTTTCATCAATAATTCCAAATCTTTGATTCAATTTACTTTTCAATTTTCAAATTTAATATTAAAAAATTAAAGTTACATCATCATATCTTCCCTTATTTTTTTCTTTTAAAAAACTTATAGTTTCTAATTTCTTTTATAATTATCTCTTTTTCAAAAAAAATTTCGATGTACGATATATTTTTTTTTTCAAATTTTATACTCTCTAATCTATTTTTTTAAATATTTCTTTTATCAGATTTTCTAACTCTATTTTTAATTTGATTTCTCTCTTTAGTCAATAATTCTAAAATTTTAATTCAATTGACTTTTCAATTTTTAAAGTTAATATTAAAAAAAAATTAAAGTTACATTGTTACATCTCCCCTTAATTTTTTTTAATTTTATAGTTTCTAATTTCTTTTATAATTATGTCTTTTTTAGAATTTCTTTCAATGTGCTATATAATTTTTTTTTTTGACAAATTTCTTTCTATTAACTATATAAATAAGGTAGTGGAAATTTTAATAAGTCTTTTTTTATTAATTCATAAAGTCTTTTTTTCGTGGAATTAATCCGGAAATGTTAATTTCCACTGCAACGGGGCATCCTTTTTCATAATTTTAATATTAATTATTATGTTTGAGGAGAAAAAAGACTACCTCATTCTAGGGCACTAATAGTATAAACTCAATCAATAACGTACATTGATACTTACAAATCATGTTTACAAGATAGCATTAAAATGTTATTATATGCATAGCACAGGATAACTATTTAAGTTACAAGATAATTTTTTATCTTGTTTTCTGTTTGGTGCACAATGGACATAACAATTAAAATAACGTAAAATTTACTAAAATATCCTTTTTAATATTAATTATCTAAAACTCATTTTATTATGTTATAACACCGCAGAGCCTTATTCAAAAAAAAAAAAAAAAAAAAAAAACACCGCAGAGCCTGAAATCTGTCATCTTTGTTGTGACCTTCACTCATTTCTGATTTCAGTGGGATAAGAAATTAAGGAAACCCACACTCAACAGATGAAGTAAAAATGAGTGAGAGAAGTTTGTGCTTTTATTGTACCCACAGCACTGAAAATAGAGGAAGAGGATTTTTAATTGCTGCACTCAAATTTGATTTATGAAACTTGATTCACACATTGATACCAAAATGTCATATAAGCAAGTGTATCTAATAAAATAATATTAAAAGACATGATTGATGGCTAAGAAAATGACGGTGACAGTAAAACTAAAGCACCGTGTTGCAACTTTTGCCGCTTGAAACCAGTTATTGTTGGAAATGCCGAATTTTTTTTTATAAGCTTTCAGATAAAGTTCTATTTTTAATCAAGAGTCATCTAGCAGTTTTTAAGCTTCTGCATCCGAAAAGTTTCAACAGTTTTACGCATTCAATATCCAAGAAGTAGAAGGAAAACGTGGACGTTGAGGAAGTAAGTGAGGGGACGTGCGAAAGTTAAGAAGGATAATTTTGTCCTTTTACTGTTAATATGTGGGACAAAAAGTTGTCCCTTGGTTCACTTAACAAGTTTTTATGTTTTTGTCTTGTCTTGTATCTCTTCTTTTGTCTTGTCCTGCAGTTATTTTTACAATCAAACACTGAACAAATATTTTTGTCCTGTCCTGTTCCTTAATTTTTAGCGAATCAAACGGACTTTTAGGTTGTGGGTATGAAAATTTGAAAAAGGGTTCTTGTGAAAGTGAACTTAAGAATATCACATTCTCATGTATTTTTTTTTTCATGTATGGTATAAGTATTGAAATATAAAAGGCTTAATTATATTATTAGTTCCTAAAATATATGTTGGGTAAATCTGTTTTTGGTCTCCAAAATTGAAAAAAGAAATCATTTTAGTCTCTTAAATTAAAAAAAAAAAATTTAGTTGCTATAAAATATATTGAAAGGTGAATATCTTACATTTGTCTTACTTTCTATTTCATGATGATAAAAAGTGAATATCTTACATTCTCATAGAAATGAAAGTTATTTTTTTTACAATAACTACATATCTACATTTGATTCTTCCACATTTCTTCTTCTACTTTCATTTTTTTTTTCAATTTTTTAATTAAATAAATATAATTTTTCTCTGAAATTACATAATGCCAATAAAACATTTCTTTGGAATAACATTCTTAGACATAATATTCCCTGGCATGTAATTCTGGAAATACAATATTATACCTTGATACAAACACACCTTTATAAGCAAGTTGAAAACTAATAAGCTAACAAAAAATTTATAAGTTAGAAGTTGAAAAGGTAAAAACATATAAACTATCTGATAAATGTAAAGTAACATAAAAGGACATCTTTAGTTATTTGATTATATATATAGAGGAGGAACTTTAAATATAATTTTAAAAGAGTTACTCCTCATCTCACCATTCATTTTCTTAAAAAATATAAATATTTATTTACTTAATATAAATAATGACAACATATTTTTATGTAATACTATGCATATTAGTAATATATTAAATATTTCAAGCATGATTTAAATTTCACGTAGATATAGAGTCGTAGACACAGATAATGATGCTTTTATTTTCAATCTTGATATACAATTTTAAATTGTAGAATAGAAATTTTTATAATTTCTACCTTTGAAATTAAGTTGTGCAAGTGCGTAGTCATGATTCTTAGTGTGAGAAGCTTGACATAGAATAGTCTTCAGTCTAAAACGACGAAGGGCGTATAAATTAAGTTGTACCAGTATACTAACTAAAATCCTGCAGTTGAGTTTTCAATAATCATAATTCTGAGTGATTGTTCTTTCGTTTCTGAAAAATCGTAATGGGCAGTTACCTTCACAAAATCTTGTTTGCAATGTTAGTGTGCTTTTTGCATACCCATGTATCCATTCTTGGATTCAACTCACAATCACAGAGCTCACATGTGAAATGCATAGTGAGGGAGAGACAAGCACTCCTCAACTTCAAACAAGGCCTCCAAGATCCCTCTGGCATGCTGTCTACATGGAGGGATAATGACAACAACGGAGATTGCTGCAAATGGAAAGGCATTGATTGCAACAATGAAACAGGTCACGTGAGGATGCTTGATCTTCGTGGTCAGTTTCTACAATATTTGACAGGTGCAATCAACCTCACTTCATTGATTGACTTGAAAAATATGGAATATTTGGATCTCAGTTCTAATTTTTATTCCAGAGGTAGTCATATCCCAAAACAAATGGGCTCCTTCAAAAACTTAAGGTATCTCAATCT
This sequence comes from Pueraria montana var. lobata, assembly GCA_026413185.1. Lineage (NCBI taxonomy): Eukaryota > Viridiplantae > Streptophyta > Magnoliopsida > Fabales > Fabaceae > Pueraria > Pueraria montana. Next base: position 71,921,073 of record CM048648.1, read on the forward strand.
ATCATACTCGAGTTTTGCTGGGGGGATTCCTTATGAACTGGGAAATCTCTCAAAGTTGGAGTATCTTGATCTTGATGGAAATTCTCTTGATGGAGCAATCCCTTCTCAACTGGGAAATCTCTCGAAGTTGCAGTATCTTGATCTTGAAGGAAATTCTCTTGATGGCGCAATCCCTTCTCAACTGGGAAATCTCTTGAAGTTGCAGTATCTTGATCTTGAAGGAAATTCTCTTGATGGAGCAATCCCTTCTCAACTAGGCAAGCTTACAAGTTTACAATATCTTGATCTAAGTGGCAATATTGATATCTATGGAGAAATCCCTTTTCAACTTGGAAATCTCTCACAGTTGAGGTATCTTGACTTTGGGTATACTTCACCTTCTAAAACAATCCCTTTCCAGGTTGGGAATCTTCCTGTTTTACATACTCTTAGACTTGGGGGCAGTTTTGAACTTAAATTTAACGATGCAAAGTGGCTATCTTCTCTCCCTTCATTAACAACGCTTGTCCTGGATTCATTTTCTAATCTTGGCTCCACTAATCACTTGCTACAAATGATAAGTGAGCTTCTTCCAAACTTAAGAGAGCTGAGGGTAGTTAATTGTAGTCTTTCAGATAATAATATTTCATCTTTGTTTCCTTCTCATTCCAACTTTTCCACTTCTCTTTCCATCCTTGATCTCTCAGAAAATTTGCTGACATCATCAACATTTCAATTGTTGTTCAACTATAGCCATAATCTCCAAGAGCTTTATCTTTCTCAAAATAATATTGTTTTGTCGTCTCCTCACTATCCAAACTTTCCTTCTCTTGTGATCCTTCATCTCTCTTATAATAATCTGTCATCGTTAATATTTCAAGGAAAATTCAACTTCAGCTCCAAATTACAAGAACTTGATCTACAAAGTTGCAGTCTTACTGATAAAAGTTTTCTTGTGCCATTTGCTTCCATTAAAAATTCTTCACCTTCTCTTGTCAGCCTTGATCTATCCTTTAATCTATTGAAATCAGATGCTATATTTCACTGGCTTTTCAACTTCACCACCAATCTCCGTAGCCTTTACCTTACTCATAACTTATTAGAAGGTTCCATTCCAAATGGATTTGGGAAAGTAATGAACTCTATTGAAAATCTCTACCTCTCTTCTAACGAATTACAAGGCGAGATTCCAACTTCCTTTGGGAATATGTGCACATTGCAAAATTTATACCTCTCATACAACAATTTGAGCGGGGAAATTTCTTGCTTCATTCAAAATTCATCATTGTGCAATGACAAATACGTATTTCAGACTTTGAAATTATCTTCTAACTGGATTACTGGCATGCTACCCAATCTTTCAATTTTTACATCTTTGAGGACATTAGATCTTTCCAATAATCAGTTAACTGGAGAAATACCTGAAAGCATTGGGTTGCTAAATGAGTTGGAGTCTCTTTACCTAGAGGAGAATTACTTGAAGGGTGATATCAATGAATTGCATCTCACAAACTTGTCCAAATTGATGGACTTAGACTTAACTGATAACTCCCTGTCTCTCAAGTTTGGTGCTACCTGGGTCCCACCTTTCCAATTATATAATTTGGGACTAGCTTCTTGCAAGTTAGGTCCTAGTTTCCCGAGTTGGTTGCAGACTCAAAGTCACTTGTGGTTTCTAGATATTTCTGATGCTGGGATTGATGACTTTGTACCAGAGTGGTTTTGGTACAAGTTACAGTCCATAAGTGAGCTGAATATGTCTTACAACAGTCTCAAAGGTACAATTCCAAATTTACCAATCATGCTTCTTGATGGATATATATTTATAATTCTAAATTCAAATCAACTTGAAGGTGGAATTCCTGCTTTTTTATTACAATCTTACACGTTGGACCTTTCCAAAAATAAGATTTCAGATCTAAATACATTCTTGAGTGGAAAAAGCGCAACTACAAACTTGTACACTTTGGATTTATCAAATAATCAAATAATGGGACAGCTGCCTGACTACTGGGAACATCTAAATTCCTTACGATTTCTTGATCTTAGCAGTAATAAATTGTCAGGGAAGATTCCACAGTCCTTGGGTACTCTTGTTAATTTGGAAGCTTTGGTCTTACGAAACAACAGTTTAACTGGAGACCTACCATTCACATTGAAGAACTGCACTCGTTTATTTGTATTAGATGTGAGTGAAAATTTGTTGTCTAGTCCAATACCCTCATGGATTGGAGAAAGTCTACAACATTTGAAAATCTTGAGCTTGCGAGTAAATCACTTATTTGGAAGAATTCCTGTTCATCTCTGCTATTTGAGCCAAATGATTCTCTTGGATCTTTCAAGGAATAACTTGTCAGGAGGAATTCCAACATGTCTGAGGAATTTTACTGCAATGATGGAAAGGATAGTAATTACGGGTGCAATTGGAAGGGAACGAAAAATATCATTTTACGTGTTTTATTTTGATATCTATGACACAAACGTGTTATTGATGTGGAAAGGTCAGGAACATGTGTATTGGAATCCTGAGATTCTTCTAAAGAGCATTGATCTCTCAAGTAATGATTTAACAGGTGAAATTCCAAAAGATGTTGGATATTTACTAGGATTAGTTTCTTTGAATTTATCAAGAAACAACTTAAATGGAGAAATTCCTTTTGAGATCGGGAATTTAAATTTGCTAGAATTTCTTGACTTATCAAGAAATCATTTTTCTGGCAACATTCCATCTACTCTTTCCAAAATTGATCGTCTAGCCATGTTAGACTTGTCAAACAACTATCTGATTGGAAGAATCCCTTGGGGAAGACAGTTGCAAACCTTTGATGCCTCTAGTTTTGAAGGAAATCTTGGTCTTTGTGGAGAGCAACTTAACAAAAGCTGTCCTGGAGATGGAGATGAGACAACAGTACAGGCTCAAGGACACGCAGCTAATGGTGAAGGAGACAATTCCGTTTTCTATGAAGCATTATACATGAGCTTGGGGTTAGGATTCTTCACAGGCTTTTGGGGCTTAATAGGGTCAATACTTCTTTGGCAATCATGGAGAAATGATTACCTAAGGTTCTTGAACAGACTGACAGACTATTTATTTGTAATGGTGGAAGTGAACGTAGTGAAGTGCCATAGGTGGCTGAAAGGCTAGCAGGTACGTAATTCTAATAACTTCTTTCTTTGAACTTCATAGTGTTTATTTCTCTGCTTTGGCTAAATAAATCAATAATTCCTGTTGATATGGAATGGAAGAATCCCTTTTTCTAACAATATGTACATGTTGGCATGTGTCTAATTGAGTAATTGTTATAATTTACTTATTTAATTCTTTATCCTTTCTAATGCTAACTCCAAGAAGTACTGCTTTGCTTTGTTATATCTCTTATACATATTGGCTTTCATCAATTTAAACTTGAGTATATCCAATTCTCCTGTTTATTCGGTTTGTGTTTTGACTAATGGTATTTAATTCTACAAGAATTGATTGTTTTTCTTCTTGTAAATAAATTATATATGGCATGGTTCTGCTTTAGAGAAATTTTTTTGTTTACAAATTACCATTCTAATGTTTAAACCTTTTGAAAGAATGCTTACAGATATGTACTCTAATGGCTAGCTAGATTTTCAGATTCATTTTGTTTCTTAGTAATATTCAGTCTTTAATTTTTCTCCATCACCTTTAATATGTGTAATCTTAATCGCAGTGCAAATTTTCAGTTTATGGCGGATTAGCTTCAAAATTCCAATCTGGGATGAAAGCTTCATGGATTGCTGGATATGTAGGATATTTAGTATTGAGGTTTACAATGTAATTCAAAATCACTGTTTCAAGAAACTTATTGATTTGTTTGTCTTTTATTGTATAATCTAATTGTAATTTTATTTTATTTTTCTTTCAAGTCTAGACTTTTTAATATATAAAATGTGAAGGTTTTGCATTCCATCTTGAATAATGAGGGCTGCTAATAGACTGCCACATTCAAACTGACCACCCAAATATATGTACATAACAGCAAGAATGTGAGATGTCCAAATAATGTTGGTTGATCCTACTAGTATGTCTGTGTCCATTGAGTTTCAACTTAATCAAAATTTTCATATGCTCTGCCAAAATTCCAAAACATAGCATTGACATTTGCACCCAGCTGTACACTTTTTTTTTTTTAAGAATAAATAAAATTATCTCATGCTAGAGTCTAACTTGTTTAAAGTACAGCATTAATGTCAAGACAATTGCAGAATCATCTCACGCAACAGAATCGGATTGTATAATCTTGCATTAGGGTGAGTCTGTAATTTTGGTCCTGAGAGTTGTAATAAGAACGCTCTGCTACCATGACAAGAACAAAATTATATCAATGATGAAACTGCAAGACCCATATACGTTGAGTATAACAGAGGATGGTCATGTCAGTTGTAAAAAGCAACTTTGAAAAAGGGTAGTGCTTGATGCGATTGGTAAAGACTAAAACAATTGATAAAGAATGTTATAGTTAGTTGGTATACTGATAGCTATTCAGTTAAAAAGGCCATAAAGTATAAAGAATTCTTAGATAATTAATGAAAATAATTAGAAAATTATATGTTGTGGATAAACATAGGAAGATAACTGTTTTATGATTTAGTGCTTTGTTGAGAGGCAACCATGGCAGAAACAATTCAATTGATAGCATATAGTACAATCAAGATTCCTGCTTCTAATGGAGAATGAGTTGGAAAATGGATCTTTAGAGTTAGCATACCATTTCAGGTCTATGATTTTAGAACAAAGAGGCAACAAATAATATTGACACCAATCCATCTAACTAGAAAGAAATAGAAAGAATTTTCATAAGCGCCCATTCTATTATGACTTTCGATCGTAGAGGAGGCACAAGAGCGGGGATTGGTTTCAAGAATTGCAAACAAAAAGAAATGATGGATAGATAATTAAGAAATGAATGATTATTTCGACACAATAGAAAGAATGAATCGGCAGTGGCCACTAATAGGAATGGGTCTAAAGTGAGTCTTATCACTTTAGAGAATAAAGTGAGTTTATCTACATTGTTTAATTATTTAATGGCTAAGATTAATCCATATTTTAAATTTTCAAAACTTAAAAAATAAAAAATTGAACAAAAATACTCAAGCACTATTTTTTTTTTGGTGCATTATATATACTCGTGCACTATTTTTCACTGAGAATAGTGATGACAAAAAGTACCTGCAAAAACAAATTTGCTGATCTCATTCCCACAAACAATCCGATGAACAAACCTACATCATTTTCTAGGAAAAAAAGAGTTTAATTCTTGCAAACAAAGTAAGCCTATGAAGTTCAGAAGTTCTTTTGTCACTCATGTATTGATAAATAATGAATTATTTTATCATTTGATTGTCATCTTTGAAATTCCATGGTAAAACTATATAGTCAGTTTATATGCTCCCTTTCGATTGTTTAGTGCTTGCGCAAGTTCAGAGGAAGGATTTGCCAAAGTAACAACCAGTTGTGATTCGAAGGTTTTAGTTATGTCTGTCACTCAAGCATGTCAAGGATGAGAAAAGGAATGAGATACGTTCAGGGAATGGAAAGTGGGGAGGAAGGAGATCTGTCCTGCACAATAGCAGAAGGCAGAAGAGGTGAAACCTGCGCCTTTGCTTCAGCTTTTCTTTTTTTCAAATTTTGAAAATTTTATAGATTAATCCTAGCCATTAAATAGTGTAAATAATCTCACCTTGTTATCAAGGGGACTAGCTCAGTTGGTTGAGCAGGGTGGGTGAGTCATTGTAAATTCTCTTGTACCTGGCATTGATTCCTACGGATCAAAACAAAATAATCTCACTTTACTCTCTCAAGTGATAATAACGTTCACTTTAGAGGATCCCAGTTCAAAAAATTAATACATAAAAGTATCTTTTTCTAATGGAATTGATTTGGAAATGTAATTTCACCACAACTGAGTATCCGTTTTTCTAATTCTAATATTATTAACGTTTAACGAGAGAAAGGACCACCCCATTCAAGGGCTCTAAAATAGTATAAACTCTAACAATAGATATTTACAAATTATGTACAAAAGATATCTTTCCATCTGTCGAGATAATATTTCATAGTCAATGCATGTAATATGCTGTGAAACCAAAATTGATTTATCCATTCTAAAAATCTAACTTAGGGTCAGGTCTGTACATAATCTTGAAACTTCAAAAACACGTATGTCATTTCATTCCTTCTTGAAGTGTTCATTTTTGTCCTTGAATTTTATTGCCAGAGATCTAATGAAAATAATCACGCTGAAGTGTCTTTTTTTTAAAATAATTAGAATTGAATTACACATATCCTAATTTGGAGCTAATGTATTAATGTTTCATGATGAAGAAATCTGATATATACTAATTTCATCGCATGATTTAAGTATTACAAGTTTCTTTATTATTTGATGGAAAATTAAATAGAAGGACGAAAACACAGTGGCTTTTAAGATTCCCTAGAAATTCAAATCAACTCTTATAATTATCACTTTTTTTAAACAAAAATAGTTTCAATACTTTTAGAAGGAGAAAAAATAAAAATCGTTGAATGGATGCTCAACAGATTCTGATGAAGGCAAACTCATTAAAGGCTGGTTGGGTGAAAGCTACAAGTTCCTTGAATACTTCACCCCAAGTGCAAGACCAGAGGGTCCATTGGAAGGTACCTTGTGCTGGTTTTTACATAATAAATTTTGATACGTCTATTAAAAAGCAAAAGGGTACGGAGCTTGGGATGACTGCTCGAGATCACAAAGGGAAAGTTATTGCTGCAGCTACAAGTTTTTTGCCAGCTGAACTATTGACCAAGGAGGCTGAAACATGTGCCTTTAGATCTTTGCCTCTTGGAGGTAGGGGTGTGCAAAAAAACAGGTTCGGACCGAACCGGTTTGTAACCGAACCAAACCGAACTGGTTTGCAGCCGAACCGGTCTTGAAAAAACAAAACTGAATTGTTGTAAAAACAAAATCAGTTCGAACCGAACTGTTTCTACAAAAGAGGTTTGGTTCACTTATAACCGAACCTCTTTTTTTTTTAACTACGTTTAGATTCAGTATCGTGTTCGTGAGGCAATCAAAGGCAAATTCTCAAATCTCGACTCTGTCCTCTCTGAGCACACCGCATTTACAATCTCACATTGTACGAACCCTAAACTGCAATTCACAATTTAGAATCACTCTCGTCTCTTCAAATTGCAATATCGTGGATTCACTCTTCTCCTTGCAAACGACCAAACCCTAAATCCCAAATTTCGCCTCCGAGTTTATGATTCACTGAGTCAAATCAAGTTGAAGTTGGATGCATTTGAGAGGTAATCTATCTAGATATTGAACCATGAATTTGAGGTAATATGAAATTTTTGCAATTGGGTACAGTGTTATTAATTATTATGGTATTTACTCTTTGTGCTTGTATGAGAAAAACTACTGCAAAATGGAGCACTATATTTACTTTTTGTCACAATTATTATTCTGTACAATTATAAGACATGGTTGGAGTTGTTGTGCTTTTCTTTTATTCTCACACATATTATTCTGTACACTACCAGAATAGGATTTTCTAAAATTATATACGTTTCCATGTGCTGGTCCCCTCTTTTACCATGTCTCAACATTTGATTTGATATAATATAAAAGTGATGTCCATCAACATGTAAAAAAATGTTCATTAAGCTAATTAATTAAATAAACTTGTGACATATATACTAGTTGATAGAAACAATCTTTGAGTGGAATTATCAAGTCTGGTATTTGAACCTTTAGGCTTCAGTCAAATTTAGTGCTGACAGGTTCTCATTCTAGTATGGTACACACTACACAGGCATTATAACTTGGTGTTGTAGCTGTGTTTTAGTTTCTATAGTTAATACAATAGCACTGATATTTTCATTTTGTTATGCAGAATCACACTGATACGTCCTATAATACAATAGCTATTCAGGTTGTGCTGCCAGAGGGATCCAAAGACCCACAACTGAGATTCATTTTTTGAGTAAAGCAACATCTAGAGCCTAGAGGTATCTGTGATTTCTTATCATATTTATACCAAAGATTATGGCACAAGACTAGTCATTTTAGTCTTAGCTATTTTAGACTTTTTTGCCTATCAGTTGTGATCACTGCTGTAATTTTAGTATTAACTGTTTCTTACACCATGCATCTCACAGCTTTGGTATGATGCCCTTTATATAATTTGAGTTCAGACTTTCAATGCATTGTATGCTGCCACTTATTTCTTAAAATTGTTGAAAGCTTTTATTGCAATTGAAAGTCCTTAGTTAATATAATGATTTGCTAACTGACAGTGTGAAATGCTTTACAATGAGTATTAGAGTATTAGACTATTATTGCAATTGAAAGTCCTTAGTTAATATCTGGAGTATTTTTTTTAATGCTTCTTAGGTTTGAAAGAAAGTTGACAAAATTTTATATTTTTTGTAGATGGATTAACAAGATGATATGTTGGCCTCTGACACCGGGGAACAGATGTTGCCACCTCGCTCTGTAGGACGTAAAAATCAATCCATTGTATGGGATCACTTTGATAAATTGCCTGCGCCCAACCATCTTATGCAAGCTAAATGTAAACATTGTGATGCTTTGATTAAATATGGGAGTGGAACAAGTGCTATGCATACTCATTTATCTAGATGCAAGAGTAACCCAGACAATGGGAGCAAAAAGCAAAAATCAGATTCATCCACAACGGCCATTTCTTCTCCTTCCTTGCCTAAGATTGACCAAGAGGCATGCCAGAATGCGCTGATTAAAATGTTTATGGCAATGGAGCTCTCCTTCCGAATGGTTGAGCATGAAGCCTTTTGGGAATTTTTGAGCATTGTAGCACCCTTTCTTGTTCTCATCTCACGCACTACCTTGGCACGTGATGTTCTTAAACTTTGGAGTAGTGAAAAAGTAAAGTTGAAGAACTTTCTTTCCCAACACTGTCATAGGGTTTGCCTCACTACAGATACTTGGACTTCATCACAAAATCTAAATTATATGAGTTTGATGGCACATTTCATTGACAACGACTGGAAGTTGCAAAAGAAGGTTATAAATTTTTGTCAAGTCCCAAGTCACACAGGGAAGAATTTGGCTTTAACAGTTGAGAATTGCTTAAGTAGTTGGGGGCTAACTCGTGTTCTTACACTGACAGTTGATAATGCCTCATCAAATGATAAAGCCATTGAATATCTGCATAAGAGGCTAATGTCTTGGAACCGTTTGGCTCTGAGTGGAGATTATCTTCACATGCGTTGTTGTGCCCATATTATTAATTTGATTGTGCAAGAAGGTTTCAAAGAAGATATTGATGTTATCTGTAAAATTCGTGCTGCTGTCAAATATGTAAGATCTTCCCCTTCTAGATTGGCTACATTCAAGGATTGTGTTGCGCAGGAAAACATTGAATATAAAGGCCTTGTTTGCTTAGACGTGGAAACTAGATGGAATTCTACTTACTTCATGTTGGAGGCTGCGTTAAAGCATCAGAAGGCATTTTAAGAGTATGAGCTGCGAGATAAAAAATATCTTCATATAGCTCCTTCATATAGTGATTGGGATTTTGTGCGTTCAATCTTGCCATTCTTGAAGTTGTTCCATGATGCTACTGTACGCATTTCTGGTTCAGCTTATGTGACTAGCACTATGTATATGTTTGAGGCCTTTGGGATTGGAAGGAAAATCAAGCAAATGTCTACTTCCAGGGACGTGAATGTGAGTGTGAGAATGATGGCTGGCCGAATGAAGGAGAAATATGATAGGTATTGGGGCAATCCTGATCGTCTAAACATGCTATTGATGATTGCTCTTGTGTTGCATCCAAGATACAAATTAAAATTTACAAATTGGCTCGTTGCTCAAAGTTTTGATGGTGAAATGGGTGAAGTGACATGTAAGTTGAAAGATAAAGTGGAATCTAGCTTGAGATCACTTTTTGAAGAGTATAGTGGTGGTGGAAATGAGTTTGAAGCTAGCTCACAGGAGGCTCGTTTGCAACTTATTGAGAAATGGAAACATGCATGGCCTTGACTCAGGCAGAGGATTGTCACAAGCTGCTGCTGTCCTATTTTCCTTTGAAGGTCGTTTACCAAAAGAGATGGAAATCAAGCAGTCCATAATTTGTTGGCTTCTTTGGCCTTTTCTTTTAAAGATTTGTGATGGATAGAAGAGGCCCCCCTTACCAGTTGGACCAAGTTGTTGAATCTGATGTACTTAACTCTTCTTTGGTTGTTCAATAATATTTTAGCATTCCACTCTCAGAAAAAAAAAATCACATTTGCAAACCAAGGGGTCTAGCTAGTTGGTTTAGTTGGTTGAGCATGGTGAGTGAATTATTGTAAACTTGTACTTATATATGATTCCTACGAATAAAAAAAAAATCACATTTGCAATGGCTTTTAAAATTATTTCAACCATCACAACCATATGTAACACACCACCGTTAACTGTCTAAGTCTAACCCAATATGTGTTTCTTTGTCAATTAGATATTATATGATTCATTAAATAAGAAACATAATGAAATAAGATCATTCAGTCCAACAGGTGCATGTTATATGTTTTAATGAGATGGTCTTCCTTTATGTGTTCTATTTTTTTTCTTGGAATAAAATATTTAAAGGGGGTTAACATTAACACATCCAAAAATAACTAACGCGGAGGAGTAAAAAATTATAAACTTTTTTGTTATTTGAAGATAAAAATTACAAACTTAAACACACAAAGTTATATAAATAATAAATTAAAAAATTACATATAACTTTTGTATGAAAAATTAATCTCTTTATTATAAACATTTTAAGAAAAAAAAATGAGGGGAAACCCAAATGTGTCCCATTAATTTGGATCTGGCCATGCTTGGTGTCATAATAAAATATGGCTTAAATAACTTTTAGGTCCCTGATAAATTTCCAAATTTTGCTTTGAGTCCTGATAATTTTTTTCGTTATTTTGAGTCCCTGATAGTTTAAAAAATTTGTTTTGGATCCCTGCCGTCAGTTAAGTGATGATGTGGCACCATCTCAACGGTTGATATATATTGGGAAGATCTATTCAGATGGCGCCACATCATCACTTAATTGATTTGATATATTAGGGACTTAAAACAACAACAAAATATTATCAGGGACCCAAAGCAAAATTTTGAAAATTTATTAGGGACCTAAAAGTTATTTAAGTCATAAAATATTGGTATATGTAAATACTGATATAGGAAAAAAATATAAAGATTAAATTTTAAAAATTAAAAAAATATAAAGAATATAAAAGCTTAATTTAACTTATGTTTATAGGTTTCGGTTGCCATTTTAGTTTGACTTGTCAATTTTTTACATGGGGATACAAAAATGATAGCATGAGAAATGTTAGCAACACATTCTTTAACACACTACTTTCAATGCATTATCTACTATTGCCTGAAACTCATTGAAAATCACAAATTTTATTGGATTTCACTTCTCATTTAATGAGATCTCTTGATTGATTGTGTAGTTTTCAATAAATTTTAACTAGTGAAGTGCGTATGTCTTTTTGGTGAATATAGTGAATTGTGAGTTGCTAGCACTCGTCTGATAACATATTTCCGCAAAGCAGAATGCATGGTAGCATTTTTAATTTTGATTTTTGTCACTTTTACGTACTCTATTTCCGTTGCTTGTTATTTTTTGAAACTTCATTATGGACAAGCGGAGTAGAAAAATAATACAGTGAAAACAGTCAACTGAATGTGATGTTTGGGAAAAAAAAAAAGTTAGGCACCTTCCACTCCAAAAAGAAAACTTTGCATATCATGATGTTTGGAAAAAAACAAGACTTAGGCTACCTTCCACTCCAAAAAGAAAACTTATGCATATCATGATGTTTGTGAAAAAACAAAAGTTAGGTATCTACCACTCCAAAAAAATTAATTCATGATACAGTATTTTTTGTTGGAATTTACTTGGAAATCTTAATTTTCACCACAACCTGGGACATCCTTTTTTCTAATTGTAATATTATCAAAGTTCAATGGCCTTAAAATAGCATAAACTTTAATAATAGCATACATTGATATTCACAATTCACAAATCATGTACAAAAGATAACATTGGCGCCGCAGATAATAACAATGATAAAATTCGTGTTGTTAATTTGTTAAGTTTTTGTTAATTTATTATTCATTTGGTTTATAAGTTATACTTCTAGCAGATCCTCCTCCCTCATGAATGATAAGGAGAGAATTCTCTTCCTTCTGTTTTAGTTGTTTATGATTTATTGTCCTAATGTATTAAAATAACAATTTTGAAAGATTTTAAATATTTTAACAAAATGAAGTATTATTAATAGATATGTAATAATTCAGTATAAATACATTAGCCATTAAAGTTCCATTATAATACAAGATTTTTTGCATCTAAAACGTTCTTATTGCTTCTTATGTCAATTTAAAGAAGTAATTGTGTCTCTCATTTTCATTTTTATTCCAATTATCTCCTTTTGGCATGAGGAAATTCCTTTAATTTTGTTTTCATTTAAATAATTCTAGCTTTGAAACTTTCTTTCTTGCTTGCTTGACTTGGAATAGCGAATGAAGACAAAGGGCGTAGAAATTAAGTGTACAAGTATACCAACTACTTAAATCCTGCTGCTCTGTTTTCTCAATACATCGCAAGTCATAATTGTTAGCGATTGTTGTTTCTCAAAATTTTGTGTCTGGAAAAATAGAAAGGGCAGTTACCTTCTCAAAATCTTGTTTGCAATGTTAGTTTGCTTTTTGCATACCCAAGTATCTGTTCTTGGATTGATCTCACCATTACAGAGCCCACATGTGAAAGTGAAATGCATTGAGAGGGACAGACAAGTACTCCTCAACTTCAAACAATGCCTCCGAGATTACTTTGGCATGCTATCTACATGGAGGGATGATGACCATTTTAGAGATTGTTGCAAATGGAAGGGCGTTGAATGCAATAATGAAACAGGTCATGTCCACATGCTTGAACTCCGTGGTCAGGAAACACAACATTTGAAGGTGCAATCAACATCACTACATTGTTTGAGTTACAAAATATGGAATATTTGGATCTCAGAAAGAGAAATGACAGTGTAATAATAGTTGACACTTTTTTTACCAAATAATTTAGGCTCAATATCTTTAATTAAAGAAGGGTCTAAAAAAAGCAAAAAATAAAATATATTTTAGAAAATTATTTAGACTTAGATCACTATATTATTAATATTAAATTTCACCCGTGCAAGAGTCAACAGCTAGTGTTAATTTAAAACCAAGAAATATAAGATAAAGAAGTAACTGTGTCCCTCATTATCATCTTTATTCCCATTATCTCACTTGTTTTTTGTAGCAAGGATATCCCCAACCCCATTATCGCATTTTTCATTTTGAAACTTTCCTGCTTGCTTGCTTTGGAAGTCAATGAAGACTAAGAGTATACAACTAACTACTTAAACCCCGCTGCTCTGTTTTCAATACATAGCAAGTCATAATTCTTAGCGGTTGTTCTTTCTCAAATTTTCATATCCGGAAAACTTCATAATGGGCAGTTACTTTATCAAAATCTTGTTCGCAATGTTACTATGCTTTTTGCATAACCAACTATCCATTCTTGGATTCACCTGGCCATCGCAGAGGTCACATGTGAAATGCATAGAGAAGGAGAGACAAGCACTCCTCAACTTCAAACAAGGCCTCCTAGATGTCTCTGGCATGCTGTCTACATGGAACAACGATGACAACAGTAGAGATTGTTGCAAATGGGAAGGCGTTGAATGCAGCAATGAAACAGGTCATGTAAACATGATTGATCTTCGTGGTTCAGTAAGGCATTATTTGTCAGGTGACATCGGCATTACTTCATTGTTAGAGTTGCAAAATATGGAATATTTGGATCTTAGTCGTAATTCTTTCAGTGGCAGTCAAATACCAGAACAGATGGGCTCCTTCAAAAACTTAAGGTATCTCAATCTATCATACTCGAGTTTTGCTGGGGGGATTCCATATGAACTGGGAAATCTCTCAAAGTTGGAGTATCTTGATCTTAAAGGAAATTCTCTTGATGGAGCAGTCCCTTCTATGCTTACAAGTTTAAGGTATCTAGATCTAAGAGACAATTATCTTCATGCTTACAAGTTTCATAATCTTTCACAACTGCAATATCTAGGTCTTGGAAGTTTTTATATTTCTGGAACAATCCCATTTGAAATTGGGAATCTTCCCATCTTGAATACTCTTAGACTTGTTGGCAATTTTCAACTTAAAATTAGCAATGCAAAGTGGCTATCCAGTCTCCCTTCATTAACAACTCTTGGCCTGATTTCATTGCCTAATCTTGGCTCCTCTCCTCAATAGCTACAAATGATCAGTAAGCTTATTCCAAACCTAAGAGAGTTGAGGTTAGTTGGTTGTAGTCTTTCGGATGATAATATTTCATATTTGTTTCCTTCTCGTTCCAGCCTTTCCGCTTCTCATTCCATCCTTGATCTCTCGGATAATATGCTGACATCATCAACATTTCAATTGTTGTTCAACTATAGTCATATTCTCCAAGAGCTTTATCTTTCTCGTAATAATATTGTTTTGTTGTCTCCTCACTATCCAAACTTTCCTTCTCTTGTGATCCTTGATCTCTCTTTTAATAATCTGACATCAGAAATATTTCAAGGAAATTTCAACTTCAGCTCCAAATTACAAGAACTTCAACTAGCATTTTGTGATCTTACTGATAAAAGTTTTCTTGTGCCATCTGCCTACATAAAAAATTCTTCATCTTCTCTTGTCACCCTTGATCTCTCCTTTAATCAATTGAAATCATCAGCTATATTTCACTGACTTTTCAACTTCATCACCAATCTTCACACCCTTGGTCTGAGAAATATTGCTGCAATGATGGACAGGAGAGTAATTGCAAGTGAAAGCAAAACGCATCAAAAATGTCATCTAAATTGACTGACGGAGGGATGTATAACCCTAACGTGTTATTAATGTGGAAAGGTCAGGATTATGTGTTTTGGAATCCAGACTCCAGAGAATCTTCTAAGTAGCATTGATCTCTCAAGTAATGATTTAACAGGTGTAAAACCAAAAGAGGTTGGGTATTTACGTGGATTAGTTTCTTTGAATTTATCAAGAAACAACTTACATGGAAAAATTCCTTCTGAGATCGGGAATTTAGGTTGGCTAGAATTTCTTGACTTATCAAGGAATCATTTCTCTGGCAAAATTCCTTCTAGTCTTTCCAAAATTGATCGTCTTGCCAAGTTAGACTTATCAAACAACAATCTCATTGGAAGAATCCCTTTGGGAATACAATTGCAAACCCTTGAGGCCTCTAGTTTTGAAGGAAATCTTGATCTTTGTGGTGAACAACTTAACAAAGGCTGTCCGGGAGACGAGACAGCATCAAAGCCTCAAGGAGCTGCAATTCACGGTGAAGATGACAATTCACTTTTCTATGAAGCATTATTCATGAGCTTGGGGTTAGGATTCTTCACAGGCTTTTGGGGCTTAATAGGGTCAATACTTCTTTGGCAACCATGGAGAAATGCTTACCTGAGGTTCTTGAACAGAGTGATAGACTTTATATTTGTGATGGTTGAAGTGAAAATAGCCAAGTGCTGTAGGTGGCTGAAAGGCTAGCAGGTATGTAATTCTAGTAACTTGAAATTTGTTAGTGTTTATTTCTCTGCTTTAGATAAATAAATTAATCACTCCTTTTGATAGGGAAAGAGAGAATGCCTTTTTATGAAAAAAAAAAAAAAAAAAGTGCATCTTGGCCTGAATCTCATTGTCAGAATTTACTTATTTTATTTTTGTCCTTGCAAATGCTAGCTCCAAGAAGTACTGTACTTCATTACCTCTCTTATATGTCTCTCCCAGATGCACATGTCTGATTCCCCTGTTTCTTTCGGTCATGCGTTAACTAATGGTAGTTACATATTCAGGAAATGATTACTTTTCTCGTTGGAAAGAGATTATAGAGGGTGTTCTCAGTTTAGAGAATTTTTCTTGTTTTCAAATTACTTATCTAATGTTTAAGCCTCTTAAAAATTGCTTACAGTTATATCCAGTTTCGTTTAATTTATCAATAAAACTACATCTCTAATTTTTCTCATCACCATTAATGTTTGAAATCTGAATTGTGGCACAAAATTTGCAGTTTATGGCAGATTAGCTTGGAAATTCTAATCTGGGATGAAAGCATCAAGGATTGTGGGAAGTGTAAGATGTATGTAGCATTTCAAATTAATGACTTGCAAAGTCTTTTATTGTATAATATATTAAGCAAAGACTATTTATTATCTAAAACGTGAATGTTCTGCATCCCATCTTGAATTGTGAGGCCAAACAATGTTGGTTTATCCTATTACTATGTCAATGTCCGTTGAGTTTCAACTTGATCACTATTTTCATATACATATTTATTATGCACTGCCAAAATCCCAAAACATAGCATTGGCATTTGCTTTCTGCCTTGTATTGTAGTAGGTCTGCACACCTTTCTTTCCTATGGATAAATTAAACTATCTCATGTATGCATAATTATATTAAACTACAACTTCAGAGCATCGTATAATTGTAGAATTGTCTCACCTAACAGAATTGCATCGTATAATTTCACATTGGGATACGTCGGTAATAGTTGCTGCTAGAGTTGTAATAAGAACTCTCTGCTACCATGACATGAACAAAATTATAACAATCTGCAACAAATTATATAAGTACAGACTACAGAGGCTGGCCATGTCAGTGGTAAAAAGCAACTCTAAAACAAGGGTAGTGGTTGATGCCATTTGGTAAAAAATATTAGAGTTGGTTATATTGTCAGCTAGTCCGTTAATCGAACAAGTTGAAAAAATGGATCATTACAGTCAGAGAATACTATGAGGTTTATGATTTTCAAACAAGGAGGCAATAAATTATATTGACACCAATCTATCTAACTTGAATTGCGTATCATTTGGTGGAACACATGGTAAGTTTTTACATAATATAATACTATGAGGTTTTGCTTTACATAATAACTTTTAGAAGCCATTCTGCTATGACTTGGTGCAATTTCAATTGTAGAGGAGGCAGAAGATCGAAAATTGGTGTCAAGAATCGCTACACTACCACTCAGAATAAAAGTAATTATCATTCAGGATCAAAGAAAAAACAATACTACCAGCCATGCACTCCCAACAACAGGAGGAAAGCTACCAAACATTCTTCCATCCCAAACCGTGCCTAATTGTCATTACTGACCATGTTTTTAGAAAAGATTTTGTTAGGAGAGACAAACATATTTCGGTGACTTCTATGTCTCAAAAGGAATTAGCCTCTCACATATCAAACTAAGAATTCCTTTGGTGCAACTAAAAAAGGTGTCTTAAGGTTAAAAACAGCAATTACCTATCTTATTGTTCCTAACATTAAATTCATAATGCCAAAATTATTGCTTGATTATAATTTACTTGGACAGATACTCTAGGTTCTACTGTTCCAATACCCCTATTCCCTCTGCTGAGGCTTTCCAGAAATACATTTATTTGAATTGCAGCAAAATGTTTTTCATGTACGTGACCATTAAGAATAAACTAGAACATAAAGAAAGAATAGAAATATTTCTGCAAATCTCAATTAAATGCACTTGTGTCTTGTAGAACAATAAACTATCAATCTGTATTCGGGATATCAGAGGACTTCAATTTTTTTAGAGTTTGAAGGTTTGGAAACAGAGTATGCATTTTAATTAGATATTAGGATAAGATTCTAAGTCTAACCCCATGTTCTGTGGTCTACAGAGTCATTTCCCCTCAAGAAAACCAGAGTATTTTCTCTCAACTTTGATATCTGATTATGTCAAAATGGTAGAGCTACACAAAGAAAATATCATTTTCTCAACTCATTTCATTAATTCTTGAGAAAACACCTTCCAAAATTTAACACCGATGTGTTATATATGTGGATGGAAGAACTAAAAAAATTACAAAATTTTAATCTAAGTAACAATTTGATAATAATTATATTTTATGGAATAAATTAATGAAAAATACAGTTTACCACGATTTAAATAGAATTTTACATATGTAAAAAAAAAATAGAATTTTACTTTTTTATGTTAATTTTTTTCTTATAATCTCAAGTCTCAAAATAATTACTTTTAAAAAAAGTATACTACATTAAAATGTTTGAAATCTCAGTTCCATTTGTTTCTAAATTAGTTCTTTTAAACTATCTTTTCTACATTAAAATTTGTTTCCTTTAAATTTCAGCTGCTTGTATTTATTTTCTTTTTTCTTTAAATTAATTATGCAGATCTTTATTTTAAATAATTTTTTTGTTGTGTCTTATTGTCATCTAATCTAATTAAAATTCAAAGGGAAACTTTTTCTATCAACTTGTTTGAAAATTGTAATTAGAATCAAGTCAAGGTGATTTGTGATCATGACCAGGTAACTATCTTATTATGATTAGTTAAAAAGCCAGAAAGAAAGTTCTACGTATCATTGTGTTTGAAAATTGCAATTAAACTCCAAATCAAGGTAATCCGTGGCCGGCTTAATCACTATCTTATTTAATCAAATGAAATCCAAAAGGAGACTTGAGCATATTATTATGTTTGGGAAAAACAAATTTGAGGCACCTTCTTGAGATATTTGTTAATGAGGTCATATGAAATAACGTTATGCTTTTCCCACTCATCATTCTTCTTAGAAATTTTATTCTTAAAGCATGTTTTCTTCTTTCACGGAATTAATCCAGAAATTTTAATTTTCACTGCAACAGCACATCCCTTTTTCTAATTTTAATACTATCAAAGTTAATTTTAAGAGGAAAAAAGGCTACAATAACGTACATTAATATACTTACTGTTTCCTCGGTTAGGATTTGAGACTACTTACCCAGAATATTCAAGTTTGTAATTGATCTATTCCTAGATCAACCCCAAATTTTATGTTTTAATATTTTTAGCAAAAAATAAAAAGTATTCTTCATACTGGCAATTATTGCCACCATCAAGGACCGTTATATTAACACCATTAGTTTGGAGACCGTTTCATATTCTTTTATATGCTCATAAAAAATAAACACAATGAATAAGGTCATTGTATTTGGATATTGAACTGACTTGTATTTCAACCTCATGGCCATGGGTCGTCCTCATTCAGCCGAACCAATCCAAAACACTCATTATATCTCATTTTGTAAATCTGAGTACTTTCATTAATATATTTTCCTTTCATTTAAATAATTCTATCTTTGAAACTTTCTTGCTGAGTGGTCAGTGAAGACAAAGGACGTAGAAATTAATCTGCACAAGTATACAAATTATGCCGGCCATGCTAATCAATGGTATCTTAATAAAATATTGTAAAAATATTAGAAAATGTAACTGATTGGGAAATTATTGTAAATGTTAAATTAAAAAAATGAAAATGAAAAGAATAAATGCTTAATTAACTCATGTTTATTGGCTTTCAATTGATATTTTAGTTTGACGTCGTTCATTAATTTCCTATATGACATACAAAATTTATATATTTTTAGTCTCTATATTTACTATAGTCACTACAATTTTAGTCTCTATATTTTTAGTTTCTATATATTTAAATATTTACAATTTAATTTTTTTAATATCCATTGTTCTAGCAGATCATCCTCAGTCATAGTGCTTGACTAAAAAATGATAAGCTGGCATTCTCTTCCTTCTGTTTTAGTTGTTTACTTAATTTTTCTAATGTATTAAAAATAATAATTCTATAAGATTTTCAATATTCTTATAACATGAATGAAGTATTAATCAATATTTAATAATTCAGTATAAATATATTATCCATTAAAGTTCTATTATAATTCAAGATTTTTTACTTTTGAAACATTCTTCTTGTACCTTATATGTCTATTTAAAACCAAGAAATATATGATAAAGAAGTAATTGTGTGACTGTGTCTCTCATCTTCATTTTAGGTGAGGAGTTTCCTTTGATTTTCTTTTCATTTAAATAATTTTACCTTTGAAACTTTCTTGCTTGCTTGACATGGAACAGTCAATGAAGACAAAAAGTGATAGCTGCTTACTCTGTTTTCAATACATCAGAAGTCATAATTCGTAGTGTTTTTTCTTTTACTCTTGTCAAAAGTGGTAACATAGCAGAAATTTCATATCTGAAAAATTGTAATGGTCAGATACTTTCGGAAAATCTTGTTTGCATCGTTGGTGTGCATTTTGCACACCAAATTATCCATTGTTGGATCCATCACGCCATCACAAAGCTCACACGTGAAATGCATTGAGAGGGAGAAACAAGCACTCCTCAACTTCAAACATAGCCTCCAAGATTACTATGGCATGCTGTCTACCTGGAGGGGCGATGACAATAATACTGATTGTTGCAAATGGAAAGGCATCAAATGCAACAATAAAAAGGGTCATGTACAGATGCTTCATCTTTGTGCTTCAGATATGCATTATTTGACAGGTGCAATCAATCTCACTTCATTGATTGACTTGCAAAATATGGAATATTTGGATCTCAGTTCTAATATTGATCTTGGTCCCAGTCTAATCCCAGAACACATAGGCTCCTTCAAAAACTTAAGATATCTAAATCTATCAAGGTCAGGTTTTGGTGGGAGGATTCCTTATCAACTGGGAAATCTCTCAAAGTTGGAGTATCTTGATCTTAACTCTAATTCACTTGTTGGAACAATCCCTTCTCAACTAGGGAAGCTTACAAGTTTACAATATCTTGATCTAAGTGGCAAGTTTGATATCTATGGAGAAATCCCTTATCAACTTGGAAATGTCTCACAGCTGAGGTATCTTGATCTTATGTTTAATTCACTTTCTAGAGCAATCCCTTTCCATGTTGGGAATCTTCCTATCTTGCGTACTCTTGGACTTGGAGGCAATTTTGATCTTAAAATCAATGATGCACTGTGGGTATCTTCTCTCTCTTCATTAACAACTCTTAGCTTGAGGTTATTGCCTAATCTTGGCTCCTCTCGTCATTGGCTACAAATGATTAGTGAGCTTATTCCAAACTTAAGAGAGTTGAGCCTAGCTGGTTGTAATCTTTCAGATGATAATATGTCATCTTTGTTTCATTCTCATTCCAACCTTTCCACTTCGCTTTCTATCCTTGATCTCTCTCATAATATGCTGACATCATCAACATTTCAATTGTTGTTCAACTGTAGCCTTAATCTCCAGGAGCTTTATCTTTCTGATAATAATATTGTTGGGTTGTCTCCTCACTATCCAAATTTTCCTTCTCTTGTGATCCTTGATCTCTCTCATAATAATCTGACTCTGACATCATCAATATTTCAAGGAAATTTCAACTTCAGCTCCAAACTACAAGAACTTTATCTAGTAAACTGCAGTCTTACTGATAAAAGTTTTCTTGCGCCATCAGCATCCATAAAAAAATCTTCATCTTCTCTTGTCACCCTTGATCTCTACAGGAATCTATTGAAATCATCGGTAATATTTCACTGGATTTTCAACTTCACCACCAATCTTCATAGCCTTCACCTCGATGAAAACTTGTTAGAAGATCCCATTCCAGATAGATTTGGGAAAGTAATGTACTCTCTTGAAGTTCTTTCCCTTGGCTCTAACAAACTGCAAGGCGAGATTCCAGCTTCCCTTGGGAATATATGCACATTGCAGGAATTATACCTTGACAATAACAACTTGAGTGGGAAAATTTCCAGCTTCATTCAAAATTCTTCACGGTGCAAGAGACACATATTTCAGATTTTGTATTTACCTTATAACCGGATTACTGGCATGCTACCTAATCTTTCAATGTTTACATCTTTGAGGAGATTAGATCTTTCCAATAATCAGTTAATCGGAGAGATACCTAAAAGCATTGGATTGCTATATGAGTTGGCATCTCTTCACCTAGAGGAGAATTACTTGGAGGGTGATATTGTTGAAGCGCATCTCACAAGTTTGTCCAAATTGTTGGACTTAGACTTAACAGACAACTTGTTGTCTCTAAAGTTTGGTACTACCTGGGTTCCACCTTTCCAATTATTTAATTTGGGACTAGCTTCTTTCAAGTTAGGTCCTAGTTTCCCAAGTTGGCTCCAAACTCAAAGTCATTTAAGCTTTCTAGATATTTCTGATGCTGAGATTGATGACTCTGTACCAGATTGGTTTTGGAACAAGTTACAGTCTATAAGTGAGATGAATATGTCTTACAACAGTCTTAAAGGTACAATTCCGAATTTACCAATCAAGCTTACTGATGATGATAAAACATTTATAATTCTAAGCTCAAATCAACTTGAAGGTGAAATTCCTGCTTTTTTATCGCAAGCTTACACATTGGATCTTTCCAAAAATAAGATTTCAGATATAAACACATTCTTGAACGGAAAAAGTGCAACCACAAACATGCGCACTTTGGATTTATCAAATAATCAAATAATGGGAGAGCTGCCCAACTGTTGGGAACGTCTAAAAAGTTCATTAGAATTTGTTGATCTAAGCAATAATAAATTGTCAGGGAAGATTCCAAAGTCCATGGGTACTCTTGTTAATTTGGAAGCTTAGGTCTTACGAAACAACAGTTTAATTGGAGAACTACCGTTCACATTGAAGAACTGCATTCATTTATCTATATTAGATGTGAGTGAAAATTTGTTGTCTGGTCCAATACCCTCATGGATTGGAGAAAGTCTACAGCAATTGAAAATCTTGAGCTTGCAAATAAATCGCTTCTTTGGAAGTGTACCTGTTCATTTCTGTTATTTGAGCCAAATTCTTGTCTTGGATCTTTCAAGGAATCACTTGTCAGGAGGAATTCCAACATGTCTGACCAATTTTACTGCAATGATAAAAAAGAGCATAATCACAAGTGAAATTGTGAAGAAACGAAAAATAACATCTACATCTACTCACTTTGCTTATTATGACTCTAATGTGTTATTGATGTGGAAAGGTCAGGAACGTGTGTATTGGAATCCTGAGATTTTTCTAAAGAGCATTGATCTCTCAAGTAATAAATTAACGGGTGAAATACCAAAAGAGCTGGGGTATTTACTTGGATTAGTTTCTTTGAATTTATCAAGAAACAACTTGAATGGAGAAATTCCATCTGAAATTGGGAGTTTAACTTTGCTAGAATTTCTCGATTTATCAAGAAATTATTTGTCTGGCAAAATTCCTTCTACTCTTTCCAAAATTGATCGTCTTGCTGTGTTGGACTTATCAAACAATGATCTCATTGGAAGAATCCCTTGGGGAAGACAGTTGCAAACCTTTGATGCCTCTAGTTTTGGAGGAAATCTTGGTCTTTGTGGTGGGCAACTTAACAAAAGTTGTCCTGGAGACGAGAAAATAGCGAAGCCTCAAGGACCAGATGTTCATGGTGAAGATGACAATTCAATTTTCTATGGAGCATTATACATGAGCTTGGGGCTGGGATTCTTCACAGGCTTTTGGGGCTTATTAGGGCCAATACTACTTTGGCAACCATGGAGAATTGCTTATCTGAGATTCTTGAACAGACTGACGGACTATATACTTGTAACAGTTGAAGTTAACGTAGCCAAGTGCCATAGGTGGCTCAAAGGCTAGTAGGTACGTAATTCTAATAACTTCTTTCTATGAACTTTACAGTGTTTATTTCTCTGCTTCAGTTAAATAAATCAATAACTCGTTTTGATATGGATAATGGGAATGCCTTCTTCTAAAAGAAAATTTACATCTTGGCATGAATCTAAAATTTAGAATTTACTTATTTAATTCTTTATCCATGTTAATGCTAACTCCATGACGTACTGGTTTACTTTATTATATCTTTTACTAATATGTCTCTCCAACTCCAACATACATATTGGCTTTCATCAATTTAAACATTGAGTAAATCCGATTCTTCTGTTTCTTTAGTCCGTGCTTTGACTAATGATTATTTTTGTTGTTGTAAAGAAATTATAGATGATGTTTTCTGTTTCGAGAAATTTTCTTGTTTTCAAATAACTTCTCCAAAATTTAAACCTCTTTAAAAATGCTTAGAAATATGTTCCTTTTTGTACTCTAATGGCTAGCTAGATTTTTAGTTTCATTTCGTTTATTACTGAAATTCAGTCTTTAATTTTTCTCCATCACCATATTAATATATGTAATCTGAATTGTAGAAAAATTTGCAGTTTACGGTGGATTAGCTTCAAATTTCCAATCTTGGAAGAAAGCATCATGGATTGCTGGATGTGTAGGATATGCAGTATTGAGGTTTACAATGCAATTCAAAATCGCTGTTTCAAGTAACTTATTGAGTTGATTGTCTTTTATTGTATAATCTATTTGTAATGTAATTTTATTTACCTTTTTTTTTAAGCCAAGAATATCAATATCTAAAATGTGAAGGTTTTTGTATTTCATCTTGAATAATGATGCCTGCTAGTAAGTCTTTCGAATTCAAATTGATTAACCAAACTCTATATGTCAGCAAGAATGCGAGATATCCAAATAATGTTGGTTGAACTAGTATGAGAGCGTCCATTGAATTTCAACTTAATCACTATCTTCATATACATATCTGTATCACAGATGCTCTGCTAAAATACCGAAACATAGCAATAATTGACATTTTCATCCAGCCTTATATTGTAAGTCAGCACTTCTTTTTATTTTCTTTTTTAGTCTACGAATAAATTAAGTTTACTGCTGTTTCAATGGCAAGACAATTGTATTCATAATCTTTCATTTGGGGTAAGAAAGATGACGATCGGTGTTAATATAACTATAACAGAGACTGGCCATATCCGTGGTAAATAAAGGGTAATAGTGGTTGATGCGATTGGTAAATAATGTTATAGTTAGGTTGTTATATTGTTAGATATACAGTTAAGAAGCCTAAAATGCATAAATAAGCCTTAGATGACAAATGTAAATTGCTAGAAAATTGTGTTGCGGATGAACATTGTTTATATTGGGATTTTTCTTTTCACAACTCTGAGGAAGATAATGGTTTTCTGATTTAGTGCTCTTGTTGAAAGGCTACCACAGCAGAAACAATTCAATTGATAGGCAAAGGAGGAATTGAGATTCCTGTTTTTTGATGGAGAATGAGTTGAAAAATGGATCTTCACAGTCGGAGAATTTTGAGGTCTATGATTTTGGAACAAAGAGGAAACAAATTATTTTTACACCAAGCTATCTGACTGGAGGTCTTGCATATCATTTGGTGAAACACATTGAAGGTCAACAAGAGTGTTTGTTATACATAACAAATTTCAGAAGCCATTTTACTTTGATCGACTTGAGTAATTTGGATTGTAGAGGCAGAAGATAGGGGATTGGTGTCACGAATTGCAAATTCTTGATTTTGCCACTGAAGAGGCCGGATCCGGAACTTTGATGGAGAATGAAGAAACATGATTTCTACATATTGAGGAAGATGTTTCAGAACCCCAATAATATCAAGTGAAACAAATTACATTAGAAAGAATGAGTTAGCAATGGCCACCTGTAACCCCCTTCTAATTAAGTAAAATTAAAACGATTTAACTAACCAATTAATTCATATTATATGTAATTAGTTAAAAGTTTCAATACACTTTATTACAATCTAAAACTTGTTCTCTAATTTACATCATAAATTTTTTACAGAAATACTACTACAAAATAATTCTAGTTATTACAAGCATTAAAATACCCAAAAAGTCCCCATCCTATAGCTCTGGAAGTTGATGCATCTTTTCCATCTAACTATTCTTTAAGCACCTGCAAATCAAACTCCCCTAGAATCTGGGGACAAAATTTTACAGGATCAGGCATTTAATTTCTCATACAATTAGAATCAATATCAACCATGTACATTTCATATAACAATTAATCAATCACATACATAAACAAATGCAGTATGATTTATGCAAATGAAGTTTTGACTCAAAATCATTTTTGACCCTGCTCCATGGAGACTTCCCCTTTGAGTGTTTAGTAAGTAACTGGCCTACCATTACGTACTGCAATTCAGCTATCAGCCCCTACTAAACGCAAATAAGCTAAACAGAATTAGGAGATCAGGATACCCGGAAGGCCACCACAACCGCAACTCAGTCCAGTTTCCGGCCACATGTGGAATTGCCAATATCCTTCACCCACAGACTATACAATCACAGACTATACGGTCCTGTTTAACAAATTCTGCTCAACCCAAAAATCCTTTCTCAATCATTTTCATTTTCACATGACTACCGCAGTCCCGGTTAGTCAACAAATTATTTCTCAATCATTTTCATTTCACATGACTACTGCAGTCCCGGTTAGTCAACAAAAGTCATTTCTCATAGATCAACTCAATTCTCATGACTACCGCAGTCCCGGTTAGTCAACATAATTCTTTCTCATTTGAAACCTTTATAAATCCCCCAAAAAGACTCATGCAAATGAATAATGTTCATGATCGCAATTAAATAAATAATTTGTACACATTAACATACAAGAATACAAAAATTAAGCAATTTATCTTATAACATTAGTATTTTAGTAAATTATCAATTAAATCACTATTAGGTAAAATTACTAAAATACCCTTAATCTTTTTCCAAAATACCCAATGTGTCCCTACATGTAAAATGACCATTTTGCCCTTGGTTTTTCAAAAATTTCCACATAGTATCCCTTGTATTTTTAGCTTGGCCGAATGGTATACACCCCATTTCCAATGTTTTCCAAAGCAACAACTTCCAATTCCAACCAAAAATCAACCAAATCACAAATTCAATCAAAATTCAACAAACCAAATTTCAACCATCACAACACATTAAAAATTCAATCAAACATCATTCCAATCCATGAATTACAATCACAAGTATCAAAAACACAAAACCCCTAAATCAATTTCAAGTTTTCATGATTCTAGGTTACAAATTGAATCTAACCCTACAACATGTTTTCTTCTAATTCCAAGGGTTCTAATTGAAATTAAATGCCTAGATCCTTACCTTAAGCTCTTTAATTGAAGAAAAAGCTTTGAATTCCTTTCTCCCTCACTCCTTGGTCTTGTAGGAATTTTTGAGATTTTCTCCAATTTCTTTCTCTACTAGCCGAATTATGTGAGGTAGGGTGAAGTTTGGATGGTTTGGTTTCTTAATTTGAGTTGAAATGATGAAGTTAAGAAGAAATTGAAATGAAGGAGCTGCAGCTGCTGTGGAGGAACTCACTGTTCTGTTTTGAGGGAAAATAACTTTTTGT
Source organism: Pueraria montana var. lobata (assembly GCA_026413185.1). Lineage (NCBI taxonomy): Eukaryota > Viridiplantae > Streptophyta > Magnoliopsida > Fabales > Fabaceae > Pueraria > Pueraria montana. The sequence goes on from CM048648.1 coordinate 71,948,255, forward strand.
GACTTTTTCTCCTTTCACTTAAGTTAAATGCTTCTAAAAAAAATTTATTAACCAAATTGAACTTTGCCTTCAAGTCCAGCTGCTGCCTGCACGTCCAGCAGCTCAATTGGACCAAGGGAAGTCCACTTGCCAAGCCTTTCCAGCCCACTTGGACAGCCAAGGAGTTCCAAGTCACTTGCCTACCCCAAAAGTCAACATTTCAAGCACTTTGTAGAAAATTCTAGAAGGTAATTAGGGCTGCTAATTATTTTACAATGTGATTAGAATTTGAAGAAAATAACATCACCAATGGATTCCTCACTATCAAAAACCTTGGGGTAGTGTCTTACTTATCTCTTAATCCAAGCCTAATTAGCTTAATTTAGTGACATTAGGAAAACCTAAGTTGTCACTTTTTGATTGGTTAAGGTTCTAAATTAAAATTTTCTTGGTTAAACATTTTTAATAATTATTATAAGTATATTACAATTATTAGATAATTCTATAGATATCCTATGAATTTTCTCTAAATTTTCTGTCTTAAAATTTTACCGTAATAATTTCTCAAAGTTCTAACTTTCAGAAAATCCTAACAATTCTGAATAAGCATTTTAATTCTTTATCTGTATATATTTTTAATCTATATTCTATTACCTTTCTTTTAAGTTATAATTGAGTTCAAAATTCTATACTTGAAAATTTATCCTGGACAGCTGTCTGACATAGCAGTCCAGTCAACAATTAATTTCAGCAAAATCGAAGACATTTAGAAATTCAGAAAATTCTTCTGAGTAGAACTGTATTAATTTCATTAAGAAAATATGTTCATAAAGTTTTATAAAATACAGTGCATAAGTGTTCATAATGTACATATATAAATGCGTACAAATAGTAAAATGAGGATGTTACACCACCAATGGAAATAGGTTTAACATTTAGTTGAGTAGTAGCGGAATATCAAAACTTTGATTTTGCTGTTTAAAGCATCTAGATGCAAGAACATATTAATAAGAATGTTAACATCCCGTTAGTGAACCATAGCTTAGCCCGGTTGAATAATATAGATCTTTGACTTTTGGCATGCCAGATGTCCATAATTAGGGAAAATATATTATAATACCCAGAATACAAAATTAATAAATAACATTTCCAATAGCAATTATATTTCTCTCAGCTCTTGTATACCTGTGCCTGGAGATTCAGCCAAGTTAGTACTTATTTTCTTAATCAAGATGCTTTGACCAAACAACTTTAGATGGAACCCTTGGTTTCAAATTGACCTGCAATCATGGTAGAACCAAACTAAAAAGGAAATGCATCAGGAAAACAGTCTACATTGTTCTTGTGTGATTGGGAACCACTCATGAATCCATAGATATGCTCTGTTTTCACCAATTTAGCCTACAAATTTAACAAAACTCACCTTAAAATCACAACAAGAACAGAGGCAAATGAAAATGTTGAGTGGTGAGTAGACAAAGGTGACCTATCAACACAATTTTAAAAAAAAAAACAGGTCACAAGCAAATCAAAAGCCGTTCCAACACTCAATAAATGGCATAGATTCAATGTCACCTATAGAAAGAGATAAGTATGCTATCACATTATTGATTGAAGTAGATAATGCAGCTTCAACAGAGGTACCATCCCTGAGTAAAAAATTTATGAAGAACTAGATTAAATTAAAAACGAGCAATAATTTAATTACCTATGGAGAATGAACAGCTAACAATGGTGAAATCAGGATTATTAGAGTCAGAAAGTTACAGGGTGCAAGTTTAAGAGTGAAAATATAATGAACTCTATCAAATCAGAATGGATTAAGAAATTAAGTTCATACCAATGGTGAAATCAGGATTGACAAATTTTAGTGCAAAACCAAGTGATATTGAACTTTATGATCCAATTAGACACAATGATGAAATCCACATCGATTCCTGCAAAAGAAAATTTGAGAAATGAAGCACACAATGGCAGGCCTTTCCTGAATGATGGATCATAACCATGTTGAAAACCTGATTATTTATTTTAATTACCTTAATTATATAAAATAATAATTAAATTAAATATGTTATAAACTTGAATCAATATATATATATATATATATATATATATATATATATATATATATATATATATTTATTATCAATATTTAATCAAAAAAATTATGAAAATTATAATACTCATAATTACTACTATTTGGTAAGTGGAAAGAGATAGGGCTTACCATTACAAGATCATAATAGTTATAAGTACTTTAATCATTATAATTATGTTTCTTTATGAATTAGAAAATTAAAAAGTAATTTATATTTTAACCGGAAAAAAAAATGATTTACTTACATGTCACCACCTTCCACTTCAATGCAGAATAAAAAATAAAAATAAAAAGCCTTCCACGTCAAGAGAGTAATTGGCACGTTGTAGTTTACGTGATGAAATTGAAATGAGAGGTTGAGGGATGTATGTGTATTCTGCCGTAAGTCATGTGTCTGCGACTTGTGGTGCGGTTGGGTTGTGGCTGACTTGGACTCGGACTCTTCAATTCAGCTTGAGGCTGTTGCTATATCCACTCTCCCTTCTCTCTTTTTTTTTCTTCCAAACTACCCTATCAAAACACACTCCCCCATCTCCTTTTATTCCTCTTCCATATATAACTCTCTTCCGAAAAAAGAAAACACACTCCTCTTCAATGCCCGAAGTACTCGCTGACTGCATGAACTAGTAGCTGCATAAAGAACCTTGAAATCAAGACCAAAACAGCGCGCACGCACACACACCTCTTCGAACCTTTGAATATTAGGGTCTAAAATACAATTACACCGTTGAAGCCTACGCCGTGCCCCCATTGTACTAATATTCAAACATATAAAACAATGTTGAAGAAGGGTGAAATCCAAATGGCCATTTTCTGACACTTGACTCTGTGATTTAACATTTATCTTTGATGAGTATATCTCTAACTTCTCATCATGGTTTTAAATTGCGGTTGCGGTCGCAATTGCGGTCACGATCGCGGTCGCGGCCTCTACGGTTGCGGCCATTGCGGTTATTGCGATGCGGATTGCGGCCGTTGCAGCGTGAAATTATTAAATGTTTCCACCAAATACTAAAAAAACTTATAATTCTTTATATACATTTTATTTACAATGATATATAAAGCTTCTATGCATTTTTAAAACTTTTTCTAATCTTTATGCATAATTTAAATTTATTTATAATTGAAATAATAATAATTATAGATAAACCTCTTAAAATGTATTATACTATAATTATTATCTTCATAATATAATTATAGGTAATAAAACTGTTAATTTGTACTCCCTCCGGTCCTTTTTATAAGAATCAAAAGAGTGTTCTTTTTTGGTCCTAATTATAAGAAACATAGACTCACTTTAAGCTATATTAATTATTAGTTTTCTTTTTTACCCTTCATCTTGTGAAATCCATTAATGAGACACCTACTCATTTCTCATGCATTCATTGGTCTATTAACCATACAAGTTAAACTTATTGGTGGAGGTGTAGTGTCATTAATGTAACTACTATTTAAACCAATCAATTTATGGGGTACTTTTGGAATAAAATTAAAATTTATGACATTATTAATTATAACTAACTAACTAACTTAACTATTTTTATTGGTCTTGAAGATTTAGTTATTTGTTTCTTATATAAAGGACCGGAGGAAGTATAATATATTTACCTTTCAATTAACATTTTAAACCACCATTTATTTTTTTACTAGTTTATCAAATAAATTAAAATTAATATTTGAGAATGTACAAATTTAAATTAAAGATATAATGAGAACATGTGGCTAGTAATATTACACAAATTAAAAATAAAATAACTAATTGGCCACCCTTTTTTCACCGAAACCATCATCTTCATCATATTTCTTTCCGCGTTTTATTTCAACGGGAAGCCCCAATATATCTTTCCTCATCACCCACCCACAACCATTCAGCTTCAGACATCCATGGCCATGGCAGCCCGCAACCCTTCTGCCATAGATGAAACAAGTTACGAGCAAGCAAGAAATCAATGGGCACTAGTGTTTACCACAGGTGAAGATCGATTGAAAGAGGCAAAGAGGGGAGATGAGAAGTAAGAAAGGAGAATGAGTCAGAGAAGAAAGGTTATATTTTCATTTTTCAAAACTGAAATTGATTATGTTGGGAACTTCTGGGGTCTGAAATTTTTTATTTTGACTGAGAAATTGAAGGAAACGTGACTGTGAAAGGAAGTTGCGGTCGGTCAAACGGCGGTTGTGGTTGATCGGACGGTGTTGCGGTGGCGGATGCGTCACGTTGCAGTCGTAATGCGGTTACGTTGTGGCCGCTATGGGTGATTTCAGATCACTCCACGATTGCGGCTTGATGCGGTTGCGGAGAGGACCACAACTGCAATATTGCGGCCTCATTGCACGTTGCGGTCCGCTATTTAAAACCATGCTTCTCATATATATATGAATTTCTTCCGGTGGTTTTGATTATGTAGAGTATAAAAGTTAATGACTTCCCACGTTTGGATCGATCACTTTTCCATTATCTATCTTCCCACTTAATCTCTAGAATGAAAATTATATAGATCTAGCTAATGCAGCAAGAAAAGTAATGAAATAATCAACAACAAAATTAGAATGAAAATCTACGTAGAAATCGAGCCATACTTGCACGTGCAACTCAACGATGTAAATGGATTACTTCGATCTGATGAACCTAAAGAAGTATATATATCTATATGATCACTTCACTTGAAATAATCAAATGGTCCTCCTGCTCCGCATTATTGGGTTCGTATGAGATTAATATAAATACACGAAATATAGATTCTTCACGCACTATCACGGAGGGAAGCGTTAATCTTATGCAGATTAAATAATTTTGGTCTTGATTTCAAGGTTCCAAGATGTTAAGTTCCTCTAATCCTACGAGGTGCAGTGAAGATGATCTAACGGAGGAAGGGCTGCCAGGTTGTCATAAGAAAATTTTCCCCACTACTGCTATCTGATAACAGAATTGGGGATAGTACTGGAAATATATATTAGGGTGTAGGTTTTCTCTTTATATACTCTTGGTACCTCATATAATTGGGAATGCTAGTATCGATTACCTCATTCACTCAGATTCTTCCTCTGCTCTTTTACTGCTAATATGATTTCTTCAATTTATCATCTGTGTTTAATTTCTTTAGACAAGAGGTGTGTGTTTTCTTTTTCTGGAAGACAGTTATATGTGGGAGAGGGAGAAGGAGATGGGGGAGTGTGTTTTAGTGGGGTAGTTTTGGAAAAAAAAAAAAAGGAAAAGGGGGAGTGGATTAGTATAAAGGGGGAGTGGATATAGCAACAGAATTGCCATTGGACTTCAAATTCTAATCCAACTTCTACAAAGAAGTAACTGCCCACTACCTTCCCGAGCTCCCTGTTCCAAACGTACTAAACAAGAAAATAAATAATTTGCTTCATTATTCTTTTTATTTTTTGACAAGATTCTTTTAATACTATTTGGTTTTAGAAGAATAAGACTTAATTGTAATTATTGTTAATCCCTATATCGCAATATTTATGTGATTTTGATCTCTCTTATTTTAATTAATTGTGCTAATTATGTCTCCTAAATATCTCCAATTTTACAATCAAGTCTCTCTATGATGTCAGTATGATGTTGCTGCTAACATGGTGACTTGATGATGACTCCTATGCGCTTATGTGGTAGGAAAATATAGGAAACGAATATTTGGAGAGTTAAAAGACTTATAATGAAACAACTGTTTGAGTTTAGCTAAACCGGTTTATATATATATACTAGCTTAATAACCCGTGCCTTGCACGGGTGTGGAGTTTATAATTTATAATTTTTAATGTATTTTTAATTTTTAATTTTTTATATATGTATGTGTTAGTATGTATATGTAAAAGATATATAAAATTAATTATGAATATTGATATATATTTAAATAATTTTATATTCACATATGTATTATATCGTTTTAATTTATATAAACATTTTTTTATAACACTATTATCATTATAAAGATATTTGCATTTATATATAATTTAAATATATACATAATTTTAATAAAAAAAATATTATTGATAACAAATTCTATAATATATTTTGTAATTATTAATTTTTATTTAAAAATATATTTTCATCATAAAAAAGATAAATCTCTAATGCTAATTATTCAAAAAAAGATTTGTGGGCAATTGAACTTATAGATCAGTATATTACAATAAAAATATTAATGATCAATAAAAAAAATAAGATAATGCATGTAATGATATTTTAATCATATTTTTATTTAGGCTATTAACTGTGGGACTGTAAAATTTTCTTTCGTAATTTCAAGTAGGCATCACAAAGAGTCCCAAACCTGTGTGTACCGACCTGAATCCAACTCGACTTTGATGGGAATACCCACTTTGATTGGGTATAGATAGGGTACATGTATTATTTGAATTTTTTTTAATGGAGATGGGGGTGGATATCTAACTATTTAATTTAATTTAAATTATTCATTTTAATGACATGATTATAATATTGTAACAAAATAATGGTAAAGATTGATCTACTAAAATAAATATCGCAATATTTTTAAATTTAATTTTACTTTAAATTTGAAACAAAATATGTAATAGTATTATTTGTTAATTTGAACCAAAATATATATTTGCAGTATAAAATTATGAAATAAAAATAAATCTAATTGCAAGATTTGAATAAGAATATAATTGTGTTATCAATTTTAATTTTTAAATTATAAAATTATATTGATTAGAATTACCTTAATTAATATGATTATGTATTTTTTATGAATTAAAAATGAAAAAAAAAACTATTTGTATTTCAAGTATAAATTTTTTCGAGATGTATATGCCTAAAATGAATGTTGCGAAATTTTTAAATTTAAATTTAATATTTTAAATTTGAATCAAAATATATATTAGTGATATTAATTAATTTGAATTAGAATATATAATTGTATTATCAATTAGAATGTTTAAATTGTGAATGATTAATTAAATAATCACCTTAATTACTATAATTGATGTATTTTTATGAATTAAAAATATAAAAAAATAGACGTGTGCTTAATATTTATAATAATAGTAAAATAATAGTTTATATTTCAAAATGAAAATTTGAATTTAAATTAGTGTTATCAATTAATATGAATTAAACAATTTAAAATTTCAAATCATAAATATCTTAAAATATTGACCACGTTCAAATTTAAATATGAATAAGAATTTAAATTAGTGTTATCAATTAATATGAATTAAATAATTTCAAATTTCAAATCATAAATATCTTAAAATATTGATAATGTTCAAATTTTATTATCATCCACACATGTATATATAGATATTGTTTAAATTATCAATTATATATTTGCATTATAAAAATATGAGATAAAAAATCTAATTGCACGATTTCTTTATTTTAATTTGTTATAATTTTGAATTTCAATATGAATTTGAATTTAAATTAGTTTTATCAATTAATATGAATTAAACAATTTAAAATTTTAAATCATAAATATCTTGAATTATTGTTATCAATTAAATATGAATTAAAAAAATTAATTTAAAATTGCCATAAAAATGAAATCGTCTTCATTTCGGTGGAAAAAGAATGAATATGGTATTGTCACGTGGTATCAACCTACGTGACAAAATCTAATTGCACGATTTCTTTATTTTAATTTTTTTATAATTTTGAATTTGAATATGAATTTGAATTTAAATTAGTGTTATCAATTAATATGAATTAAGCAATTTTAAATTTTAAATCATAAATATCTTAAAATATTGATTTAGTTCAGATTTGAATATGAATTTAATTTATTGTTATCAATTAAATATGAATTAAACAATTTAAAATTTAAAATTACCATAAAAATAAAATCGTTTTCATTTCGTCGGGAAAATAATCAATATGGTGTTGCCACGTGGCATCAACCTACGTAACAAAACCTTCTTATATATATATATATATATATATATATATATATATATATAGTACAACTCCTGTGAGAACACTTTCTTATGTGAGAACATGAGAACAACCAATAACAACCATCAGATCAAGATTAAAAATAATAAATGGTTGAGATTAAAATATTTAAAATCAAATTATATTTTAGGAAGTGATAATTAAGATCTTTTATAGATTTATTTTTTATTAGATTATATATTAGATCATAATTTGAATTTTAAATATTTTAATCTCAACCATTTACTATTTTTAATCTTGATCTGATGGTTGTTATTAGTTGTTCTCATGTTTTCACATAAGAAAGTGTTCTCACAGGAGTTGTACTCTATATATATATATATATATATATATATATATGAGGAGGGATCAAATTACACCAGTGTAACTTAAACAACTATTACACCATTCAATAATTTTCAACTGGATGATGTTTTCTTAAAACCCACCGTTGGATTGAAAGTTTCTTTCACATAGATCATGTATACAAAATTTCAAATTAATCCAAAATTATTTGCTACCTCATTCATATAGATTAAAATCGACTTAATATAAACTTTTCAAAATATACTAAAATATGGATCATTTGATTACCTTCTTATTGTTGTTCAATTTTGACAAAATTTGACACAAACAATCTTGGTAATATGTAGATTAATTCAACGGTTAGATCGATAAAATTTCATTCTATATCAAATTATTAAAATGGTGTAACTCTTTTAAAGTTACACTGGTGTAATTTGATCCCTCCTATATATATATATATATATATATATATATATATATATAGTACAACTCCTGTGAGAACACTTTCTTATGTGAGAACATAAGAACAACTAATAACAACCATCAGATCAAGATTAAAAATAATAAATGGTTGAGATTAAAATATTTAAAATTCAAATTATATTTTAGGAAGTGATAATTAAGATCTTTTATAGATTTATTTTTTATTAGATTATATATTAGATCATAATTTGAATTTTAAATATTTTGATCTCAACCGTTTATTATTTTTAATTTTGATCTGATGGTTGTTATTAGTTGTTCTTATGTTCTCACATAAGAAAGTGTTCTCACAGGAGTCGTACTCTATATATATATATATTGTTTTCAGAATCATATTGCATATAGTCAACCTTTCATTAATGTAGATGTGACGTCCCTGAGCTGCATATGGGTTCTGCATATGAACTCGCTCTTTCGGTGAAGTTGATAATGGAAGCGTGTGTTTTGGGGTAGAAATTCTGTGTCCCCAAACTTACATGTGATAAGTGGGGCTGATGGATTTTTTTCACAATTTGATTTCTTCAATCATAGTAAGAGAGAATGTAGCCTCTCATTGTTGATCATAACTTTTGTCAACTAGCTACAGACTTGTCAATATTTCCAAATTTGTGGGGTAGAAAATTGTGTCGGTCAATCACGTGAGAGAGCAAGATGAAAGCTGTAAGTCTTTGTAGAAATATATCTCTTACAGCTGAGATACACTCTCATGATTAATTTTATATTTACTTCTTCAAGCAATCTAAAGTCATCCTTCAAGTGATTTGAATTAGTTGAGACATGACCTCAAAAAATATTATACATTAATGAATTAAATTAAGTATATATCGAGTTGTGTATGTAGATTTTAATTTCAATGTTATGTTGGTATTAAAATGCTTGTCAATGTTATCTAATAAAGTTGGGGTAGATAGATGAGAACTTAAATTCAATCTTGGTTATCATGATTGTAAAAAAAAAAATTGCCTTCTAAGAAGGTGTTATCAAGAACATACTATTATAATTAACTTTTTTTTTTTTGAAAGAACTATTATACTAGTAATTAACTAGATGATGCTACAAAACTGTAATTTCTTTTTTACATTGAGAGTGCATTAAAATTTAATTCATTTAACCAACTTAGCCAAAATTAATTTTGATCGAGATCAGTTGAAAATAGTCCTAGTCCTGATCCCATATTAAGTGAGGCTACGTGGGTTTGAGGCTTTTACGCCCCCTCATTAGGTGAGCTAAGAGCCCCTAAGGCTATTATATATGGTGGGTTAAGTGAGCTAGCCCCAAGATGTTGGACCAAAATGGCTGCTCTAGATCCATCAATCAACTAACCCAAGTATGGAAAATTAATACGGTGAAGACCGTTTTTCCACAACTAATGTATCAACGTGAGTTTCCTTTAATATTCTTTTGATTTAAATAATTCTACCGTTGATATATTCTTGCATGCTTGCCTTGGAATTATTTCACTTATGTTATGTTTGGTTGAGGGGAGAGGGAGAGAAATAAAGAAAAAAATAATGTGAATTTTATGTGGGTTTCACATATTTTACATTTTTCTTTAATTCAAATATTTCTTTTGTTTATTTTCATCTTCTCTATTTCCATCCTCTAAGAGCATGTTTGGGAAACCCACATTTCAGCTGTTTTGAGCTAATTTTAGTTGTTTTTAGAAAAAGCAAGATGTTTGGGAACTTTGCTTAAATTTGAAAAAAGCTTTTTTATGAAAAAATAAGTTGTTTTGATGAAGCAGAAGATTTGTAGCTTATGATTATTTTTCAAAAGCTTTTTTCTCCCTTTCAGTTGTTTACATACTCTTTTAGGTTATGTTCGACAAACTATTTCAACTAGCTTCTAGCTTTTTTTACTAACTGAAAAACTTGTTTGACTATTCGGTAAACAAGCTTTTTTTAGTAGCTTTTAGTATTTTTTAAAACACTACTTGAAGTAGCGTTTTTTAAAACTCTACCTTCTAGCTTTCTATATTTTATTTCATTTTTATCCTTAAAATATTTATTAATTTCCTTGTTACCTGTTTAAATAAAACAATGTTTTATTATTTATTTATTTTATTTTATTTTTGTTATTATATTTTACATTTTTTATATTGCACCATTTATTTTAACTATTGTACTATTAATAATATTTAATTTATTTTTTTAACATTATACATCACGAAATTGACAATGATAAATGTTAGATTTTTTTTAAATAATTTTATATTAGACAATTTATTTTAACTATTATACTAATTAACATAATAAAAGTATAATACCTACTTAAGTGTATACATTTTTTACTTTATTTTAAATTTGATTAAAAATATTTTAAGATATAGCATAAGATTAATAGTAGAATACTTAATATGAAAAAATGTTATAATTGAAATTAAAAATGTAATGAAAATAATTTATCTATAAATAAAAAATTACAAGAGTTTAAAATTATAACACCTTAAAATATATTTTATCCATAAAATAAAATTAAAATTTATATAAAAATATCATATAAATATGTCCATTTATGTCATTGTATATTTTTCAGCCACTTCAACATGTAGTTTTACCAAACAATTATGATTTAATAAACTAGCTTAACAGTTTTCAGTTACCAGCTAACTTTTTAGCTTCCAGCTAGCTTTCCAGCTTTCAGCTAGTTTTGCCGAACATAGCCTTACTCTATAAAAGCTGATTTTTTGGTTGCATCCAAATGAAATTAACTATTTTCAAAGTACTTTTCAGCATACATATAATCGATTATTGAAATAATATAATTTTCGCAGTTATCCTAAATATACTTCAAATCAAATACAACATTAATGATTTTGACTTTTTTTTTTCTAGACCATATGTATCTTTTGTTAGAGACAATCATGTTTTTCCTCGTTAACGTGATTGACGTGCTTAATTTTCTAACCAGTATTTCAAGGGGTTAGAAGACTTGCTGCGTATGGGTTCTGCATGATCTCGCTGTATTAATTGGTGATGTTGAAATTCTGTGTTTTGGGGTAGAAATTCTGTCTCAAACTTAAATGTGATAAGATGGACTGATGGATCTTCACAATTTGATTTCCTCAATCATAGTAGACTGAGAATGTAACCTCCTATTATTGATGATAATGACTTTTGTCAATTAGAGACTTGTCGATATGTTTTTCCCAACGTGTTTGGAATTTGTCGAGTAGAAAATATGTAACATGCTTTGTAGCGTAGAAAATTAAGCTGGTCAATCACGTGAGGAAAATGAAACTAGTGCAAAGGCTTCAAGCTTTTGGTCTGGATTCACACTTGACTGCAAATAACGTAATAAAACTTATCATTCAATAATTTTGTAAGAATATTAAAAAAGTTAAAAACTTTATAGGCAACTACCTCATTTTCCTTGAGGTAATTAAGGACGATCCTGTTTCATAATTATTTGTTGGAAAATTAGATACAAGTACGATAGCACAAAGTTGCTGTTAAGAGTCTCGGTAAAAATAATTCTTATAATTATCACTTATTTTTAATTAGAAAAAATAATATTCATACTTGCCAGTGTTTTTAAAATAATATCCCTCATCAACAACCGTTATATACAACACCTTTTGTTGGCTATTCTGATACGTATTTCTTTGTCCATTGTTTCTTACTGGTAAATTAATTTATTCAACAATTGAATATGAGCTTGGCGTGAAATCAGGTTATTGTCCATTTTATATTCTTTTATGCTATCATTAAGAAAAAAAACCACGCATAACTTGTGGACCAAATTAATTTATTCAACAATTGCATATGAGCTTGGCGTGAAATCAGGTTATTGTCCATTTTATATTCTTTTATGCTATCATTAAGAAAAAACCACGCATAACTTGTGGATGTATGTTCTTTTAATCAATTGATATTCATCTGTGTCCTTTTTTTTCGGGTGGCTAAAATATTTAATACGGATTAATTAACAGGAACATATCCAGAAAATAAGTACTGGATGAGTAAAAAATAGCAAGTTTAAACATACAAAATTATGTTAATTAATAAATTTTATAACTACAAATTATATATAAAAAATTAACTCTATATATAAATTTTTTTAAGAAAAAAAATGAGAGTGAACCCTTTCTTGTCCCATTTTTGGATCCGGCCAAGCTAATCAATTATGTCATAATAAATATTTAAAAAATATTAGTAAATGTAAACAATGATTGGAAAACAATCATAAATATTAAATTAAAAAAAGTGAAAAATATAAAGGCTAAAAGGTTAATTAATTAACTTGTGTTTATATAGGCTAGTTTTAGGTTGTTCATTTTCTACATTGACATACTAAAATGATAAAATCTTTCTTTCAAAGCTTAATACATAGTAACTTTTTTTATTTTGATTTTGTACATGTATCCCTATTTGGTTGGTATTTTTGAAACTTGATAGTACTTAGTTGATGTATCGGTCAATTGGCCTGTGTGTGGAGAACTAAAAGTCTAAAACTGTGAAGACTCAGTTTTTTCAGTCATTTTCCTTTGGACCAATAATAATAATTGAATACAAAAGTCAAAAGTATAGAAATTTTTGTATTGATAGTAAAAAGAAGTTAAGGGTTGTTCGGGTGGTTGCGAGTTTTTGATTTTTGATTTTCAAATGCAATTTCAAAACAAAACGCGTTCGGCAAAAATGAAGCGGAAATGGTTTTTAACTCAATTTCGAACACTTTTACATTCATTTTCAAAACTAATAAAAAATGTTTTGTGAATTTGGTTTTTAGTTTTAAAAAACACTCTAACCACCACCATCACCACAACCACCGCCTCCACCACTGCCACCACCACTATCGTCATCGTTGCCGCCGCCACCACCATCACCACCTCTGCCACCGCCACCACCATCCTCACCACCGCCACTGCCGCTGCCGTCACCACCACCGCTGCTGCCACAGGTTTAATTATTTTTATGTGTCGATTTTTTTATATTGCATTATTTCATAGTGGAGCAAGATAAGATAAAACAGTTGACTCATTTATCCATATTCAATTTGCAACAAATTTTAAAAACTAAAACCTAAAAATAATTAAAACTAAAAACTCAAAACTAAAATTGGTTTTGATTTTTAAAAATTTCAAAACTAAAAACAGAAAACCACCCCGAACGGGGCCTAAACTTATATTTTTTATAACATGATTATTAATAAATATGTAATAATTCAGTATAAACATATTATTTATTAAAATTTCCATTATAATTCAAGATTTTTTATATCGAAAACATTGATGTTGCTTCTTATGTCAATTTAAAACCACGAAATATACGATAAAGAAATAATTGTCTCTCGGTTTTATCTTTATTCCCATCATCTCATTTTGGCAGGAGGTGTTGTTTCCTTTAATTTTCTTTTTTCATTTGAATCATTATTTCTACCTTCAAACTTTCTTGTTTGCTTGACTCGATCGGAATAGTCAATATTGAAGACTAAGGGCGTAGAAATGAAGCCGTACAAGTATACTAAAAATCCTGCTAGCTCTGTTTTCAATTCAATACATGGCAAGTCGCAATTCTTAGCCATTGTTCTTTCTTAAAATTTCATATCTGGAAAATCGTAATGGGCACTTACTTCTCAAAATCTTAATCTTGTTTGTAAACTGAGATGCTTAATTAATTTTGTAATCCATATTTTAAGTGTTAAAAGACTTAGAATTAAACAATTGTTTGAGAGTAACTAAATCGGCCAGTTTATATATATTTTGTTTTCAGAATCATATTGCATATATAATATAGTCAATCTTTCATTAATGTAGATATGACGTCCCTGATTAAGAGGAATTAGATCGACTTGCTGCATATGGGTTCTGCTTGAACTCGCTCTTTCGGTGAAGTTGATCAATGGAAGCTTGTATTTTGGGATAGAAATTCTGCGTCCCCAAACTTACATGTGATAAGAGGGGCTGATGGATTTTTGTCATAATTTGATTTCTTCAATCATAGTAAGAGAGAATGTAACCTCTCGTTGATGATCATAACTTTTGTGAACTAGCTAGAGACTTGTCAATAGTTTTACAATCCTTCATTCTCTTTTTTACAGTCTCATAAATGGTAAGTTGAACGTTCTCTTCCATCTGGTTTAGTACGTTGTTTATGCTTCTTTTTTTTTTTTTTTTAAATGTATTAAATGATAATTTTATAAGATTTTAAATATTTAATAAAATGAATAATTAATAAATATTTCATAATTCAGCATAAAAATATTATCCACTAAAGTTTTAGTGTAATTCAATATATTTTACATCTAAAGCGTTTTTATTGCTCCTTGTATCAATTTAAAACAAAACAAAACAAAAATGTTAAAGATGTAATTGTGTCTCTCATTTTCATCGTTATTCCCATGAAATCGTTTTGTCTGAGGATTTTCCTTTAATCTTCTTTGCATTTAAATATTTCTACCTTTGAAACTTTTTTGCCTGGTTGGCTTGGAATGGTGAATGGTAAATGGTGAATGAAGACAAAATTTAAGTCGTATAAGTGTTCTAACCATCAATTATTGAAATTCAATTAAAAGAAGTTGAAAATGTTTTTATATTTTACAATTTATTCATATAAGTTCTTAATAAAAAAATTAATTTAATATGTATAAAAAGAATCAACCATTGAATGCTTGAATCAACTCACGCATGTGGCGTTGTCTAGTTTAACCCATGATCTCAAGTTTGAATCTTGGGTGAATGCAGTTATTTTATGAAAATTAAACAGTATATACATTTGAATGATATTTATTTTGGTTAAAATTTAAAGTAAATGTAAAATAATTTTCCTTTTTAACTTTTTAAATAATTAATAAGACTTCTTAAATAATTTAACCTCTCTCTCTTTATATATATATATATATATATATGAGTAAATTAGAGTAACATTCCCTGAACTTTTATCAAATTACACATAGCCGCATCCTTTTTTGATTTTCCTACACTAACCCCCTTTAAGTTTGAAAACATTACACTAACATTCCCTTGTATATTTGAAAACATTACACTGACACTCCCTAAAACCTTACACTAACACCTCCTACAGGGGAGACGAAAGTAATGGTTAAAAAAGTAGGAGATGCTTGTGTAATTATACGAAATCTCAGGAAGTGTTGCTGTAATTTGCTCTCTCTCTCTCTCTCTCTCTCTCTCTATATATATATATATATATATGTGTGTGTGTGTAAATTAGAGCAACATTCCCTGAACTTTTATCAAATTACACATAGCCGCATCCTTTTTTGATTTTCCTACACTAACCCCCTTTAAGTTTGAAAACATTACACTAGCATTCCCTTGTATATTTGAAAACATTACACTGACACTCCCTAAAACCTTACACTAACACCTCCTACAGGGGAGACGAAAGTAATGATTAAAAAAGTAGGAGATGCTTGTGTAATTATACGAAATCTCAGGGAGTGTTGCTGTAATTTGCTCTCTCTCTCTCTATATATATATATATATATATATATATATATATATATATATATATATATATATCAAATTGCATAATCTTTAAGGACGAAAGTCGGAGCTTGTGCAACGACCTCATTTTCCGCGAGATCCTGTTACATTATTATTTGATGAAAAATAAATAGAAGTACGAAAGCACAAAGTAGCTTTTAAGAGTCTCAGGTAAAACTGGTTCTATAATTATCACTTATTCTTAATTAGAAAAAAATAGAAAAAATAATCTTCATACTTGAAAGTGTTTTTAAAATAATCTTCATAAACAACCGTTATATATAACACCATTTGTTGGCTACCTTGGCAAAAAATCAGATTATTTCTTTCTCCATTTGATATTCTTTTTTGTTCTACCATTAAGAATAAAAAAAAAAAAAATAGTAGATGCATGTTCACAGGAACATATCCAGAAAATAGGTACAAGAGGAGCAAAAAATAATAAGCTTAAACATACAAAATTATGTTAACTACTAAATTATAAAATTACATATTTTTATATAAAAAATTAAAGTCTATAAATAAATTTTTTTAATAAAAAATGAGGGAGAACCCGTTCTTGTCCCATTTGGATCCAGCCATGTTAATCAATGGTGTCATAATAAATATTAAAAAATATTATTAAATGTAAATACTGATTGGAAAATAATTATAAAAAATAAATTTAAAAAGTGAAAATACAAATTCTACAAGCTTAATTTAACTTATGTTATAAGCTTTCGGATGATATTTTAGATTGAAAATGTTCATTTTCTACGTGGACACACAAAATTGATGAAATCTTAGTATCAGAGCCTAATGCATATAATAGCCTTTTTGTTTTGATTGTGGCATTTGTCTCTCTATTTGGTTGATATTTTTTGAAACGTGATAGCGATTAGTTGATGTACTTATCGGTGAACACTGGCCCCCAAGTGTGGAAAAATAATACAATGAAGACTCAGTTATTCCAAACAATCATTTTCCTTTGGACCAATGAATGGTGCTGCTTTTGCATATGCTGCAGTGGATTTCTTTCTTTAGATGGCTCGCTGCAGTGCTTTCGATCAATTTTCTTCTCACGCGGCATTTCTTTGTCAAATCCAGCCCCTTTTAGTTTTATAAGAATAATAACGATGAAAAAAAATGAATTATTTTGTTAACTATTAATGTTTTAAATAATTTAATATTCTTACTTCTAGTAGTCACATAAATTATAAGCTGGGCGTTCTCTTCAATCTGTTTTAGTTGTTTATGCTTTAATTTTTAATGTATTAAAATGATAATTTTATAAGATTTTAAATATTTTAATAAAATGAAGTATTAATGAATATTTAATTAATAATTCAGTATAAAATGTTCTCATTGCTTCTTATCTCAATTGAAAACTGAAAAAATGTACGATAAAAATTATGTGTCATATAGAGTCTTTAAAATTGTAACGATCGACCGGTAGCTGAAATGAACAATTTTATTCATTTTGAAACTGGTTTGCTTGCTTGACTTGGAATAGTCAATGAAGATTAAGCCGTACAAGTATAGTAACTACTTAAATCCTGCTACTCTGTTTTCGATACATCGATCGCAAGTAAGTCATACTTCTAAGCGATTGTTGTTTCTCATAATGGGCAATTACTTTTTCAAAATCTTGTTTACAATGTTAGTCTGCTTTTCTCACACCCAACTTCTTCCTGGATTCATCTCGCCGTCACATAGCTCACATGTGCAATGCTTTGAGAGGGAGAGACAAGCACTCCTCAACTTCAAACAAGGCCTCCGAGATGACTTTGGCATGCTGTCTACATGGAGGGACGATGACAATAATACAGATTGTTGCAAATGGAAAGGTATTGAATGCAACAATGAAACAGATCATGTACAGATACTTGATCTCCGTGGTCAGCATACACAATATTTGATAGGTGCAATTGACATCGCTTCGTTGATTCACTTGCAAAATATTCAACATTTGGATCTCAGTAGTAATCCTTTTCAATGGAGTATGGCTGCTCAACAACTCATGGGCTCGATCACCAACTTAAGATATCTCAATCTATCGTCTTCGGACTTTGTTGGGAGGATTCCTTATGAACTGGGAAATCTCTCAAAGTTGGAGTATCTTGATCTTAAATCGAATTATCTTGATGGAGCAATCCCTTCTCAACTTAGAAATCTCTCACAGTTGAAGTATCTTGATCTTTGGGGAAATCCACTTTCTGGAACAATCCCTTTCCAGGTAGGGAATCTCCCTGCCTTGCACACTCTTAGAATTGGTGGTAATTTTGATCTCAAAATTAACGATGCAAAGTGGCTTTATTCTCTCTCTTCATTAACAACTCTTGGCCTGAGTTCATTGCCTAATCTTGTCTCCTCTCATCACTGGCTACAAATGATCACTGAGCTTATTCCCAACTTAAGAGAATTAAGGTTAGTTAATTGCCGCCTTTCAGATAATAATATTTCATCTTTGTTTCCTTCTCATTCCAACCTTTCCACTTCTCTTTCCATCCTTGATCTCTCTGATAATATGCTGACATCATCAACATTTCAATTGTTGTTCAACTATAGCCTTAATCTCCAAGAGCTTTATCTTTCTGATAATAATATTGCTTTGTCTCCCCCTCAATATCCAATTTTTCCTTCTCTCTTGATCCTTGATCTCTCTTATAATAATCTGACATCATCCACATTTCAAGGAAATTTCAACTTCAGCTCCAAACTACGAGAACTTCATCTCATAAATTGCAGCCTTACTGATCAAAGTTTTCTTGTGCCATCTGCTTCCATTAAAAAATCTTCATCTTCTCTTGCCACCCTTGATCTCTCCTCTAATCTATTGAAATCATCGGCTATATTTCACTGGATTTTCAACTTCACCACCGACCTTCATAGCCTTGACCTTCATGAAAACTTGTTCGAAGGTCCCATTCCAGAAGGATTTGGCAAAGTAATGAACTCTCTTGAACATCTTGACCTCTCCTATAACAAACTGCAAAGTGAGATTCCAGCTTCCCTTATGAATACATGCACGTTACAAGAATTAAACCTGAAGAATAACAACTTGAGTGGGGAAATTTCTAGCTTCATTCAAAATTCTTCATGGTGCAACAGACACGAATTTCAGTCTCTGGATTTATCTGATAACCACATTACTGGCATGATACCTAATCTTTCAAATTTTACATCCTTGAGGTTTTTAGATCTTTCCAATAATCAGTTAACCGGAGAAATACCTGAAAGCATTGGGTTGCTATATGAGTTGTGGTATCTTCACCTAGAAGAGAATCACTTGGAGGGTGACATCATTGAATTGCATCTCTCTAATTTGTCCAAATTGGAGGAGTTAGACTTAACAGACAACTCATTGTCTCTAAAGTTTGGTACTACCTGGCTTCCTACTTTCCAATTATCTGCTTTGGGACTAGCTTCTTGCAAGTTGGGTCCAAGTTTCCCAAGTTGGCTCCAGACTCAAAGTCACTTAATCTTTCTTGATATTTCTGATGCTGGGATTGTTGACTCTGTACCAGACTGGTTTTGGAACAAGTTACAGTCTATAAGGCAGATGAATATGTCTTACAACACTCTCCAAGGTACAATTCCGAATTTACCAATCAAGTTTCCTGATTATTATGCTAAATTAATAATTCTAAATTCAAATCAACTTGACGGTGGAATTCCTGCTTTTTTATCACAAGCTTACACATTGGATCTTTCCAACAATAAGATTTCAGATTTAAATACATTCTTCTGTGGAAAAAGAGCAACTACAAACATGCGCACTTTAGATTTATCAAATAATCAAATAGTGGGACAGCTGCCCGACTGTTGGGAACATCTAAATTCATTAGAATATCTTGATCTAAGCAATAATAAATTGTCAGGGAAGATTCCTCCATCCATGGGTACTCTTGTTAATTTGGAAGCTTTGGTCTTACGAAACAACAGTTTAATTGGAGAACTATCACCGACATTGAAGAACTGCACTAGTTTAGTTATATTAGACATGGGTAAAAATTTGTTGTCTGGTCCAATACTCCCATGGATTGGAGAAAATTTACAACAACTGAAAATCTTGAGCTTGCGAGTAAATCGCTTCTCTGGGAGTGTTCCTGTACGTCTCTGTTATTTGAGGCAAATTCATCTCTTGGATCTTTCAAGGAATAACTTGTCAGGAAGAATTCCCACGTGTCTGAGCAATTTTACTGCAATGAAGGAAAGGAGAGTAATCACGTATAAAATTGCAAGGGAACGAAAAATTTCATCTGAGGGGTTTGACCCTTTTATGTATGACTCTAGAGTGTTATTGATGTGGAAAGGTCAGGAATATGTGTATAGGAATCCTGAGATTTTTCTAAAGAGCATTGATTTGTCAAGTAATGATTTAACAGGTGAAATACCAAAAGATGTTGGATATTTACTTGGATTAGTTTCTTTGAATTTATCAAGAAACAACTTAAATGGAGAAATTCCTTCTGATATAGGGAATTTAAATTCACTAGAATTTCTTGACTTGTCAACAAATCATTTCTCTGGCAAAATTCCTTCTACTCTTTCCAAAATTGATCGTCTTGCTGTGTTAGACTTATCAAACAACGATCTGATTGGAAGAATCCCTTGGGGAAGACAGCTGCAAACCTTTGATGCCTCTAGTTTTGGAGGAAATCTTGGTCTTTGTGGTGAAATACTTAACAAAAGTTGTCCTGGAGACAAGACGATAGGGAAGCCTCAAGGACCAGCAGTTGATGGTGAAGATGAAGATTCAATTTTCTATGGAGCATTATACATGAGCTTGGGGCTAGGATTCTTCACAGGCTTTTGGGGCTTATTAGGGCCAATACTACTTTGGCAACCATGGAGAATTGCTTACCTGAGATTCTTGAACAGACTGAGAGACTATATACTTGTAACAATGGAAGTGAAAGTGGGGAAGTGCCATAGGTGGCTCAAAGGCTAGTAGGTATGTAATTCCAATAACTTCTCTATTTGAACTTCGTAGTGTTTACTTCTCTGCTTTATTAGTTCAAAAAATCAATAACTTCTTGGAATTTACTTATTTAATTCTTTAGCCTTTTCATTGCTAACTCTGCCACACGCACATATTGGCTTTCATCAATTTAAACATTTGAGTAGTATATCCAATCCTCCTGTTTCTTTAGTTTGTGCCTTTACTAATAGTATAGTTACATTTCCAAAAGAAGATTATTTTTCTCGTTGTTAAAGAAATTGTAGATGGTATCTCTGTTTAATGAAATTTTGTTTTTTTAAATGACTTGTCTAATGTTTGAAGTTAAAACCTCTTAAAAAAATGCTTATAGCTATATATATGTACATTTGTGTACTCGAATGGCTAGCTAGATTTCCAGTTCATTTAATCTATTATGAAAATTAATTCTCTAATTCTTCTCCATCACCATTAATATATGTAATCTGATAGGTAGCACGGAATTTGCAGTTTGTGGTGTAATAGCTCCAAAGTTTCAATCTGGGATGAAAGCTTCATGGACTGCTAAATGTGTACGGTATGTAGTATTGATGTTTACTATGTAATGCAAAATCACTGTTTGAAGAAACCTATTGATTTGATTGTCTTTTATTGTATAATCTATTTGTAATTTTCTTTTCTTTTCTTTTTACGCCTAGACTTTGATATCTAAAATGTGACGGTTTTGCATTCTATCTTGAATTATGATGGCTGCTAATAGCTTGCCACACTCAAATTGACTAGACTACCCATGCAAATTTATACATGTCAGAAAGAATGCGAGATATCAAAATAATGTGGGTTGATCGACTTAATAACTATTATGTCAGCACCCATTGAATGTCAGCGCCCATTGAATGTCAACTTAATCACTATTTTGCATATAGCATATGCTTTGACAAAATACCAACACATGAAATTAATTGTCATCTGTATTCAGCTTCTATCATATCGTAGATCTGCATACTTTTTTTTCTTCTTCTATGAAAATAAAAATTAAATTATCTCATGTGAGAGCGTAATTATATTAAACTGTTGCTTCAATGGCATGAAAGACAATTTTCCGCAGATTCTTTCTGTTTTATTAATAAAATTTATTTATTATAAATAAATACATTATCTAATAAAATTTAATACTCACTTGATTTTTTATTAATAATACATGACTCTAAAAGATTTTCATATTAATATTATTTTAAATAATAATATTTTTATTTAATTTATAAAATATTAATAAAATTATACCATAAATTATTATTATTATATGTAATATATTATATAATTAAATAATTACTACTTCTAATATTCAATATACTCTTAATCCATTTATTATTAGTGTTACTACTTCAGATTTGTTTTTCCTAGCAATCAAAACCAAGGCTTCTATAAGCGATTAAACTATTAAATCTCCAATAATTGGTAAAATTAATTACACTAGGTATTTTTTTGGCTAACCAATCAATTGGCAGAAATAAAATAAAAAATGAGAAGTGGACATAAAGTACGTACTGACTACTTATTTAAGCCTGGAAAATTTAAATACTCACATTACAACCTACAAAATAATGAACATAATCACATAAACATTTCTCTTTACACTGATTTGCTCATAATTGAATAATTAAAAATGTTTTTTTCGATCATCAAAGTGTTGAGTGCAAATTAGACTATTGCTACATCAGCATGCTGGCGTCATATCTGCCTATTGTGGTTCTCCTGATCCTCTACCTAGATTCAGCTACTTTTGTTAACAAAGGTTTGCAAATTGTTGTCGCGTGAATATTTCGAAACTAGCCGAATAGAATTCGGCTACTCGAGCTCCAACACGATTCTAAAATTCGAGTTTTAATCAAACGATTTAATCCTCAACAAGGGAAATTTGCCTTTTGATCTAATATGGGTTCTCAAGTAACTAAAGAAAACACTTGGATTGATGGTGAGAGTAACAAAAATTCAAAAATAAATTTGAAAGCGAAATGAAATTTAAACTTGAAAAATGATAACTTCGGCAAGAAATATAAACTGAAAAGATAATTGTTTTGATTGATTTTAGTTGAAGGTCCTTACAAACATATCCAAAACACATATTTATACTAAAAAATCGTAACTAACTATCCTAGATTGTGTCTTTATCACGTTCGGCCACTATTTGGCTTGACCATAACTAAATTGGCAGCCTCAAACTTGTTTTGGCTAAATCTTGAAGCTGGCACATACCCCACGTCCCACTTTTGCTCCTATTTTCCTGGAACCACTCCTAGATCATGGGATATCATCAAATTGATCCTTCAATAGCTTTTCTCATGTTCCCTTGTTTCTTGAATCCATTTTAGTTTATCTCATATCTTAACTAACCCGTTATCACTTCAACATCTCTATTGAGTTTTTGAATTTCAAACAATTAGCCGAAAGGTTTTGTTTTTATCCTATCATTTGCCACCAACATTGGCCAACAATATCGGACAACAGCTTATCCTTTCAGCTAACTGTCTTTTTGATCAGCATATTTTGAATGGCAACAAATGCCCCCTATATCTTGACGCATATTAGTAAATGAAAAGTCTAAGATATAATCGTTTCTATCTTTCCCCCTTCTTCTGATCTTTGCAACTTACTTGCATTTAAAACTTGGCCGCTACGCGCCCTTCTATTTTGTCAATCTTGTCACTTTGAATAGCTCACCTTTTACTGTTACTTGATCATCCGAATTACCCTTTGCTTTCTTGCTTCTTTTTCCTCTCGAGCAATCCCAAGCATTCATACCACCATGTCGACCACCAATAGCTCTCAATTGAGGCCTCACGAGTACAGGAATGGTTCTGATGATGAAGCATCATCTCATAAATTGGCGTCCAGCTTCTCCAGCGCTCATGATGATCCCAACGCCCTTGGGAGTTTTGAAAACCCCTTACGCGCTTACGAAGGGCACTACTATCTCCGCCCTTGTGCTGATGATGTGATGGATGTCGTTACCTTCCTCAATTATTACCTTCATCACATTGATTACCCAATTCCCATCACCTCTTGGTTTCGGCTAAATGCAATCCCTCAAACCCTAGGTACTTGGCATAGAGGTTCCAATCCTTACTACATGTGGCTCAATCAGATGACCAAAACGAAAGGAACCGACTGGAAGAGATGGGGTATTTATGACGCCATCAATTTGACCAAACACGATGTTGAACCAAACTATTCTTTGATATTTATCTTCTTGAGCTTTTTGTCAACGACTATCAATGCTTTCACCTTCCCATTCGGCATCATGACTATCACTCTTCAGGATGTGGTGACCATTCTCGGATTGTTCGTCATTGGGAATGAACTCCCTCCCTTGTACGCTCAGGCCAGCGACAACTTAGGACTTTCATTCAACAGATCCACCAACGACTACCCCCACTTCATCAAAACTCATATGAAGTCCTCGGCTACCGTTTCAACTGAAGAACACAATGCCTTTCTCTTATACTGGTATTGTAAATATTTCAGTTGTTCCTCTTATAAAGCTATAGTTTCTAAATATGCTCTCCATGTTTCTCTGCTTCAGTCGAATGAACCTATGGCAATTCTCGTACTATTTTTATCTTCTTTCTACAAGTCTATCTTTCTACTTTTAGAAAAGATGAAAACTGGTCAGAACATGGGTAGTGCTTCTGGCCTCTTTTGGTTCTTACAACTTTAGATTACTAGGTATTTTCCTAGTTTGCTGCCAATGTCTCAAAATCGGCTACCGCAGCAGGGCGTCATGCTAAAGACAGTACCTTGGGTGAAGCTCTCCAAATCAAGTCCACTGCCATTGGTTTGGCTTGCTTCTTTGTCTAGTCTATATTCGGCATCCTAGATGATGCCGGTGACTTCTAGCATCCTCTATTAGTTGACTATGATACCCTAGTTGGCTAAAACTAGACCTTCAAGCCAATCCAGAGGCCCAAGCCTGTCAAACAGCCAATTGGGGCAGCATCCTAACAACTATAGGGACTTACTATGTGGTATCAAACCCAGCTCAAGATATAACAAGTTTTCAGTGGAACCTTATAACCCTCAATTTGTTGCTCGTCAGTTTGGTCTTACGCAGCACCTTCCAATAGCTTTCCTAACCCTGTCATCTCCCAATTCTCGGCCTTCACTATCTTCTAAAAAGTGAGGAAAGTCACTCGTCAAACAAAATGGATGCTTGACTTGTTTGAATTTAGCTTGTTTCTTCCTTATCCGAAGAAGACCCTTAGCTTCCTCAATTGGTGGCCAACAGTAAAAGATGCTTTGTTCCCTAATAGTGTTGCATCCTACCTTCTGCAAGCAAATGGACAACCCACTGTGGAACCTGCCGTTTCCAAGTCCTTAAATAGACCACAACCATCTCCACATTCCACTTCGGTCTTAGCCAAGAAGAAGGGTAAATCGGCGGGCATCACTATTAATCCACCAATAGCTCCTGTATCAGGTAATTTTAGCCTCTTAAGATGTCCTTTTTCATTTTCTTCTGCATTTAGCTAATATTCCCTCCTTTCAACAAAATGTCGTATCGAAACCATAGACCTGGACAATGTAGATGAAGGTGACTCTCCAGATTCAGCCCCCTTAATTTTTAAAAGAACTACCAAATCTATAGCTGCTGCAAGAAGTGCTTCAACATTCGATCCTGTGTTAAAAGGCACCTGATTGATTCTTCAGCAGCCGATATATACAACTTCAATGGTTTTCCTAGTAATGGAAGCACTAACACAGGAGGTTCGGCTAACACTTGCTTGATTTGTTCAAATTCTTGCCATTGATCCTCTCCCCAAATAAATTCTTCATTGTTTTTCACTTTTAGTAATGGTGAAAAGCCTTTATCTTCCCAGCTGAATTGGCTATAAATCTTCGCAAGAAGTTGATCTTGCTATTGAGACTCTGTAGTTCCTTTTTATTTTGAGGAGGTTTGGCTTCTAACACAGCCTTAGCTTTATTCCTATCTACTTCTATTCCTTGTTGATGAACCAAGAAACACAAGAAGTTCCCAGATGATACCCCAAATGCACACTTAGTCGAATTCATTTTTAGCCCATGAAACCTCATCTTTTGTAAGGCTTGTTCCAAGTCGACTAAATGCTAATTCATGTCGACTAACTTAACCACCACGTCATCTATATAAACTTCCATACTCTTTCCTATAGCATTATGGAAGATAAGATTCATAATCCTCTGGTAAGTAGCACCAGCATTTTTCTATCCAAACAGCATCACCAACCATTCGTATATCCCTAAAGCACCAGGACAACAGAATGCCATTTTGTGTACGTCTTTAGTAGGCATAAAGATCTAGTTATAACCAAAATGCCCATCCATGAATGTGAGTATGCCATGTTTAGCTATTGTGTCCACCAACATGTCAGCGATGGGTATGACATATTCATCCTTGGGAGTTGCTAAGTTGAAATCTCTAAAATCAGTGCACACTCTTACTTGCCCATTCTTCTTTATAACAGGCGTTATGTTTGACAGCCACTCAACATACCTAGCCATTCGGATAAATCCTACTCCCAACATCCTTTCAATTTCCCCCTTGATTTGCGGCAAAAGCTGAGGATTACAGCGTCTTGGAGGTTGCCGATGTGGCTTAAATCCTTCTTTGATTGGTAATCTATGTTCTACCAACTCCCTTGACAATCCTAGCATTTCATGATAATCCCATACAAAACAATTTCTATATTGTGTAATAAGTTTAATTAGTCGATTCCTATCCCCTTCGTGTAGTAGTTCACTCACCTTTGTCATTCTGGGACCTTCTTCAGTTCCTAGGTTGACGTCTTCTAAGGGATCTTGCGCTTAAAAACTGGGGACGTACCTTTTGATTGTAGGCATGGTGATCTAATCCTTCTGTTTGATTTGCCCCCAGGCACATCTATCATTGCTGAATCGGCTATCCTATCTTCTATAATAAACAAGGTCAGCTGATCCAACAAACTTTGTAGGACTTCATTTCATGTATCCATCTAATAACTAAATCGAAGGTCGTACCTCGACCTGCCAATTCACCACAAATCCTTTCTTGGTCAAATTTCAAGATTCTCAACTCCCTTTTTCATAACCGTTTGGAATTTGAATAGGAACCAGGTGTGGAGAGTACAACAAGGCTTTGGCCATTCTTACATCGGCTAAGAATGGACTATCATCGACTGATACGATGCTTATTTGATTTCCTTCCCAAAACAACAGTTGTTGATGAAGTGTGGAAGGGACACATTGGCTGGAATGAATCCAGTCCCTACCCAGCAACACCGAATATGTTGGTTTGGCATCCACTACAAAGAAGGCTGAATGCATAGTTTTTGATCCTACCATAATTTCGGCTACCAAAGCTCCTAACATAATAGTGGCTCCTCTAGTGAAATTAGTCATCCTCATGTTGGTGGGCACCAAATCCTTCTGCCCTTGGCCGATTTTCTTCAAAGTGACTGAAGGCATTATATTTAAAATTGCTCCCTCGTCTACAAATACCCTAGATAGAGTTTTGACATTCAACTGGGCCCTTACATTGAGAGTCCATAAGTGTTTCATCATTTTTTACGTAAGTTTGCCTAACGCAGTTTCGACTACCTTGCTAGTGTTATCTTTGTTAATAGTAGCCCACTCTATTTCTTCAATGCATACATCACCCTCCAAACTTTTATTTTGATTAGCATCGGCCCAAAACTCAATGTGTATCAGGCTCACTGCATCGACTTCGGCTCCTAATAGATCATCCCCATTTAACCATGCTTCCAACAATGATTCTTCGATTTACACTAAATCTTATTCTTGCTCTACTTGATCCTTCTTTTCTTCCGTAAAATCTCCATGGAGCATGACACCCACTGCTGAACTCTGTTATTCTCCCAACTTTTCAACTGGCTCGGTAATAGGACCATCCGAATCAACAAGATTTGTCAAATCAAGTCGTTCAAGATCCTATACCAAATTAACGTCTCCAAAAGCTTGGTCTAATGCCATAGCAACCTAATTCATATAATGCTCTACCTGGCTTCTTCCTTTAACATCAGCCATCAATGCTAATGTTTGCTTCATCTTCTTAATGGCCTTGGTTCTTTGTAATCTCCTCTTCTGAGTTCGGCTTAGAACACCTTCTTGTCCCTTAGGCCTGTGACTCAGGATTCTTTGGTTTACATGCCATTCATCCACCTTTGTTTTAGCCGAGGGCTTGACCATTCTGAATGGGGGAATATCCTTGTTTTTAACTGTAATACGCAGCGTTCTCATACCATTTTCTACGTTAAATTCAGCTACCCTTTTCTGGTTTATTGGTACTAGGATTTCATCCACCTTTGGTAGCTGTGTTGTTTCCTTCCTCTCATGAATCTTCTGTCTCAAATCTTCAAACTTATGTATTTCTTCTTTCCTCCTTCTAGCTCGTCGTAAGTCAGCTAGTTTAGGTCTAGTGATTCGATACGACATCCCTGTTCATGTGCCTTCAAGCTGAGTTTCTAATTTGTCGAATACACTTAGCCGTCCTTGGTGAGGCACCCATGTACCTCTTGCAGTAGGTGATTGTTGCAACCTTTCAAACGTGGAAGTCCTTCAAGCTAAGACACCTGTTTTCTACTTCCAATCTGTCCTAGGTTTCCATATTTATTTTCCCTTCTTACCTCCACTGGCAGGAGTCTTACACGATACCATATTGATATCCAATTTTGGGAAAGGATCGATATCAACTGCCATTTTGGTTGCACTCTTATCGGCTGGCTTAAAGCGACCTTACTTCAAAGCCCTTTAAATAGCTTGCCGAAATACTATGCAGTTTGTCATAAAATGGCTGTATGAATTATGCCATTTGAAATATTTTTTCCCTTTTAATTCCTCAGCTGATGGTATCCGATGTCCTTCCTTCAAACGAGTCTGCTCATCTTTTAACAAGTAATCAAAGATCTTATCGGCCTTTGATATGTCAAAATCATATTCAGACTTCCCATCAGATACCACACTTTTTTCCTTTTCCAGGTTTCAACGCTGGACAAGAATACTGTTTTCCCCGCAAGATTTCAGCTGCCATGATTTCATCTTCCTCTTCATAATTCTCAATATCCTTTTCAACGTTAACCACTGAAATCAAATTAGAACCACTTCATCGATTAGCCCTCCTCAATTCCTTCTCATGGATGACCTGCTCGATCCGATTTTCCTTGGATGCCAACTGACCAAGGTCATTGTATTCTTGTGCAACTAATTTTTCTTTCAATTGAGGATGCATGTTGCCAGCTGCCATTGCAGCACACTCGCTTTCTCGTAGCTGTACTGAACATATGCTTCATGCCTTTCTGAACCTTTCGATAAAGTGTATTGTCGATTCGTCCACCAATTGTCTAGTGTTCATCAAATCGGCTACAATTACTTCAGGTTGAGGCCTATAAAAATGATCATGGAAACACCTCTCTATGTTTGCCCAATTTTGTACTAAATTTGGTGGCAGATTGGAATACCACGTGAATGCCACTCCCGTTAATGATAATGGGAATAATTGTAATTTGTGCCATTCATTCAGACCGGCCTCGCCACGTTGGGCTGTAAATCGGCCTACATGCTTCATAGTTGACTTGCCGTCTTCTCCAGAAAAAGTAGTGAAATCTGGTGTTTTGAACCCCTTTGGCAAGGGCACCATCCGATCAATCCATTCAGGATATGGCTTCTTATACATTGGTCTCTCCATTTATTTGAGTTGGACGCCAAAGTATTTCCTCGTGGTCTCGGCTATTGTTGGGATTTTGGCAAGTGTACCAAATAGTGCAAGTAACAAAGTGATAAGTATAGTATCGTCTGCACAGGAACTTGTACGATAATTGGGTAATTAAAAGTAAATTTTATAGACTACAAAATTGAGAATAATTTAGTAACCAAAATTAAATGACAATTGCATAAAAATAAAAGGGAAAAGTAGAAGAAATTTGGTTTTGGAAAATAAGTGAACACTAGGTATGCATAGAAAATGTGGTTTAATTCAATGAAAATAAATCGCCGGGGTTTAACTTCGTTGGACTTCCTAACATGCAATCACTACTCACTCTTATTCAATTAAATTTCTGTTATCACCAACCCATGAATTTATCTCAACCTTAATTCCTTAAGTGAAGAAACTTAAATCCTTTAATTATACGTCCAGTATCAATCCCTTGAATTAGCATAACCAAGCGATTTGCATTAAGAAAAAGGGTTTAACGATGACTAATCCTCTTTACCTTATCCTTAGGCACAAAGAAAATTAGTTGTCTTCTTCAGTTTGCAATCCAAAAGAATCCCCCAATTACCAATGGATTTAAAGAATCATGCAATTGGTTGATCAAGCCAACCACAAGCATTAAGAGTAGAAGAAGAACAATAACAATACTAAATTGAATAAAGAGAAAAGTGTAATTACATGAAATCAGGTCCAACTACATTAAACCCCAATGAAAAGAGAACTTAGCTACGCATAGCCATGGGGGAAGAAGTAAAAGATGGAGAAAGAATGGAGAAATCCAAAAGCATTAAGCTCCTATCTCGGACCTCTTGTTTCTTTCACGTATAAAGTTTCAGAACCCCTAGGCTAGAACAGAAAATCCTATTTAAGGCTATGAGCCAAAAGGGGTTCAAACCCAAAAGAAAACAAAATAGAAAAATAAAGGTCTTTCTTGTAGAGCTTATTGCACGGTTGTGCAATTTTTTACACACGACGTTGCATGGTTGTGCAACTCACGTCTTCATAATTTCAACAAATTTCAGAATTTGCATGGGTGCACAGCTTGGTTGCACAAGCGCATTCCAAGGCTTCCCAAAAGCTTTTTTCTTCTTCTGTAAGACCTTCAAGGCTTTAAACTTCAACTAAATTGATTCTTAACGCATCAATCACTCTTGGGAAATCTCCACACTCACTCCACACTTCAACAAAGTTCCTAAAAACATAAGAAACAACCCAAAATCAAGTGTAAAAGGGGTAAAATTTAAAATTCCTAACTAAACTACGCTTCTATTAAAAACTTAACTAAAATCAAGATAAACAAAGTTAAAAAGCATGAAAGATATCAAATAATTGCCCCTAAACTACTACAAAAAGTAGGAATATAAGGCAATTATCAGCTATCATTTCAAGATCCACTACAGGTATTGTTGTCGTCCTTGATGGTTGATAACTGATTTGGTTCATGGTATTCTGCCTTGCATATGCCTCATTGTTAACACCAGAAATTTCTCCACTATTCATTATGCTAACAGGGATTTGATTTCCTACAAAGGGTTGGATGTGAGGCAAACCAATGTGTCCAGTAGCATTAGCTGGTCTCCTCGCTAATCCCATCTGTGGAGAAACATATCTGCTAGAATATTCAGTTGTACCTGCTTGCCCCCAAGGGTAGCGGCAACTGGAATAGTAGCATTTACTAGCATATAACTAGTATTGGCTGCCAAAGGTTTTGGGGAAAATCCTATTTGGCTGCCTGTCGGCTGGGTTGCTGTTCACACCCCTGCCGATGTCATTGTAGGCTGAGCCATTTGCCACACAGGCATGAAAACGAATTCAGCTGGACTATAGGTACCAGTCAATCCCTGAATTTACTCGCTAATTGGAGGAGAATCTAGATTAATTACCTGATTCGGCATTTCCTAGTTCCTCGGGAATGAAGCAGTCAAATTTTCTCTGCCAATTGGTTTTCTAGCCTCCAATTCTCTGGTTTGTTGTAATTCATTTTGCACCATTGGTTTAACAATCTCCGATAATTGTCTTGATAGTTAATGAATAATATCATGAATTCCAAGGTCTATCTGTTGTCAGATGAATGAAGTTGTCATCACCGTAGGAGCTTCACTAGTTACTGGTGGAGTAATTGGTGCTATTGTTATCATACTCATCAGAGGATTAGGTGAAAATATTGTCGGCATGGGACTCGTCGTTAAGGATGTTGGCATCCCTAATGTGCTTTCACCTGACTTTGATCCGTTCTTCTTCTTTGGTGGCTGTTGATCCATTTTGTATCTGCTAGACCAAAGGCGCATAAACCAAACGTAATCATGGCCGGGAGACTCAAAACGAGGACTACTCACACCACTGGTCCCACCAGGCATGCCAATTTTGTTGTCACGTGAATATTTTGAAACTAGCCAAATAGAATTCGGTTACTCAAGCTCCAACACGATTCCAAAATTCAAGTTTTGAATCAAATGATTTAAACATCAAAAGGGGAAATCTGCCTTTTGGTCTAGTATGAGTTCTCAAGTAACTAAAGAAAGCACTTGATTGATGGTGAGAGTAACAAAAATAAAATAAATTCGAAAGCGAAATGAAATTTAAACTTGAAAAATGATAACTTCGGCAAGAAATATAAACTGAAAAGATAATTGCTTTGATTGATTTTGGTTGAAGGTCCTTACAAATGTATCCAGAACATATATTTATACTTAAAAATCGTAACTAACTATCCTAGATTGTGTCTTCACCACGTTCGGTGTAACACCCCGAAAATTTCAACCAGTAAGTATGACATGAGTAGTTTAATTAGAAACTGATTGAAATTAATTTGTTTGTATTAAAAGAAGAAAAAGATATATTTTGAGTAATTAAAATATAGTTAATAATTAAACGAGTCATGAAGAAAAACGAAGGAAAGTAAATAATATAGGTATTTCTTTATAATGGTCAAGTAGAAAATTTATCAAATCAAAGATATAAAATTCTGTGTTATTAAGTTAGTCTGCATTATTTTAATTCAATTAGTGATGTGCAGTGTGATAAGTATCTAAAAATTTAAATACTTAGATTTATCTGTGAACTGACTGCTTGAGAAATCTGATAATAAGTTTATCTATCTGTGGATAATTGTTAGTAATAATTAATAAAAAATGTTTGTTACTGTGCATTAATTATTTGACTGAAAAATCATTTTGATTATTTTTAAATTGTGAAACTTGCACGTCAAGTTATCGCTTATAAAAATTCATTTGTTAGCAATTCCTCTACAGAGAGAATTTCGTAAGAGTTATTAAAAAGTTTTCACTTCATAAAGATTTATAAAATTAAATAGATGTTTCAAAGTTTGGTTTCAAAATTTAAAATCGTGTTTCGTTTCGATTACACGGTGTAATTCTACACTGTGTAAATTTACTCAACACCTACGCCATCAACTCACACCCTCTAAACCAATCACATTTCATGCAAACACACTCCTCTCCTCTCTCTAATCCCATGGCCTACACACACAAACACAACCTAACACCACTAATTCTCTCACTCAAGTCACTAATCACTCTCACTCACTCTCAATTACATTAGTAAGGTAAAATCAGTCTCTGAACATAATCCGTAGAGTGCAACCAAACTTTTTTAATGGGAATGTTTATACGCTCTAACCTGTTATCTCTTGGTTATACAATATAAGTTCAGAATCCCTCTTTGCCTGCAAGAGGACATCGCCGTTTCCAGATATCCACCATTGGTATGGCAGATGTAAAAGACTAGAAATTTGAAGGGACTCGCAACTAAAATCCAGCAACTGAGTCCAAGACTCTATAGCTTCAAACTTGTTCATTTTCCAAAAAGAAAAAGCACATTCCATGTGATAACGAGAATGACTTAGGCATCCCCTCAAAACACAAAGATCCAAGCTGAGAGGGTGGATTTTTTTAAGATCACCAGGAAGCAACAAATATCTATGTGTCTTGTCCCTTAAATCAAATGAATAAATTTGATACTGTTTGGGATTATTAGTACCAAGGTTTGCTATCTAGTTAAGTGTTCCATTGACATACTGTCCATTAGTGGATAGCCCTAGTTTGGGAAAACCAAACCAACTTGAAACCTTTCTCCAACAATTGTCACCTAAGCAGTGAACTCCCACTTCTGTTTCCTCTGATCGTTTATTCACAACCACAGCAATAACCTTGTAAATGTTTCGTGAATTATCATAGCCAAAGCTCATCTTCACAAAAGCCTCGAGAATCTAAACTTGTATACTCGATGAACTTTGGGAATTCAACCTCATAGCGGGGTTCCAAAAATGGACCCAAGTCCAAGTGAGGTGGTCAAATCCTCGTTTACGTTTATGAGTCGTTGCTCTCAAACAGACCAAGGCATTGAAAACCCCAATGATGGTGTACTTGATATTCAATGGGAGGTCACCATCATCAATGATGGACGATGGATCCTCCAGCAAACGTTGCATGGAGCAACAGTGTAGGGAATTCGATCCACCCACGTCTTGTAATGTGTATAGGATGGATGGGTTTTGGGAAGATTTTTGAAGATGCAGTTTCACAAATATAGGATCAAAGATGAGGGAATTCAATGACTTAGAAACACATCCGAAGCGCTTGAGAGCCTTCACCGGAACCGACAACAAGATTCGCTCTAGGAGTTCCTGAGGGAGAGATGGACCATAATGAGGAGCAAACGACATCTTTGTGAAAGAATTTTGAAAACTCAACTTCTGAATGTGTAAAAGAATTTTGAATATTGAACTTCTGAATGTGTGAAAAAAATTTGATTACTGAATCAAAGGAAGAAAACACAATTTATACAAATATTTTATCATCTATTAAAGGAAATAAACAATTGTTTTCATTTTTAAAAGGATAAAAATGTTGAAAATTCAATTCTTTTAAAAGTTAGGAAAAAATATGATTGACTTTTTTATTTGGATAAGCCAATGAGAAAATGGTTGACTTGACTTTTTTCTACAAGCCAATGAATTTATTAAATAAAAGAGAGCATAAGAAATGGTTGACTTTTTTTAATCTTATCTTATACAAATAAAAATGCTAATTTTTATATATTAGAAATTAAGTATCAAGATACCTTTTTTATTTGAAAGCCAATGAAAAAATGGTTGACTTGACTTTTTTTTACAAGCCAATGAATTTATTAAATATCTTTTCTGCTAGGTGTGATTACATCTTTCAATAAAATTTTGCCACTCCATGATAAGCTTGACTTGGTGCCTCAAAAAGATAGTATTAGAGTTTCTATTTTCTAATGGAAAAGGGACTGCAACATGCACCAAGTTGCCACCTACATACTACACCTACGTACAGCCATTGGCCTAGAACTAACAACTTTTCAGCATGAATAGTGGATCTGGTCTCCATGGATCAAGGGGTTCCCATTCATTGATACTCACTAACTTCTCTACGGGCACCGGGACTGGCTTATCTCTTTTCTCTTCATCTCACCCTCATTTCTTCACTCTCACACAACACTCATAATACAACACCACCTTCTTTTTTACTCTAGACTTTCACTCAAATAAAGCCATGGTAGCAACCCTTGACCCTCCATGAGTGCCATATACAACCAGCTGCACAACAAATACAACACAGAACACTCTCTCATCTCATGGACCCAACATTCAAACCTCTCCACACTTCACATAAACTCTCTCACAACCACAAAGACTTGGCACTCATCCTCTTACCATGACCCGTCACGAAAAAGGGGAGCATGGTGTTGTGTTTTGAATCTCTGTGACTCACCTCCACAGTGAACACCACTCCCATGAAGCCTCCAGACCTCACAAACCACTATGCAGCCAACACGCACAATCATTTCAACTCTCAAATTCACGTGGCATTTCCTCTATTGTTACTGAATATAATATAATTTAAAAAGGATTAATTTGCACCAAGTTTTTATAATTTTAATTAAAGATGAAGATAAGAAACTTAAATTAAAAAAAATAGATTGATTGGATGTGACATCCTCTTAATTGTGAGATTTTAAGACACAAGTTGTGACAACTTGCAGTCTTGAAACTCTTTTTCCCAAAAAATATGTTAAACCAAAATTAAATTGATAGCCCCAAAATTAATTTGCTTCAAGTGTAAAATGGATTGGCTTGGGTGTACACCTCTGTCAATTTTACTTTTTAGGATGTATGAATTGTGACAGTTCAGAAATCCTAAAAATTAAAAATTAAAAAAATCAAAATTAAAAAATATCAACACACAAATATTTTTTTTACCCTAAAGAACTACGTAACTCTGAATTCTCCATTGCACCTGGAGATACGTAGAAGCAGGGGACCACTCCTGTCGGACTAAAAAAATAAAAATAAAAAATTTAAAAGATAAAAAATACAATAATAATCCTCTCTTTTCATAATAATAAACTTCTCTTTTAAGTAATAAAAATTTCCATACTAATAACAATAAATCAAATATCCAAAAATATTCTTGTTTTATTTTGAGGGGTAAAATAAATAATTTTAAAGTTATTAAAATTTGCACATTTAATTAGAGGTAACCGTCTTCGGACGGGTGTCGTAAGGTGCTAATACCTTCCTTACACGTAATCGACTCTCGAACCCAAAATCTGGTTTTCAAGACCATTTTATTTTCAAAAAAGATTTTTCCATAGTTTTCCTTAATAAACTATGGTGACGACTCTTCTATTTTTTACACTTATTTTTCGCCATCCTGCCGCGACTTTGGTTGCGACATATATTTTGTAACAATACACGTGTGTGTTTCGTGGTTTATACCACTACTCATAATGTCCTCAATATAATCCTCATCGTGACTTTATATATCGCTCTACAGAGATAACTATTTGAAAAGACTCTCATTTTTCTCTTCATTAAAAATAGTACCAGAACAAACATTAACAGACGAGAGTCAATTAATAAAAAAATGTATAACTAAATATAAAATTTTAATGAGCTGTGTGATTCCTTTATTTTTTTTGTTTTTTTTTACTTTTTGCATAAATTTATCTATCAATCTATTAAAAAAAAAAATTTCCTAGTACATGGTTACCATCTCTTCAAAAGGGTTAATAAGACAAAAACTAGAAGTCTTAATAAAATGAATTATATGTTGCTTTTCTTCGATTAAAATATATTCTTTATACATGATGAAAATGATTTTTGAGAAGATTTTATTTTTGCTAAAAGTATTACCAGTTTATTTAACGTAGAAATAGATCAGTATGTTGTGTGTAGAGTAGAGATTTATCTTTCTTTCTTTTCTTTTCTTTTTTCTTTCTATTTTTTGTGTTTGATATTAATTTCAATTTTATCCTTCTTGCTCAATTATATCTAGGGGAATACCTAGGGTTGACTGGAGCACGTTTGGATGGAGCAGAAATAGCAGCATGTGGTTTAGCCACACATTTTGTGCCTTCAGTGGTAAAACTATATTCATCACCAGTCTCTCAATTAATATACTTCGATAATAAATTATATTGTAATTGGATTTGTAGTGTAATTTTTAAGAACTATAATTCCGTACAATTCATTTTTGGTGTAATAGAAGCTAAAGTCGTTGGAAAATGCCTTACAAGCTGTTAATTCTCCAAATGTTTCAACAATTACTGCATTAATACAAAGATTCACAGAGAAAGCAAACGTGAAAGAAGATAGTCCTTTTAGGAGGTAAATTAGGAAAACTTATATATGATTCTTCTCTTGAGATTTTTGTGTTTTCTTAAGAATTGACACACATATTGAATTACACACTAATGCCTTTCATGGTACCCCCCCCCCCCCCCCCCCCCCCCCCCCCCCCCCCCCAACCAAAAAAAAAAAAGAAGAAGATTAGAAGCTATAAACAAATGTTTCTCAAAAGGGACGGTGGAGGAAATAATTCAATCCTTGGTAAGTATCTGTGCATCAAGATATATTCATTTCTCCTTTGCTGTGACGAATACTTAGTATATAATATCATTTTGAATCATTTCATGATATATAGGAACATGAATTACAAAATGGAGCTGAAAAATGGATTACAAATGCATTAAGCTACATGCGTTCATCTTGTCCCACCAGCCACAAGATATTTCTGAAATCAGTAAGTACAACAAGAAAAAAATCAATTAGTATGTACTCTCATTATTTATTATAATTTTGACATATCATTATTTACTAAGAAAACGAGATGGTAAAACTTAACGATGTATTAAAATATTACTATTTCTAGTACTTGTTATAGGAGCTTTTTGAAATTTTACTTTAGTCCTTTTCATAAGATTAAATTCAAATCTCTGTTATTTTGTTTTTGCAAAACTATCCTTAATTACTTAATAATTTTTTTTCTAAACTAACACAATAAATGCAATATATTAATTTCTCAAACTCTTTCTCATGAAGATTTGGGGACATTATAAGTTCCTTAGAAGTTTTTAGGTTCTCCAAAATTAGAGTTTCAAATTACTAACTTATATTGATTTTTAATGTAAACATTTATTATACAAATTATTAGGTGAAATTCCAATACTTTTTTTTTTATCAGCAAAAAGTTGTATTAATTAAAAGGGTATAAGGGATACCCTGTCTGTGTACAGCAAGAGCCAACCAACCAAATATCTACGCCTACAGATGGTTACATTATATTAAATGATATAATTGCATTTAATACCTTATAACCAAATTGTGCATGGGCACTGCAGCAGAATATTCCAATACTAATTGGAGAATAGTGTCAATTACATTTAAGAAACTATATTTAAGTTTTGTCTATAAAAATAATTATTACATCCGGTCTTATCTCTAACATTCTCTTTCTAAGAATCTCTCCATGATTGATTGGAATTTATTGAAAATCTCCCATTTTGGTAGGTCACAATTCTCATTTAATGATTCTCACTCCTGATTTAAAAATAAGACCCACCAAAATTAGTGATTTTCAATAAATTCAAACCAACCATAGAGAGAGTTGGAAAAGAGGGTGTTAGAAAGAATGTCCATAGCATTCTTCATATAAAAATATAAGACAAATCATCAAGACCAAGAAAAATGGTTAAATGAATTATTTTTAATTAATACTACCATAAATTCAAATTTTATTCCAAAAATACACTTAAGATTAAATGTTGTAAGTGATGATTATATTTAATGTCAGTACTCGTAATCCAATAAGTGAATGCCTAGTAAAATTGAGTTAACAATAAATGAAAGTATAAAAGAAATTTAACTTTGAGTAAGTTTGAAAACACAATTTATTTATTATATATATAGGACCGAAGGTAGTATTATTTAAGTGAAGATGCATTAATTAGATATACATATATTAAGAAAATGGGTCCTAATAATTTTAAAAATAACTAAAAAAATCGTATAAATTATTGACACATTTAATAAAATGAACTAAACTAATTAATATTTTTATTGTTATGAAATAGTCAAAGGAATCCCACAGAGGTGGCAATATTGAACTCATTTACATTCACATTATACACTAATTAAAGATAAAAAATTTAATTGATTAAATGTAACCATTGTGCAAATTTTGCAATATTATTGAGTACTAATTAAAATTATGATTTTAATGCCTATTAGATCAGGAAAGGCCGGGTACAAAAGTTTGACCAATGTCTTTATCGAGATTATAACATTGCCTGCCACTTCTTCAGAGGAACTTTTGGAAATGATTTCTATGAGGTAAATATTTTAGTTACTCCTCTAATGAAAGTAAATTAAAACCCTTTATCAATTTTACGATAGGTCAAGTGGAATTAGTTTCTAATAATTAAATAAGGTCTTCGAGAAAAAAACGTGGTTGCTATTGAATAAAAATTTCTATTTTAATTTTTTTAATCAAGAATATTAAGACACTAGTTAATATTTGCTTTATTTTTATCCTATTATGACATAGTCATGAGATGATTGCTATTTTTCTTTTTTTCGCTTTAGTGCCTAGGAAATGGTATATGATAGAATAATATTAACAATGACTTAGGATATAGAGATTAATTTTTTTTTACTAATAATTCCCCTCTTCTTTCATCTCATCAAAACGTGCACAAAGGGTTCAAGAGCAAAGCTGTTTGATAAAGATAACAAGCCCAAGGTACAAGATTGTATCTTATGATTCTATTCTACTATGGATATATTGCTGGCTAAATATTTCTTTTAAACCTATGGTTTTTTGTGTTTCCTTTTCTCATTTGTTAATAGTGGGAGCCTTCGAAACTAGAGTTGGTTAATGAAGAAATGGTGGATCAATACTTCAGGAACGTCAATGATGAGGAATGGGAATGTCTGCGATTTCCTGATAGATCCAATTCCCAAATTGTAAGCAGATTGTAGATTGAAGCTACAAGGTTTTTAATTGAGCTCATTCTTGGTGGTTAGTATTAAGAACTATGTAGATAATTTATGAATAAAGTGGAATGTTTATGTATATTTATCTATGAATTAAGGTAAAGGAATTAAAGTTAAATTTAGTGTTAGGTAAAATAAAATTTTGATAGGACGTGATTCTGGCAGCCTTGAGGCTTAGCTTATCTTATATTTTGTATTTTTTTTTTTTGCTGAATTTGTCTTATATTTATCATTTGAGATTGTGCCACAAGAATTAAAAAAAAAATTCTGTTCTTTTTATCTGTTATCTTTCGAAGAAAATAATTGTTCTTATTTATGTCTTTATTGAGAGTTCAAGAGATTGATTATTTTTTTACAAAATGTAACCTAATTAACTTAAATTAAAGGAGAAATTCTGAATAAAAAAATTAAAGGAGTAATTATTTTATATGCTTGCCTTGAAATTGGGTAATAAATACTGAAAAATAATCCAAAGATGAAATGTGACTTCGCTCTTTCCACTATCTTCACGTTAATCAATAAAATTGGCTTTTATTTCTAATATAAAAATTTATAACAAAAAAAAAAATTTAAGGGAAGTTTGATGTTTTTGTAAAATTGAAAAAGAAAGAATGGAAAGGATTAAGAACATCCCAAGAGTAGAACTTTATTAATGATGACGCGTGCATCATAAGTGCTATAGTAGAAGTAGTTGAAGGACTCGCTTGATAGTACAGAACATGCATAATGCCAATGTAGATATATACATGCTCAAAAGAAGACAAAGTTGAAAGGCGTTGAATTAAGATTCTTTGGAAGTAGATCATGGTTTCTACTTTCTAGCTACTCTCATGTGGTGTTGATGAAGAAAATTAAGTATAACCGTCAACGCTAAACACCGAGTTTCTTATAGTAATATATCAACATGGAAAAAGTGGAGGAGAATTAATCTGGATAACACTTAGAGTAGAGCCCCCAATGACTGACTAGTTATTAACCACTGCCCAACATCGATTGATCACCCTAAAAGAATTCGTTACCAACGCTCATCATGTCTAGATGAGGAAGAATGAGATAATCATCACCAACCAAATCATTTTCTATCAAATCATGTCGATACCCAAAGGTGTTGAACAACTCTCAACGAAAGAACAGTATGATAGGTTGGGGGATCCAATAGGGCACTTAAACATGTTTGAATCAATGATGACATATAGAGGAACCACCAAATATATCCTCTAATATGCAGGACATTTTCCCCTTTTGTTGATGGTTGAATCCATTTAGATTTGATTTTTATTGAGCATATTTGTGTGAATTTGCTAGCCATATGATTGCACATCACACTCTCATAATAGGAGAACACACCTTTCTAAAAAAATAGGAGAAACACTTTGAGAACATTTATATATTTCTCTCTCTCAGTTGGGATGATGAAATAACATTCCTATTTATAGAATAAAACTCCCATTGCTTCTAACGCCTACCTTTATACAGGTGAAGAAAAATTACTACATTATAAATACATTGCAAATGTTTTTTTGGCTTTTCATGCAACAAAAATGAATTTATGCGTTTTACGAATTCATATATAGACAAACTTCTGACCGTTTATTACATAGAAAACATAGTTGCATAATAATCGAAAAAGGAGGGAAAATTACATAGACGATCGTGAAAACAGACCGAAGATTGGATTAATAGTTGTAAAGCCATCATCCACGGCTAGATTATGCCCACTAATGTACTAAATAGAGTGCAGCATGTGCTACATCTTCTTCTTTCAAAGCTCTTTAAGATTTGAATAAACCTTTGAGCTCCCATCATCATTTAGTTTGAAGAATTCTTTTGCAGCTACATTACTAATAAAGTAGGGTGACAAACAGTTCACTCTAATGCCAAATCTTCCAAGCTCAGCAGCAGCATTCTTTGTGAGTCCCACAATGGCATGTTTAGAGCTTGTGTATGCGTGAGTTGAAACCCCTCCAACGCTTGAGCTAGCACTTCCTATTGTTATTATGCTACCCTTTTTGGCTGGGATCATCACTCTTGCTGCATGCTTAGTTCCCAAGAAGGGACCTATGAGATTGACTCTAACAACACGTTCAAATTCAGTGACATCATTGTCAATAATGGTGGGTTTAGCTAGCATCATCTATTATTGCAGCATTATTCACCATTATGTCTAGCTTTCCATACTTGGATATAGTTGTGTTAACTGCATTTTCAACATCAGTTTCTTTGGACACATCACAGTGTATATAAGATGCATATTCAGTTCCAATGTCATCTTGTACGGCTTGTCCTAGTTGATCTTGAATGTCTGCAATCACCACCTTTGCCCCATGTTTGCAGAAGAGCCTTGCCATGCATTCACCAACTCCCCTTGCCCCACCAGTGATCAAAGCCACTTTTCCTTCTAGTCAGCACAAAATTGTACAATGTAATAAGAAACATACCTACAATTAATTGTGTGTGTCTTACTTGAAAATTATAAGCAATCTTCACTTTTTTTCTAGCGTCCCTCAAAATATATTTTTCATGGCAAAATTGATCTCCTATATCATAAATTTGAGCACTTACTTTAGAGAGTCAGACTCTCTTTTTCTTCACACTTTTAATTAAATCAATTTTTTTTTTTAATTTCCTCTTCCCTTATTACATAATGATCTTCAAACACAACTTATGAGAATAAGATTGATTTTTAAGACTTTATAATAATAATAATAATAATAATAATAATAATAGTAATAATAGTAATGTCAGTAATGTGACATATGCTTTTAGACTTTGGAGAACATACCAAATAAAACATTTACTCTAAAAAAAGTATAAAAACAGACTAATTTAATAGTGATTTTGTTTGTTTATCCAGAATCTGAAATGAGCCCATGTAATTTTTGTTTTCATTTCTGACGGGATTATGAAATAAAGTCAAATAACAATGTGTTTTTTCAATTAAAATGCAGTTCTAAAATAAGAAAAAATAGAAGAAAATGTGGGGTTATGGATTTCTCCCAAATTAACGAGCACACACATTGCATATTGGTTATTTGTTCATACCTTGTTGCAAGAATCGGCAACTGTGGAGTGCATGCTTTATTGATCACTATAAATCAATTATTACTATAAAGATTAAGAAGCAGAAATGCATAAATATACTTCGATGCTAAGACGATAACAAACACTACTATACTAGTCACACGTAGTGTATGGATTTGATCGAATGCACTCGTATCATTATTGTTAGTCGGAAAAAAAAATCCATGGAAATCTAGGTATTAATTAATATCTAGAGAGAGAGAAAATATATAAAGATAAATAATATAATGTGATAAAAAAAGAAATTATAAATATCAATGAGATATAATTAAGGTTTAAATATATTTTTCTTTCCTGTAATTTAATGTTTTTTTAT
The DNA here is from genome assembly GCA_026413185.1 of Pueraria montana var. lobata. Lineage (NCBI taxonomy): Eukaryota > Viridiplantae > Streptophyta > Magnoliopsida > Fabales > Fabaceae > Pueraria > Pueraria montana. Next base: position 71,991,852 of record CM048648.1, read on the forward strand.
TTTTCGTCCTTGAAAAAAAAAATTTGCTTTTAATCTTTACCAATTTTGTTTGTTTTGTTTTTTATTCTTAAAGAGTTTTAGATAGCACTCTTTTTACTGTTTAAAGCACTATCTAAAGTGCTTTAAGGACAAAAAATAAAATAAACATAATTTATAAGGACTAAAAGAAAAAAAATTACAAAAACGAAAAGAAAAAAACACTAAATTGCATGGAAAAAAAATATTTAAGCCTATAATTAATGGTCTTATTGGATATAGTTATAGGTATGTCACGTTCGTCTATTACCATTGAAATACACCCGTCAATTCCAAACTCCCAACCACCCCATGTACTTTTCCTACTCTCAAAACCCCTCACACCATCAGATTTCAAATCCACTGATGAAACTATTAAATGCATGTTTGGTTTTACACGTTACTATTAATTCTAGTTAATTAACATAGAAGTAATTAACACTGTTTAGCTTCTGATTTTTGCATCTTCCATGGGCTTATGCAGCTCATGAATGCATTAACCAAACACAAGATAAGAGTATGTTTAGAGGCAGACTCTATTGTGAACCACTTACTAAATACCAGTGGACCATTGATTTTTCACTTATAATTTAATAACAAATAAAATTTTAAAAAAGGAAATTACAAATTTATCCTTATTTGTTTTTTTTTTTAATTTAAGTATTGTAACTTTCTTCTTCATATTTCCTCTCGAACACATCTGAGCCTCCGATTCAGCAAAAAAAACCTGAGCCTCCGACCATCTCACCTTCGCAACTCTCTTCTTCAAGGTTTCTTTTCGAACACCTCCAAGGTTCCGGCAATCTCACGTTCAAACAATATTTCTCAATTTCTTGCTAAAAAAATCTGAAAAAAACCTAATTAAAAATTTTGAAAAAAATGGATGATTCAGGGCATGATTATTTGTTTGTAGGTTTTCAATTAAATCCACAGCAGGACAATCGCTGCTCCATGACGGAGTCTCGTAAAAGATAGTGACGACAAGTTTTGGTGCCATATTGAGAAGTTTGTTGTTTTGTTATTGAGTGAGATCTGTGCGTTTAATTGCCTTTTTCCCCTAATGTTGGGTGATGAACAACACTTGGATTTGTATAAGTTGCAATGAGAAGTTGTGGGATTCAGTTGGGGAGGAATCTTGGATGGATGAGTGTTTGTTCCTCTGTTCAGCTGGATTAGAGTGAGCACTTGAGTGCTTATGGATGAAGGAAGGTGTTTTTTTTTTTTTTTTTTCTTTCCTTTTAATGCGTTGGAAAAATTACAGAGAAGCTAAACACTAAATCTCACCAACAGAGTATCTAAAAATTAGTTGGTTTCAAGCCACAAATTAAACCGACGAAGCAAGCTTGGTGAACTCCATGATTACCCATCTAATTAGAGTTTGAAGAAATTAGCTGCTGGAAGAGTCCAGCTAGGAAAAATGAGCAGGGCACCACCGCACCAGCTACCTTCTGCAAGTCTTGCAAATGAGAGATATCAAACTGAAATTGAAAAAAAAAGAAAATAACAAGGATAAATTTGTAAATTTCACTTTTAAAATCTTATTTTTCATTAAATTATATTAAGTTATAAGTTAAAATCTCAACCGTTGATTAATTTATTAATATATCTGATGGTAAATTTTAATGGTTCACGGTAGAATCTGCCATAACTATTACACACAACAGGTTTGCTGGATATTACATGGCCACGTTAACTGTATTGTTGCTTTCAATCACCGAACACTATTTTTTTTTTTTTATAAAAAATAAAAAAGTTTTTACAACCATAAATGGATTTTATATACACACACAAGAAAAAAACGTAGGAATCGCTTCATATACGTTGTAATGTTCAGGACTAGATATTTTTTGGTACTAATATTGTTTTTTATCGGAGATAATGTAACGATCTATTGTCGCTACATGACACTTTACAACGAAATAGTAAAATTTTATTTTAATTAATTTAAAATCTCTAGATTAATTTATTTATAAAAATACAAGTGAATTTTTTTCCGATAATAAATTAACAACTTAAAATAGACAACTTCATCTATTTTTTTTAACAATTAATAAAATCTAATAGACATCTCAAGTGTTCATATAATTTAATATAAAACAAACAAATAACGAAAATGCCAAAATTATATTGATATTACATTTTTTAAAATTGAGATTTCTCTAAAAGATTGTAATTTATCACATATATATTAAGGTAACAACAGCTTTAACAAATACAATCCAATATGAAAAGGAATAATAATGTAATCATTCTCTAAGTTGTTCATAACTAAAACACTACTCAAGAAACTACTGAAATCATTTTCACTTACTGAGAATTTTTTTTAAAATTTTCTAAGTCGTTTATCACGAATTTATATTTTTGTCCTTGCATTTAACTAGTTAATAAAACAATAAATAAAAACACCAACAATTATGAAAATACTTTAAATTCTGGAATTTCGTAACTTTCTAATAAAATACATTAATTTTGACATTAGAAAATGACTCCCTGGAAGTAAAAAGACAATTTTTCCCTTCTTGATATTTTCTAAATAAAAAAATTATTAAAACAAATTTCTTGCCAAATGTTTTTCATAGTAATACTAAATAAATTTAAAATTTTATTTTTCATTATAATATGACTAAAAACAATATATTAATAATTATATAAATGAGAAATTTCAAAATTATCTTCTATATTATTTTTTTTGTCATGTGCAGAACCTCAACGCCTGTACACCAATTACCAACAGCAACCACCATTTTTCAAGTCACCATGCGTCTCACTAAAAGTTTAAATCTTTATAAGAGATCTTAGTGACTTACAAAATTCATAGGCTATTTAATTTTGTACGTAAGCAACCGCAGTTTCCAACTTCCCTCAATAGCTTTTAATCCATTTAAATTCATATAAAATATTAATGACACCAAATAAGCCGTGAATCAATCCAAGAATAAACTCTTTTTCTAATCATTTTCATATATTATCATAATCTATTTATTATAAAACAAAACGTTTAATAATAATAATAATAATAATAATAATAATAATAATAATAATAATAATAATAATAAATAAGTTTTCCAGCAAGGTTATATCTCCAATAAATATATATTTCTCGTGAGATTTAAAATCAACAATAACCAAGGAGCATTTTATTTATTTATTTATTTATTTATTATTATTATTATTATTATTATTATTATTTAACAACAACAAAGTCCAAGCCATTTTCATGACTCAATCATCACAAGATTCAAGCAAACTTATGTCACGGCAAACTACAACACCACACACATATAAACCAACATTTATTTGGTCAAAAATAGTAAAAGTGGATAAGCTTCCTTTACCTCAAAGAGATACTAAAGGATAGAGTATTTAGAGAGTAGGAGGAAGAAGAAACTTAGTTTCTTAGACAAGGTCTTGAATAAATCACCTTAAATCTAACAACATACCATTTCCATTATAAACAAAATAAAAATAGAAATTGTTAGGAGAAGAAAAATATATTTTCAGATTTTACAAGGAAAAGAGAAAAGGAAAAAGAATAGAAATAACTTACCAACACTAAGAATAATTCAAGCCAAGGAAAGAATATAATTTTTTAGCTTTGGATGCTCCTTAAGCTCATGAGTGATAGAGTAGTTTAAGAGACAAAGAAAAAAAAAATAAACGAGAAAGGGTCTGCTAGAGTCTCGTTGAGATGAGAGAGTGCAAAGTGAGAATAAAGTTCAAGCTACATGAATTTATAATGACAAGGGCTGCCCTTTTTCTTTTGATTTTTTTTAAGTAATAGAATTAATGAACAAAACGTGAAGATGATTTTTTTTTTCCTTTACCACCTGACTTGCGTGTCCTTTAGCAAGACAATAGGATCATGATATTTAAATCAGGCAAATCTTGACACTGGAATAAAAAGTGGAGTTTCATGTAGAATAACGTGTTTAATGGTTAACATGATTTGAAGGCTAATTACCATTGAAAATTTTGGTCATTTGACAAAATGGAAAAAATGTGAGAATAAGATTCTTGAATAAGACCTTGTAGGCCTCCCTGTCAGTTAAATTGGATGATCTTCATCTTTGAATTTGGCATATGTACGTGAGTAATTAAATGAGGTGGGTGTACTTGTAATTTAAAACAAATAGTCAAAGGAAAAAACTTGTATAATATCATAGGTAATGTTAGTGTTATTCTCCAATTAGATTTAGAGTTTCATTTTAATAATACGTAATCAAGTTTAATGAATTCCTTTATATGATACTCCTTTTATCCCATTTTGTTTGATGTTTAGAGAAAAAAGGAAAATTATCCCATTTTGATTGTCAATTTACAATACCATGATATAAGAAGTAAGAAACAAATATCTAATTCATCAAGACTAATAAAAGTAGTTAAATTAGTTAATTTTAATTAATAATGTCATAAATTTAAATTTTATTCTAAAAATACCCATAAAATTAAATAGTTTAAGTGGTGGTTATATTTACTCCCTTCATTTCTTTTTATCTGTCTTTTAAGGCTTTTATGTAAAAACCAAGAAATGTAATAAGTTTTCTTGATCCTAATAAATAATGATTATGAGATTTCCTATTTTACCCTTTTTCATTTTTTTTATCAGCAAGGATGGTTCAAACGCTCTCAGCCAGGACCAACTATGATACAGAATTTCCTGAATAATTACTTGTCTGTTGAAAGCCTTATCCTGGAAAATGCTTTGATTCCTATAATTCCATATAACCCATCCAACAGCGCACCAAATGTATTTCCATCTGAGGTTTGCAGTACTGCTACCTTGAGGAATAACATGCTGATAGAAGTGACTTTGTGCAGTGCCCTTGGTAGAAAGTAAGAGTATAATTAACAAAAAATAATTAATGTTATCTTGAATTTTGAAAACGACAGATAAATAGAAAAAAAAATCTTTCAAAAATCCGACAATTAAAAAGAAAGGGAGAGAGTAATACACATTACTCATAAATCAAGGCATATTTTTTCAATCCATGAGTGTGACTTATAGGCTTAAATATGAATTTAGTCCCGGTAAGTTTGCATTTTTTTAATTTTGGTCCCTGTAAGTTTATTTTTGGGTAAATGGTCATTTTTGGTCCTTGAAAGTGTCAAGCGCTGACAATTTGGTCCCTGAAAGATGAAAAATTTGAATTTAGTCCTGAAAGTAAAAAAAGTGCGACAAATTCATCCTCTCATTAACTCTTCTATGTTAACATTAACGAATGTGCCTATGTGGCACCTCTGGTGATGATGTGACAGCTAACGGTTGTCACGTGTTATCCACGTGATTGTCACGTGTCTAAAAGTTGACTTTTCACTTTAGTCTCTGAACTTAACAACTTGTTGTCATTTTAGTTCCCGAACTTAACCATTTACTGACATTTTGGTCCTTAAACTTAACCACGTACTATCATTTTGGTCCCTACAAGCACATTCAAATTTTCAATTAAGTTTCATGTTGCATGTAAATTATTAGCATAGACATTACCATATTGCCTCACTTCATTCTTTATCCCTCATATTTTTCACTTTCCTCTTACCAATTTCACCATTTAAATTATACTATAAATATGAAATTAATTTATGAGTAATCACATAGCATTAGTTAGTAGCTAAATCCAGGACATTGTTAACAAGATTCTATAAGATTCCAATTTATGAGTGATTACATAGCAGTAGTTAGCGGCTATATCATAGGTATTAAAGGACTTGATTGGACATGACCCTCTAGTGGCACGCAAAACACGTGTCATTTTTCATTCTTTTGATCATGATTGGAGTGTAGAGAGTGAACAATGTGAGGATGAAAGAGGTGTAAGTAGGAGGGGTGGCATAAGATCCATGCGATCGTTTGGCACATGATCGATGATTAAAATAAAAGTATCAAACATATCAGAAAATGTAAACAATGAAAGTTATGATTTTCATGAACTACTACTGCAAGCAGTGTTGTGAAAACTGAACCGGTCATCGACCCGGTCGAGGCACTGGGTTGATGGGTCAGTGGTCGAACCGGTGGGTCACTAATTGACCCGGTTTGACCCGGTATATATTAAAAAATTAAAAAATATATAATATAGCTAACAGAATGTGATCAATCCATAATTCATACTCTAAAATTAAAATCAATCATGATCAAACTATAAATATTACATAATCACTTATTACTATAAATTATTTTGTTGGATATTCATTCAATTACTAAAGAAATTCTTGTTATTTTTCACGGCTAAGTATAAAAGTTGTCGGAGGGCCATGAGCAAGTATGGTGAAGATGTATAAAACACATAAATATTAAATGATATCAAGATCAAGATAATAATAATTAGCTATTATATTATTGTCAATATCAAAATAATATTATAGGAACATATTATTATATACTATTAAGCAATTAGCTATTAACAATTTAATTAAAATGTTATAGGAGCATATTATTATATTATATTATACTATTTAGCAATTAACTTTTGCCATGGATTTCAAATGGTACTATGGAAAGAATTCCAAATAACTACATTGTTTACAAGAATTGTAAAAAAAAAAAAAAAAAAAAAAAAAAACTTAACAGAATCGGTTCAACCCCGGGTCAACAGGGTCCGGGTCACTGGTTTTTGTACCAAACCCGGCCGGGTCAAACCGGGCTGATCCAGGTCAAATCGGGTCGATGACATATCTGGTCCGATAGCTGAATCGGACCGGTCAGGCCATCGGTTCCCGGTCGAACTGGTCCGACCGGTCCGGTCCAGTTTTTATAACTATGACCGCAAGCTTTATATAAGCATCAAAGAATTTTAAATGTAGTAGTTACTTGAGAGTATTGAAAATGATATTTGAAAATTTTTAATTGAATAAAATGTAACTTCTTGAAGAAGCTAGACAATGTTTATTAAGGAAAAACTTAAATAGTTTTTTAACGAAGAAGAGTTAACGGGAGGACAAAGTTTTCACATTTTTTTTCACTTTCGGAAACTAAATTTGAATTATTCATCTTTTAGGGGCCAAATTGTCAGCACTTGACACTTTTGAGGATCAAAATGACTATTTACCATTTATTTTTTTTCATTTTTGGTCCTTATAAATTTGTTTATTTATTTTTAGTCCCTATAAGTTTGTGTTTTTTCCAATTTTAATCCCTTAAAGTGTGAACTCACAAGAATTAAAAATGAAAAAATTGGAATCTTTAAAGGGCTAAGATTGAAAATGCGCAAATTTACACGGACTAAAAATGAACAAAAAAAACTTATAGAGACCAAAATTTAAAAAGCGTGAACTTACAAGGACTAAAAATGAAAAAATAAACTTACAGGGATCAAAATTGAAAAAGTACAAACTTACAAGGACTAAACTGATATTTAAGCCGACTTATAAATAGTCCCATGAATGCATTCTTCACTTTCATGGGAAATAAATAATTGTTTTATTAATAGACTTCATAATAAATTAAGAGTATAAAAGAAATTACTAATTAATATACATTTAGTGTGAGTATATATTTCTCATTAGAACAAAAAATTATTTCTATTTATTTCTTATATAAAGGAGCGGAAGTAGTGATAATAAATTTTATGAAATCTAAAATTTGCATTTCTTAATTTTTGTACCAAAACTTTAAGCATCAAACAAAATGGAATGGAGAGAGTAGGACATTAATAATGCATTAGGATAAAGAGATTAATTTTGTGTGACCAATAATTCCCACCCTTCGTGCTCATAGGGTTCAAGAGGAAAGGTGTTTGATAAAGATAACAAGCCCAAGGTATAACTATATATATAATATTTTTTGCTGATAAAAAAAAAACAAAGGAATGCATATATTCAAACACTATTCCTTGCATCAAGAAATATATTGTTACTAAATCAAAACAACTCATGTCTCAATTAATTTTCCAATTGTGAATTAAAATTATAAATCAATCGCAAAGAGAGTCAGTCAAAGGAAGCGTTAAGCACAAATCCAATAACTATAATCACATAATAAGGTTTGGAGTTTAGAAAGGAAAATCAATTACTAAAGGTTTAAACAAATATTCATCCTATCCTAACCCTGAAGGAATTAGAAGCTCATAGAGATAAAATAAATCAAGAAAACAAAAGAAGAAGACGATGAAGAGAAGACCATGAATCTTAAAGAATCAATTTGGATTTCTTCAATCTTGAATGGAAAGATGATGGTTCCTCAAGTTCTCCCTTGCTTCCGGTCACTAGAGAAATAAAAGAATATTCTAAATAAAAGCAACTTAGGGTTGCAAAAACTAATTATGGATTCCGCTATTTAATGTTGGGTAAACTGCATTCCGCTAGTCTCAAGTTTTGTGATGGATACCTTTTTCCCAGTTTGTCTGGTGAATTGACATTCTTGAGCTACTATCCACAAATTATTCGACCCTTCAAATGGTCGAATTGACTTTTGTGATGTGTTTGGTTTAACAAATGAAAATAAAAAAGATAGAAATAAAAGAAAAATATTTGAATTAAAATAAAGTATAAAATATGTGGGATCCATATGGGACTCATACAATTTATCTCCTGTTTTTCTCCTCCCACCCCCAACCAAACACATCATAAATTGTTGGTGTGTGTTGAGTGGATAGGTTTTAAATTTTAAAAAATAAAAAGATATTTAACGGAATTCAAGAGTGGTTACTTTTTTTTTATATAGAAAAAGACTTATATCATTTCATGTAGGATAAGAGAATCGATACAAGTAGGACTGAAATCAAAGATTTGTTAACAAGCAAAAGATCTAGATACTCTAGCTAAGCTATGAGCAACTAGATTGGCTTGCCTACTTACAAACTGAATACAACAGTTTTGAAAACTTGATAATTTAAATGCCTCTACCTCTCTCTCTTTCTATCAAATTAATCTAGCTATCTATATATTTTTCTGATTGTTTGACTATTATATTCCTCCTTGTAGGTACTTTTCCCTGGAAGTTCTGGTGTGAAGACAGTGATTTTGAACAGAACCCAGAAGCTAAATACCCTTAATTATGAAATGGTAAGTTCATGTTATCTTAGATAAATTAACTTCCGTTATTGTCGTTTAATCTACTCTACAAGGGATCAAGGTGTACGCAGTTGAAAATCTAAATCCATCAATGTGAAACAAATCCCTTTCACTCTCGTATCTCTCACTATACATTGTAGAAAATGATAATATAATATGTTCTTTCACTGTGCGCGGATTTATCAAGTAAAAAAGAATTTACAAATGTATGAGAATGACCCTTCCGTGAAACTTGTGATATTAAAGGTAAATATCAGGGTCGGGGGAGAAGATTTCTTTTGGATTAGGGAAACGACCATACCAAATTGAATATGTGGCTTCTTAATTTTTTTTCTTTCTATTTTTGTTTCAACGATTTCAGATTTATAAATATTTTTCATTTTATATTAAAGTAGTAAATATCTTTCGTGTTAATAGGCTAATGGAAAAGCTTTCTCTGCTGGTGGCAATGTAGTGTCAGTAATCATGTCTTCACTTGCAGGTACAAGTTATTTATATCCAAAACACTTGGTCAATAATAATTTGATCTATAGTCCACTTTAGACCCACTTAATTAAAAACATATATGTAAGTTTGTTTGGACTTCGACAGGGATACACCACTTAAATATGATATGGCATAATATATTTCACTTTAGATCCACTTAAAAATCCAAAATAGGTTGCTTTTATTATTAGGCTATCAAGATATTGGTGCACAATATTTATTAGTTTTGTTATGACTAATTTCTGTTCAGGAGTCTTTTTTTGCTTCAGTGGAAATCTCTGTTCAGGAGTCTAATTGGCTGGCTACGTTTGGGTTGCGTAAAATATGTTTCAGGAATAAATTATTAGGTTAATTTTGGCTGTTAAATTGATTGTATTAATTAACATATATTGGCATATGTATTTATTTGTTAAGAGGCTATGTTACACATATATAACAAAACTCAATTATACTTGTACATGGAAGCAGGACATTGGATCTATACTTCGATCTTTTACAAGAAACTGCTTACTTTGGAGTATTTTATGGCGACCTACAGAAAGCCTTTGGTAAGTTTGTTAAATCCCGAATCATTTTTTATATATATTTTCGTTAGATTAATCCTTAAAATTATAGGTATTAGTCAATTTATTATCTAAAAATATCATTTTAGTCTTCAAAATGATTAAATATTAATTATTTTAATCTTTATTCTGCAATTTTTTTTTATAATTTTAAGAATTAAAATAATTATGATTTAATTTAATAATATGGAGAGTTAAAATGACTATTATTTCTTAATTTTGTAGACTAAAATGATATTACTTTTATTTTTAAAGATTAAATTAATTGATGTTTGTAATTTCAAAGACTAATATAATATTTTACTTGTTCCTTACCACAAATTTTACACATTTGATTAGTTTTGTTTAAATTGTTTTGAAATCAGGTCGCTCTCATTAATGGATTGGTCATGGGAGCGGGAGCAGGTCTATCTATGAACACGAAGTTCAGGGTTGTAACTGAGAAAGCTGTATGACTTCACTTCATAGAATTATAATTAATTAGATTTAGATTTCGAAATGAAAGCTTTTTACATTATTATAAAAATAATTCCACAAATTGAAAATGGTTATATATGTTGTGTCTAATATTACAATGTTGTGTATTATTTGTAGGTATTTGCGATGCCAGAGGCATCCATTGGACTTTTTCCAGATGTCGGTGCATCCTACTTCCTTTCTAGACTACCTGGTTACTTTGGTAACTACATTACTTCTTTCCATATTATTTGTATCAATATGTAGGAGTTGGATTTTATATGAATCATGATATTTGGATACCTAAATAATAAAAATTATTTAATTAATACTTATTATTATTTTTATATGTCTCCTTATCATATTGGAACACTAATTATATCAATTACTTACTAAGAAGTAGTGTTCACCAATCTTTTTCCATTGCCGGCTTCAAAAAATTACCCAAATGGGTAGATTTTAAAAAAATTACCGAAATGGGTAAGTCGTGTTCTAAAACACGACTTCATATAAAAGAAGTCGTGTTTTAAAAAATGATTTTAGTTTCAGCATTTTAAAAAAAAATAGAAATTATGCTCTAAAAATTGATTTTTTAATTTTTTTTATTTTCATTCATGAAGTTGTGCCTTGACTCTAGACTTTCATAATTTTTTTTTGAAATTGCTATTTACACATCCTATTTTATCGATACACCCCTTTATTAATTTTTTTTTCATAAAACATAAGAAAAACAACTTTAAAAATATATTTGGAATAAAATATTACTCAAATAATTCCTAACTCTTAATTAATTTCTAGTTGAGGGTAGAAGGAAAAAAATTTAAAAAGGGGTGTATCGATAAAATAGTCGTGTAAATAGTAATTTCCAAAAAAAATAAAAATAGTTGTCCAATGCACAAATTCATGAATGAAAATAAAATAAAAATTTAAGGAAAGGGGTGTATCGATAAAATAGGTAGTGTAAATAGCAATTTAAAAAAATATGAATATCATCGTCCAGTACGACTTCATGAATGAAAATATAAAAAAAAAAATAAGGAAGTCGATTTTTATAGCACAACTTCTATTTTTTTTAAAAAATGCTGAAACTTAAGTCATGTTTTAAAACACGACTTCTTTTATATGAAGTCGTGTTTTAAAACACGAATAACCTATTTTGGTAAAAAAAAATTTTAAAATCTATCCATTTTGGTAATTTTTTTTAAAAAAATTACACCATTTGGGTAAAAAAGCCTCCATTACCTATTTTGGTAACTAGGTTACTTCTTTCCGCTACATCTGTTGTTTTTATTTTGATTTATTTACACGACAGAGAAAGATGTTTGTAAAATAAAACTCTTTCTCCAAATAACTTATCCTAAATGCCTATCAATACTTACAGTTCCCTTAAACTTTTGCTATCTCCCCACACTAATTACATGGGTATTCCCCAAAAAGAGTTTCCAGAACTGTAAAACCAATTTCGACCCTCTTGGGACCTATGAAACCAAAAAAGAAGATATTTGCAGAAGACAACCGAGAGTTCCAAATATTGTATTGACATGCATCATAGCCTTCACTTCCCTATATATATATATATATATATATATATATATATATATATATATATATATATATGTGTGTGTGTGTGTGTGTGTGTGTGTGTGTGTGTGAGAGAGAGAGAGAGAGAGAGAGAGAGAGAGAGAGAGAGCATTTAAAAACTGAATCCATCTAGAGAATTTTTATAGATTTGATTTTTTATATATATCTATGTATGGAAACTAGTACAACTAGGGATTAACTCCCCTTACTGCAGTAAAAAAAAAAAAGTAAAGCATTCAATACACTATTCTTTATGCTGTACAATTACAATATCTACATATTTGTCCATGAGAAATGCTAGCAATACACTCTATATCACACTCTTTTGAACACACTCTCAATGATCGGTTAAAATTTATTAAAAAATACAAATTTTTATGGGTCCCACTTGTCATTTAATGAGAGAGTGTGTGTTGCTAGCACTCCTCATTTGTCCATTATTATATTGTACTACACCACACCAAAATTCCTTTAATTAATTTCTATCTTGCTAATATTTCATTTTGGCTTGCTTTTTTCTAGGCGAGTACATTGGACTGACTGGTGCACGGCTAGATGGAGCTGAAATGGTAGCATGTGGTTTAGCCACTCATTTTGTCCCTTCAGTGGTAAAAATATATTTAATAGCTGTTTATTTTACGATAAAGAAACCTAATTATATAGTAGTACCTTTTAATTAATAAAAAATTACAGATTAACTTCAGTATGCATTAATAATTTCAAATTGATCCTATTAAAATTAATTCTGCTTAAATTTAATATAAACAATTTTTTCACATTTTTTTCTCAATTAATAATAATATATTAATATTCATGGTTCCTTTAACCAAAGGAGCCATAAACTTTATGTTGTCAGCCAATGATTGCTAAGTTTTATCAAAGAGGAAAGCTAATCAGCCATTTGTTTTAATAAAATATTTTGTATTTGTATTTTTTATTACAAAAATGTCATTATTGTATTTTATTTCTTATTTATAATAATCTATATATAACATAATAAAAATAAAAATAGAAAATAAAAAATTATTTTGATTACTTTCTATATAAAGTTTTAAAAACAAGAAATAAAATAATTAAATTTTTTATAATTAAAATGAAAATAAAATAAAAGCAGATTTTCTTTTCAAATCAAACAACCTATAATTCTGAAGAAAAATCAGTGATTCAGTTAAAATTCAATTTGGAATTATAATTAACAGATTAAAAAAAATATAATTCAACTTTTACTAAAGCTAATTTACACTTTTATATGATTTACGAATTATAGTTTTAAAATTGTTTATATGTAAATAACAACGCTTTGAGTTAATGTTCATTTTAATTTGGTAAAAGTAAGTAATAGAGGTTTGGGCCGGGCTTGATTGTTGCTTGTTTTGAAATCTATTTTCTATTTTTAAAAAGTAAAAAAGTTTGATAAGAATGATTTTTGAAAACTATATATTTTAAAATAATATTTTTTATTTAAAAAACATAATATTTTTAATTTTTTATCCTTTCAGTTTTCAGTTTTTTTAATTTTGAAAATTGTTCACAAAATAATTTTTAGAAACCAAAAATAAAAATACTATCAAATAGACCCATTGGTGGTTTAAGCCAAGACTCAAGAATACAATGGAAATGTTACTAAATTCATTGATTATAAAAGGAATATTAATTAGTCTGACCGGCAGGGGATGGTGCCGCATATTGTGCTTGTGGAGATTTTAACAATTTTCAATAAAATATAGTATATTTTAACAATAGCATCCATTAACTATTAATTATTATTCTCAATCCCATCTATGAAGGGGCCTAGCTGATTGAGTAGGGTGTGTAAATTCTTTACTACCTATTTTTGATCTCCACCAATAAAAAAAAATCACATCTTTATCCAAACGGTATAATTGTAATTTTTTTGTTATGTAATATTTTGAAGTATTATTACACAATTCAATTGATCATTTTATTTTATTTTTCTGTGGAACAGAAGCTAAATACACTAGAAAATGTCCTACAAAGTACTGTTACTTCTTCGGATGTACCAATAGCGGCTGTTATAGAAACATTCTCGGAGAAAGCAGATGTGAAGGAAGACAGCGCTTTTAGAAGGTAACTAAAATTAAAAACTATAATTATCCTCTTAAGATTTTGTGCAGCTTGAGAGTTGAGAACTAATTAATTCTGATTTTTTACGAGAAAAGATTGGAGACTATAAACAAATGTTTCTCAAAAGGGACAGTGGAGGAAATTATCATATGCTTGGTATGTATACATATTAAGATGTGAAAAAACGTTTTATTCTTTTTGATCTAATTTGTGTAGTCCTATGCTGAATATAATTGGTGTGGAATATCATTTGAATCATATATATCTTCTATAGGAAAAGGAATCAGAAAATGGAGCAGAAGAGTGGATACAAAATGCACTAAGTTCCATGCGATCGTTTTGTCCCTTGAGCCTCAAAATATTTTTGAAATCAGTAAGTATGATGTGAAGCGAAAAAAATAACTTGCTTAATTATAATTTTTATGCAAATAATTATTAACTATATATATATATATATATATATATATATATATATATATATATATATATATATATATGACTTTCTTTGCCTAATTAGATCAGAACTGGCCATGTACAAAATATTGAACAATGTCTATACCGGGATTACACCATTGCAGCCCACATCCTTAGAAGAACCATTAGCAATGATTTCTATGAGGTAAATTATTTTGGAATAACTCCATTTATTGATGCAAAGCAAAATATTTGAATAGTAATATTTAACATTTTTCTGATTTTCTGTACAAAATAGGTAATTCTTTACAAACTAGTGTTTATTTTTAGTCTTACAGAATAGTTGTGAAGTTGGGATATATTCATTTATTGGCCCTACTTTAACTATTAATTCCCTTTTTTCTTTTTGACCCTTTATTCAACTCAAACACACGCGTAGGGTTCAAGAACAAAGCTGTTTGATAAAGACAACAAGCCCAAGGTAAGAGATAGTATCTCCTATACCATCTGCTTTCTACATAGATTTAGATTAATATGTTATTTAACTGATTTATTTTACCTTCGTGTTTTCCTGCTATTTTACTTTATTAACTAGTGGGAACCTTCAAAGCTAGAGCTGGTTAGTGAAGAAATGGTGGATCAGTGCTTCAGGGATATTGATGAGGAGGAATTGGAGTCTCTGAAACTTCCTGATAGATTCAATTCTCAAATTGCAAGCAGATTGTAGATTGTAGACACAAGCTTTTAGTGCATTATGTCAGGAGAATTTTAAATAAAGAAAATTGGGTTGTTAACGTTAATTTTTTTTTTTTGATTCATTTGTTAACGTTTAATCTGAGAAAATGTTTTCAATTTTCGATTAATTTTTTATATTTGAATTGTGTGGTTGGGGGGCGTTTGTTATGTGATTAATGTTTCAAGGCTTGCAAGTTCCGTTTTAGTTCTGGTTTGGGTATTAGTTCAAGGCTTGCATTATGTATTTTCTCAATAAAAAAAACAAAAACTGAATAAAAAACTCATGTCTCATCTTTGGCACACCTTGTACAACAGTGGGATTGTATTAATAAATTTTCTTGGCTTAAGATTTGGAAAGAAGTATATAGGTCCAAACATGTTTCAATTCTACTATAATAAATTTGAAAAATGCTGGATAACAAGATGAAGCTGTTAGCGTCGGCAAATTGCTCTTATAGAAAGGATGTATGGAATTTTTTTTTATCTTTAGGAATCGAATATAGGTACCGGAGAATTTACAATAACTCACACACCCTACTCAACCAACTGAGTTAGACCCTCTCGGTAGTACGTATGAATTTATTGGTACCGTATTACCGTTTACTACGGCAAATTGTCTGCATCATAGCAGCAAAGTATGTATGTTGGGGTGGGTACCCCTTGTATCCTTTTTTAATGAAATATGCACTTTTGGCTTATCAAAGAAAAAAAGAAACCGTTTACTACATATAAAACATATTTCAAGTTGACAGGGCAAAGCAAAATAAAAAATAAATGAGAAGATGAGCTCAAAATCCAAAATGGTATTTTACTTGGAAATATGTTTTGTTGTATACAAAGATAATAAATTAACTTGATGCTTAGACTATATATGCTGACGTATTTGAGGTGGATTATTGGTTAGAACCAAATTCTTACGATTGTTGCCTAGATTAGACTTCAGAATGGATTAAGTAAGGTTTGAGGCCTTCTTAATTTTGCAGGCTCTCCAATAAGGCTGAGACACTGTAAAAATGGGTGGTTAACTATATATAAAAGACACATCGACGCCTAAGACAGTTCTACTAGAGTGATGATATTAATAAATGCTTATCTATTATAGTGACATTGGTTGTATTTATAAGAGTCTATGTTGGGTTGGATTTCTTAGCACAACGCCAAAGTCTCCCAGAGGCAATATTACCCTTTTTTGGTGTAGCAATATTGTTACTTTACGCTTGGTTGATGTATGATTCACTACTCTCATGTATGTTTTAGAAATCCTATGCCTAGGTTTTGATTTCGGTCAACACTTGCAATTTGGGTTAATCTAATGTTTTGGGCAAAGTAACCGACTACACAGATTGAGCTTTAATCTCAATCCAAAATAGTTGTCCCCAACTTAGCATGCTTGGAAATTGAGCATGTCAAGTTGCAAATTCGATTCAAGAATCTTCAGTCCACTAATTATACTCAGTTAGGTATGATGTGTTACAACGATCACGTCCCTTTATTTCTTAGCCGAGTTGTAATTTCAGAATAGTAGGGCACGTGGCAAGTCTTGATTGAATATCAACCCTCGAGTCTTGTAGAAGTTATAGTAGTCGCCATAGGATTTCATGCAATAATAATTGTAATTTGAAATTTTCTAAGGTACCATTTTTAGCCTTGTTTTTAACTTTGAAATGTTGCTTTTACATTGTAAAATCGCTAAAAGGGAATTATCCGTTGGTGATTAGCCATTTTCATGGCTAGTTAGTCTCATTTTCATCACCAACAACTAATAATTGAATGACCATGTAAATTTTTTTTACATTATCAATGATGTTTTGATATAGCACCTACGCAACACTTATAGAGGCCAAAATTCGATGCATAGTACATTGATGTTGTCCCTTCGACGAGGTCGAGGAGAGGTTGTGGCCACCTATAAAGACTCTCATGCCCAAATTAGTAATCAGTAGAATAACAATTAGTTTAGGAGTAGAGAATGTACTAGAGGAGAGGAGTGAAGATATATTTATGAGTTTGAGAGGTGACATGTTAAGTGATCATATCAATTGATGTCAACAATACATTAGAGGAGTTGTTGGGGGTGAAACCCACATCAAATGCTTCCTACTTGCAAGATTAAAATCTATTATCATTTTAGGATAAAATCTATTGGTAGATGCACTTGAATGGTTCGAAGCCAGACAAAAAAGATGATGGTTAGATTCTTGATCCAAGGAGGTTGAGTCGAGAACGACAAGTCCAAAGCTGAGAACGTGGCTAGTGTAACCGAGCAAGGCCATGTCAGATCAAGTGCATTCTAATTCTAATTCTAATAATAATAATAATCTCCGCCGTGGTGCTATATTTGTGGTATGAGAAATCATTTTCACCACTTCTCATTTGTTGACTTGGTTGATCAGTTGGTCACTCAATAATAACGCGGAAGCCAATTGCACATGAGTATTGAAAAATATTCATTTTTACTCAAAAAAAATATTAAATTAATCTCACAAAGATATTTTAAGTGTCACTCAATTTTTATTTTTAACTCTTCATCCATATATCTTATGTGATATAAATTAACCAAAGCTTTGCGGTTTATTAACCTCCTCTATTTTATAATTCAAATTTAATTGTCATAATAACATTCTTTTATAGCAATGTGATAAGATGTTAGTGGGTCGCTTTTAAGATTAGTCATAATGTGGAATTACATTTCTAGTTGCCAATATTTAACATGTTTTGTTTGTTAACCTCAAATGAGTATATTTTATAGAAATAATGCATATAAAATTATCAAATTAATCTCATATTAATAATGACTGAACCTTGAATTCATCGCAACCACTTCTTGGCTAATAAACTAACGAAGGGTGGAATTGGATAGTCTGCAATCTTAATCACCATTCATTAGTTCATTGGTGCAGGGAAGCTGCAATGTAATTATAGTTGACGTATATACGTATAGTTTAGAGAGTGAAATCACTCTCTAATTATAGTTGATGTATATACGTATAGTTTAGAGAGTGAAATCACTCTCATATATCAACCATTCGCATGGCATTTACTGTGGACCAATTGATCATAATGTGAAAGAGGTGTATTGTAAGACTGTATTGGAAGACTTAATTATAAAATTATGTTTTATATAACTGTGGACCAATTGATCATTAATGTGAAAGAGGTGTATTGTAAGACTATATTGGAAGACTTAATTATGAAATTATGTGTATTGTAAAATTGTATTTTAAGACTGTATTAGAAGACTTAATTATAAGACATAAGAAATAATACAAATTCATGCACATTTTACTGATGGTCGTGACTGTAGCAAGTATTCAAAGTTCTTCACCTATTACCTCCTTCCTATAAATAAAACAAAGCTTATTTGTGGTGTCAATATAACTAACAAACCACCCTAGCATATAGTATTACATAGTATAGCAAATCCATTAGGCAAAGCAAAATCCCACATGGCCTCTCTAACAATCTTCAATTCAGAATCCGATGAAGACTCTTGGGTCAAACAAATCAACAGGTTGGTGAGGGAAACCAACCTCTCAATGTTGAACACAATACCTGTTTACATATACCAAGTCCCCAAATCTTTGAGTTGTGCCAAGCCAGAAGCCTTTGCCCCACAACTTATGGCCATTGGTCCATATAACCACTTTCATCCTGAGCTCTATCCCATGGAAAGGTTCAAGGTTTTTGCTGCCAAAAGGGTCCTCGACCACTTCAACAAACATGACCTCGAACAACTAGTTAAGGAACTCCACAATACAGAACAATTCATACATGCTTATTACCACAAATACTTGGACCTCAAGGAAAAGACCTTGTTATACACCATTGCCCTTGACGGTTTATTCTTATTAGATTTCTTCCACAACTATATGGATGAGAAAGTATATGGTTCTTTCTTGAAAGGAATAGAAGACTGCCATGTTCAGATAAGTGGTGTGAAGCTAACCAGGGATGGCATCATAAGGGACATATTCATGGTGGAGAACTAGATTCCTACCTTCATGTTGTTGAGGATCTTGGAGCTTGAAAGCTCCAATCCTATTCATTCAGTTCAAGAATACTACTTGGGTTCAATGCTCTTGTCATTCTGTCAGAAACACTCTCCACTCAATTTGACTCACACCCCCACATGTTCTGAAGCTGTCACGAAGCATTATCATATCTTGGATCTCATGTACCATTTGGTGGTCTCTGAACAAGAAAAATTAGAAATACTAACACACGAGATAGAAGGTGTGCGCAATCCCAATAGTAATTTAAATTGCTCTGACACTGTTATAACTATAAGAAGCTCAAAATTTGAAGACATACTCACATTCTTAAAGAGAGTTAAGGGTCTATTGTCATGAACACTTGGCATTCTCAAAAGGCTTAAGGACATGAACATTCCTCTTCCGCAAGCCGTTAAACGAGCCCTACCCAGCATGTCAACAAATCTTCAAAAGTTTTCTTCAGAAACGTCACCATCTAAAATAGAAGCTCCTGTGGTTGTCATCATCCCTTCTGTGCATGAGCTTCACTCAGTTGGGATCCATTTTCAACCCTCAAAAGGTGGCATCATGGCAATTGAATTCGACAAGAAAAAGGGCATATTTTACCTTCCTGTGCTCAAATTGGATGTCAACTCTGAAGTGATAATGAGAAACATTGTGGCTCACGATGCCTTAACCAAACCAGATTTTCTCATCTTCACAAGGTACACTAAATTGATGCGGGGAATCATAGACATTGTGGAGGTTGTGAAGTTGCTCAAGAATGAAGGGATCATAGAGTTAAGTAGCTCTCTCAGTGTGGAGGAAACTGAGGAACTGTTCAATGGAATAAGCAAATCTATTGGACCCACCAACACTGAAAAGTTGGATGAGACCATTAAGAAAGTTAACAAGTACTTCCGTGATAAGAAGAGGGCCAATCCCTACAGGATCTTAACCAATTATGTGTACTCTTCATGGACGCTGTTAACACTTGTTGCCACCTTTTTGCTATTGGCCATGATAGCTCTTCTAACATTTTGTACGGTTTATGATTGTCCACGTCATTTTAAATTCGGGTAAAACACTATTTTAGTTTATCAAAACATAAAGCATTGTCACATTAGTCTCTGAAATTAAAGAAATTCAAAATAAGTCCCTAGGATGTTAAACATATGTTAATATTATCATTTAAGTCACAAAACTTTTTAAATTTTCAAGTAGAATGACTTACATAATGTATTTTCATGGACTTTTTTTAATTTTCTTACTTCCAAGAATTAAAGTAACAACGCTATATATTTCCAAGACCCAAATGATATTTGTGTTATGAAAATATAAATTTGGAAGCAGAGAATATAGAAAAGAGAGAACAAGAGAGAATAGAGAGAATATAATGATTTCCTTGTGTATTCTCACCAAGAGGGAGTAACCTATTTATAAGTACAAAATGTAACTCAAAGGTTACATTCAACTCAAAGGTTACCAAATATTTAAGACTATTAAGGAGAAATTAATATAGAATGTAGAAAGCCAATGGACATCCACTATAATAATTATTCATAACACTCCCCCTTGGATGTTCAGTGTTTTGACAATGTGCCTCATTAAAACCTTACTAGGAAAAATCCTATGGGATAAAAACCTAGTGAAGGAAAAAGAGTACATCATTCTTCAATACGTTATCATTTGCCTCATTAAAAACCTTGCCAAGAAAACCCAATGGGACAAAACCATGGTGAAGGGAAAAAGAGTGCAGAACGTACTTATTTCTCCCCTTCATGCAAACAATCATCTTTAATACGACGAAGTCCAATCTTGTGAACTAATTGCTCAAACGTTCTTCTTGGCAAAGACTTTGTAAAGAGATCTGCCAAATTTTCACTTGAACGAACCTGTTGAATATTTATATCACCATTCCTTTGAAGATCATGAGTGAAGAAGAATTTTGGAAGAATATGCTTTGTTCTATCTCCTTTAATGTGTCCTTCTTTCAACTGAGCAATACATACAGCATTGTCTTCATAAATGATAGTCGATGCCATTTTTCCTGAAGATAAACCACAAGTTTCTCACACATGTTGAATTACAGATCTTAGCCAAACACATTCACGACTTGCCTCATGTAATGCTAAAATTTCTGCATGGTTAGATGATGTTGCTGCTATGGTTTGTTTCACAGACCACTATGAAATTGTTGTACCACCGCATGTAAACAAATATCCTGTTTGTGATCTACCATTATGAGGATCTGACAAATAACCTTCATCTGCATAACCAATTAGATATGATTTTGAAACATATGAATAAAACAATCCCATGTTCATAGTCCCCGTAAGATAACGAAGTATGTGCTTCACTCCATTCCAATGTCTTCTTGTAGACGAAGAACTATATCTTGCTAATAAATTTACAGCAAATGCTATATCAGGTCGTGTATAATTAGCAAGATACATCAGTGCTCTTATAGCACTAAGGTATGGTACTTCAGGACTAAGTAGTTCTTCATCCTTTTCTTGAGGTCTAAAAGGATCTTTATCCACATCTAAAGACCTTACAACCATTGGAGTGCATAGTTGATGTGATTTGTCCATATAGAACCTTTTAAGCACCTTCGTTATATAAGCCTCTTGATGCACAAAAACACCGTTATTTAAATACTCAATTTTCAATCCCAAGCAAGACTTTGTCCTTCCTAAATCCTTCATCTCAAACTCTTTCTTTAAGCAATCAATAGCTTTTGGAAGCTCTTCAGGAGTTCCAATGATGTTTATGTCATCTACATAAACAACGATTATGGCAAATCCTTTTCCAGATCTTTTCATAAAAATACAAGGACAAATGGGATCATTTTTATACCCTTCTTTTAACAAATACTCATTGAGACGATTATACCACATGAGTCCTGATTGTTTTAATCCATAGAGAGACTTATTCAATTTGATTGAGTAATCCTCTCTAGAACTTGCACTGCTGGGCAAATTAAATCCTCCAGGGAGTTTCATGTAAATATCATTATCAAGAGAGCCATACAAATAGGCTGTAACAACATCAATTAGATGTAAATTAAGTCCTTCATGTGCAACCAGACTAATTAAATATTGAAAAGTACTTGCATCCACTACAGGTGAATATGTCTCTTCAAAATCAATACCGGGTCTTTGTGAAAAACCTTGAGCAACTAGTCGTGCTTTGTAGCTAACAATTTCACCATTCTCATTTCATTTTTGCACAAAAACCCGTTTGTACCCAACTGGTTTTACACCTTTAGGTGTACTGACTACAGGTCCAAAAACATTTCGCTTAGCAAGCGAGTCTAATTTTGCTTGAATTGCATATTTCCATTTTGGCCAATCATTTCTTTGTCGACAATCTTTAATAGACTTTGGTTCTTGATCCTCGGTGTCTTTTATAATATTCAGCGCTGTATTATATGCAAAAACATCGTCAACGTTGACTTCACTTCGGTTCCATCGTATCCCATTCATGACATAATTTATTGAGATCTCTTCATTTTCAACAATTTCAGGTACCTGAGGTTCTTCTGGAACCGAATCATTAATTATGTCAGAGGAATCTTTTGGGATTTCCATATCGTCGATTGGGCCAGCTTGCCTCTTAGCTCCTTTTCTCATTCGAGGATTTTTATCTTTGGAACCAATGAGTCTACCACGCTTCAGGCGTGTTTGAGACACGTTTACAATATTAGATTGTCCAACTGGGACATCAATTCTGATTGGAGCATTAATAGCTAGTACATATGACTTAGCTACCCCTTTTGTGTCTGTAAATACATCAGGTAACTGGTTGGCTAAGCTTTGTAAATAAGTTATCTTTTGAACTTCCAGTTCACATTCTTTTGTACGAGGATCAAGATGAGATAATGATAATTCATTCCAACCAATATCTTTTTCCAGCTGCTTTTCCTCTCCCCCTAATGTTGGGAAAACAGATTCATCAAAATGATAATCGGCAAATTAAGCTGTAAATAAATCTCCTGTTGATGGTTCAAGATATTTTATTATTGATGGAGATTCATACCCAACATATATTCCCAACCATCTTTGAGGACCCATCGAAGTTCTTTTAGGTGGAGGCAATTGGAATATATACAGCACACCAAAAAATTCTTAAATGAGAAATATTAAGTTGCTGACCAAAAACCAATTGCAATGGGGAGTATTTGTGATAACTTGTTGGCCTGATGCAAATTAATACTGCAGCATGCATAATTGCATATCCCCAAGTAGTCATTGGAAGTTTTGACCACATAAGTAATGGCCTTGCAATCAATTTTAGACGTTTTATAAACGATTCTGCAAGTCCATTTTGTGTATGAACATGTGCCACAGGATGTTCAACATTAATTCCAATGGACATACAATACTCATTAAAAGCATGAGATGTAAATTCACCAGCATTATCAAGATGGATTTTCTTAATTGCATAATATGGGAAATGAGCTCTTAGTCGGATTAATTGAGCTAACAATCTCGCAAACGCCTGGTTGCAAGTTGATAACAAACAAACATGTGACCATCTAGTTGATGCATCAATTAAAACCATGAAATATCTAAATGATCCACATGGTGGGTGTATTGGTCCACAAATATCTCCCTGTATCCGTTCTAAAAATGAATGGACTCATTCCCAATTTTTCCTGGTGATGGTCTAATTATCAACTTCCCTTTGGAACAGGCAGTACATGAGAAATCATTGGACTGAAGAATCTCCTGGCTCTTCAATTGATGTCCACATGAATTTTCAACTATTTTTCGCATCATGATAGACTTGGGATGGCCCAACCGGTCTTGCCAAACATCAAATTTGTTTTGATTCGTAAACTTTTGATTTACGACAGCACGTGTTTCAATTGTACTAATATACACGTAGTACAAACCATAAGAAAAAGTTGGTAATTTTTCCAATACACATCTTTTATTTAAGCTAAGTCTCGTGATATAAAGATATTCTATATCTCCTTCATTATTTGTTTTAATATGATATCCATTTAGATGAATATCCTTGAAACTTAATAAGTTTCTATGAGACTTAGGAGAATAAAATGCATTTTCAATGTGCAACCTTGTTCCTCTAGGTAACAACACATTAGCTCTTCCGGAGCCTTCAATTATATTTGTAGTACCAGAAATAGTACTAACATTGACTTCTCGCATTACTAAACAAGAGAAAAATTTATTACTCTTGAGGAGAAGTTTGTCTCTTGGATTCATGTCATACTTTTATCAGCAAAGTTATCTTTTTCGGTCAATGGAATTGCAGTTGGTTTTATTGGTTGTAAGATAGGAGTTAGACAAGGAGACCCCCTCTCCCCCCTTTTGTTTTGCTTAGCTGAGGATGTTCTCATTCGTGGCATTTCATTGCTAGTTAATGAAGGCAAGTTCCATCGTATGAAGGGCCCAAAGAATCTAACCATGCCTAGCCACATTTTGTTTGCTGATGACATTCTCATTTTGGGGAGAGGTTTTAAACGAAGCCTGCATCATCTTATGGCCTTATTTGCAGAATATGGAGAAGCATCAAGCAGCTGCTGAATTTATCTAAATGTAAATTTTACTCAAACCATGATGGCAGCCGCTTGAGAACCATCAAAGACACTTTGGGGTTTGCTCAAGGATCCATCCCTTTCATTTATCTTGGAATTCCTCTCTTTCAAGGATGTCCAAGAAAATCTATGTTGCAACCTATTATTGATAAAATTAGGCTGAAATTGGGATCATGGAAAGACTCTCTCCTCTCTTTTATGGGCCGTGTTCAAGTTGTTAAATCTATTGTTCGAAGTATGCTATTATATAGCTTTCAAATTTATGCTTGGCCAGTTGGCACTCTGAAAAAGCTAGATATGTGGATTCTCAACTTTATCTGGATAGGGGATGTGGAAAAAAGAAAATTGGTTACTGTTTCTTGGGAAAGGATGTGTTCTCCAATTGATAAGGGTGGACTTGGTATAAGATCTCTCAAACTAATGAATAGGGCGGCCATCCTAAAGCTCAGCTGGACTCTTTTGATTTTCGATGAACCCTGGGCTTGTTTCTGTCGTAACAGGTATTTTAGAAATGATGTTCCCATTTCTAATTATATTCTGTCTTCCGTGTGGTATGGGATCAAGCCATATATCTTTATTATTTTTTAGAACTCTGCTTGGCAGTTAGGAGATGGCAGAAACATCTCTTTCTGGTCTGACCGTTGGCTTTCTAATCCAATATCAAACACTTTGAATATTCCACAGCATATTTGTGAAAATCTCCAAACCAAGGTGGGAGATGTTCTTCATAATAAATGTTGGTCTCTGCCTCAAGACTTCAAAGCGCAATTCCCTCAAATAGCTAAGGAAATTTTATCCATTCCTATTCCTTTGGAAGAAAAAAAGACTGTAGAATTTGGTGCCTTTCGGATTCAGGAAATATGTCTTTTAAAGATGCAGTTCACTATTTTCAACCCAGACTTCAACCTGTGTTTTGGAGTAAATCAATTTGGTGTTCATGTATTCCTCCATCCAAGTCTTTTCTTTTCTTTCGGTGGATTCATAACCGTTTGCCAACTGATGACTGTCTCCAGAAAAGTGGTATGGTTTTTGCTTCTGTTTGCTCACATTGTGGAAGTAATATGGAAATTGTGACTCACTTGTTTCTAGAATGCCCCTTTGCTGTTGATCTTTGGAATTGGCTTAGCATGCTAACTAAACGGACTTTGGATTTGACCTCACCTTTGCGCTTGCTTTCCTCTGCTATTACTGGTACGAGCTCTCCGGCTGGGGATGTTCATTCTTCCTTGGTTATCCATATTGCTTGGTTCATTTGGTGCAGTAGAAACCAAGCTCGATTTCAAAAAGGAGCATTATCTTTTTCTAGCATTACCAGCAAAATTATTGCTACTGTTTCTATTTCAGGAAATTCCTCCAAGGGGGTTATGTCTAATTCAATTGCTGAATTTGAATTATTTAAAAGTTTGAAGGTTGAGGGGCATGTGGGATGTGCACCCAAGATAATTCAAGTGACTTGGCATCCACCTCTCTTTCGCTGGATAAAATGCAATTCAGATGGTGCAGCTCTTGGATGTCCAAGTCCAGCTGCTTGTGGGGGGATCTTTAGAAATTATGCAGGAGATTGTTTGGGTTGTTTTTCTAAATCTATGCAAATTTCCAATGCTTTTTTGGCAGAATTAGAAGCAGCTATGAATGTTGTTGAGATAGCTTATGATAAGGGATGGCATATGTTGTGGCTCGAGTGTGACTCCATAGCTGTTGTACAGGCTTTTAATTTGAAAATTTCAGTGCCTTGGAAAATTAGAAATCGCTGGAATAACTGTCTTACTCTTACTCGTCGAATGATGTTTCAGGTTTCTCACATCTATCGTGAAGGAAACCATTGTGCTGATAGGCTTGCTAATTATGGTTTACAAGCTAAAAATTATATTTGGTGGAACTCGGTCCCTAGGTTCATTAGTTCTTGGTTTGTTAGGGATAAGATGGGATTGCCTAATTTTCGTTTTTGTTGATTTTGTACATGGGTCTTGGCCTTATGTCCCTCCATGATTGTTTGTTAGTTTTTTATTTTTTTTAATAATATTTGGGATTTGAGGGCAAATGAATGGTAGTTCTTATGGTGCCAACCTAGTTGGGATTATGGGTTTCTATTGTGATGCCTTGCAAATCTTCTTTTATATAAAAAAAAAATTGACATGTGACAAAAAAAAAATATTACTCATGAGAATTGTATGAGTTGTTGCACTATCAGCGAGACACGTATCTTCATTATTGATGCTAGTGCCAACATTCATTCTTCATAGAAATAAGAAGTAGAAATAATCAATATTAGAGAATATTGTTTTATAAAATATATTTGAAAGATGCCAATCTTATTAAAATATTTATTGCTTTAGAAAAGCTCATATAAAGTCCAATAACATCAAAACATAAAGAACATAAAACATTCTACTAAACATAAATTCAAGAACATAGTATAAGAAATATTTATTTCTTGACACTCCCATCACCAATGAGGTGGTCAATTTTTCCATCTAGATCATCAAAGAAATCAACAATATCAAGGAGAGTAGCATCCATATGGCCATAATCATAATCACCATCTTCACAAGCGAAATGTGTTTCTATCTTTTTCTCCTTATTTTTAAGTGATTCTTGGTAAAGTTCAACAAGATGCTTTGGTGTACGACAAGTATGAATCCAATGGCCTTTACCACCACAACGATAGCATATATTTTCTTCTTGTTTGCTACTCTTTCCACCTTTTTCTTTTTCATTTTTCACATTACTTTTCCACTTCAGGTGGAAAAAGTATTCTTAAAAATTCCTCTATGATCATTTCCACAACCATGATCATGAGTACGACCACGACCACGGCCGCATCGAACACAACCCCGACCACGAGTTTGTCCATAATAATCAGATGTTGCTGCATTCACTTCTGGGAATGGAGTAGAACCAGTCGGGCAGGCCTCATGATTTTTCATCAAAAGCTCATTATTTTACTCAGCCACAAGGAGGCATGAAATTAGTTCAGAATATTTCTGAAATCTTTTTTCTTGGTATTGCTGCTGCAGGAGCACATTAGTTGCATGAAAATTGGGGAATGTTTTTTCTAACATATCCTCATCAATAAATTCTTTTCCCCACACAATTTCAATTGAGAAGTAATTCTGAACATCGCAGAATTATATTCACTTATAGTTTTAAAATCCTGTAATCGTAAATGCATCCAATCATAACGAGCTTTTGGGAGAATCACAGTTTTCTGGTAGTCATATCTTTCTTTTAAACTATTCCAGAGGACAAATGGATGTTATTACAGTAAGATATTCAACTTTTAACCATTCATGGAGGTGGTGACGAAGAAAAATCATAGCTTTAGCTTTATCTTGGTTAGATGCTTTATTTCCTTCTTTAATGGAGTCTCCAAGACCCATTGCATCTAAATATATTTCAGCATCTAATATCCAAGATAAATAATTCTTTCCCGTAATATCAAGAGCCACAAATTCGAGTTTTACAAGGTTTGACATGATCAAAACTATCATAAAATAAATAAAATAAAAGGTTAATAATTTTGACATAATAACAACATATTTCTTAGTATCTTATAGCCATAATAGAACAATTTATTATTCAATGTTTAGTTATAGTCTTTTTTGTAACCATAATCACAACATATATAACTTAAAAAAAAAAGGCTATAGGCACATCATTTTTTTTTCATCTGTGATCTATCCTTTCATTTGCTTTCTGTTTGTTCACATTTGTAACCAAAATAATAAAATAAACAATAAATTGTGACAGTAAAATATGAACACTAAACGGAAAGAAAATTCTAATATAATGGAAACTTATTGTCCTATGAAAAGGTGAATAATGATAGTAAACAAATAATTAGAATACTATCACAATCTGAACATATATAGCTTAAAATAATATTAACGGAAACAATAAACTATTTTGCATATAATCAGTGTAAAAGATCAAGATAGGTCTATCACATCTGTTAACATGTAGCATAAAAAAAACTTTTGCAACAATATCAGAATATACTGCGGTACTATGTTACTGTTAAACATTTGAAACAAAATATGCATATTTTATATACGAATAAAGCATGAATACTATAGAATTGTAATGGTAGAATAACAATAATAAGAATATGTCAGTAGCAATAAAATATTAGAAAAGAAATAGGAGTAAAATTACCTTGAATCTATGTGACAAAACTAAACACTCGTTCTTGAAATATGAATTGGAAAATATGGCTTTCTCGTGCTAATTAGAGTATCGTGCTGATAATGTGTTATGAAAATATAAATTTGGAAGCAGAGAATATAGAAAAGAGAGAACAAGAGAGAATAGAATGATTTCCTTGTGTATTCTCACCAAGAGGGAGTAACCTATTTATAAGTACAAAATGCAATTCAAAGGTTACATTCAACTCAAAGGTTACCAAATTTTTAAGACTATTAAGGAGAAATTAATATAGAAGGTAGAAAGCCAATGGACATCCACTATAATAATTATTCATAACAATTTGACCATTTTAGATATAGGTAAATTTTCATCATTTTTCCTTTTAGAGATTTAGGTTAAAAATTTATGAAATGTATACTTTAATTGCGTAAAAATTGGGAGTGAGAGAATGAAAACAAGTAAAATGAATGATTGTTAAGAGGTAAAGTTATTTGCTTCCTATTACATTGTATAGTTATAAAACAATATAATTGTTAATTAGTGTATTAATTTGCAATTATTGATCCCGAATTAACCTAAAAGAGACCCATCAAAAGGCACCTTTCTTCCTTCCTACCATCCCTCCTCATGGCATAAAAAGTGCACAAAGTTAATGAAACCAAGGTTGAAGATTTATGATTTATAATTTGAAAATAACATTGTTAGATCATAGAGTGATATTGAAGCAGAAGTTTCTTTTCCTAATAAAACAGTAATAGGATTAAGAAAACAATTCGGTAAGCTTACATATTTGAAAGATAAAACTTGGTAGGCCTAAGTGGAAAGATATAGCATATTCATATCTCATATGTCTTGCTAAAGTTTTTATTTTTATTTTTCCATGGAAAATAAGATTCTACTACCAGGGAAAGTGAAGCAGTTAAGGGGATTAGAATAAAGGTATCAACCAAAAATAGAGAATGCAGTAAAAGCCAAAGCAGCCACAGAATAAATGCATGCATCGTGCTAAACGTATAGCCAAATCCCTACTATGTAAAAAAAAGAAATAAATCAGCTTCGGTGCCAATTCCAAGTACACAAGCATTTACGTTGGCTGAAAAAATAGCTGTGTTATTAAAAAGAAAAATGTTTGGTGTACACCCACAATGCTATGCAACACCTAGTGAGAGAAGGAAAAAAAAAGAAAAATATAGGTATGATAGGGTTTATGATGTGATAGGAACAAAGAGATAGAGAGAAATTAGAGGTGTTGTTGGGGTGTATGTGTATCATTACTCTATTAAAAATGACATTCTACATCAACATCGGGTATAGAACAGATAAAAGACTTTCGAATTGAGAAAGTACTTCATTAAAATGTAAGTGAGAGCAAAATAATCATGCTTTCATAAAAAATAAAAATAACCTCATCTAATCCAAAGAATTCGATACATCCATTATAACAACCAACAAATAAATCAAAGTACATAACAACAAAATATTGTCGCTATAAATTCTTATAAAACCAACCATTGCAGAGGATTTGTATTACAATTTAAGGCAAAACCATTAAGGAGGATCTCAATTACATTAGTAAGGCAAAATCAGACTCTGAACATAATATGTAGAGTGCAACCAAACTTTTTTCAAGGGAATTTTTATACGCTCTACCCTATTATCTCTTTGGTTATACAATATAAGTTCAGAATCTCTCTTTGCTAGCAAGAGGACATCGCCATTTTCATATATCCATCATTGGTATTGCAGATGTGAAAGACTAGAAATTTGAAGGGACTCGCAACTAAAATCTAGCAACCGAGTCCAAGACTCCACAACTCCAAACTCGTTCATTTGCCAAAATGAAAAACCACTTCACATGTGATAACGAGAATGACTTAGGCATCCCCTCAAAACACAAAGATCCAGGCTGAGAGGGTGGGTTCGTTTAAGATCAATAGGAAGAATGGTTACATTCTTCTATCATTAAGGTGGATAATTCAACTCCAATTGGAATATTCTCCTACAACAAATATCTATGTGTCTCATCCCTTAAATCAAATGAATAAATTTGACACTGTTTGGGAGTACCAAGGTTTGCTATCCAGTTAAGTGTGCCATTGACCTACTGTCCATTAGTGGATAGCTCTAGTTTGGGAAAACCAAACCAACTTGCAACCTTTCTCCAACAATTGTCACCTAAGCAGTGATATCTCACTTCTGTTTCCTTTGATTGTGTATTCACAACCATAGCAATGACCTTGTAAATATTTCTTGAATTATCATAGCCAAAGCTCATCTTCACAAAAGCATTGGGAATTCGAATTTGTATACTCGGTGAACTTTGGGATTTCAACTTGATGGCGGGTTCCAAAACCAGACCCAAGAAAGGGAAAATCCTTGTTAATAATCATGAGTCGTAGCTCTCAAACAGACCAGGCCATTGCAAACACCAATGATGGTGTACTTGAAATTCAATGGGAGGCCACCATCATCAATGGATGATGGATCCTCCAGCAAACGTTGCATGGAGCAGCAGTGTAGGGAATTCAATCCACCCATGTCTTGTAACGTGAATAGGATGGAGGGGTTTTCGGAAGATATTTGAAGATGGAGTTTCACAAATATAGGATCAAAGATGAGGGAACTCCATGACTTGGAAACACATTGGAAATGCATGAGAGCCTTCACTGGAACCGTCAACAAGATTTTCTCTAGGAGTTCCTTAGGGAGAGATGGACAATAATGAGGAGCAGACATCTTTGTTAATGTGTAAATGAATTCTGAATGCTGAAGTTGTGAATGTGCAAAAGCAATTTGAATATTGAACACAAGGAAGAAACACTATTCATACAAATTTAACGTCATCTATTAAAGGGAAAAAATTAGTGTCTTCATTTTTAAAAGAATAAAAATCTTGAAAAGTCAAATCTTTTAAAAACTAGAGGCAAAAATGGTTGACTTTTTTTAATCTTGTATACATATTGACTTTTAAAAACTAGAGGCAAAAAATGGTTGACTTTTCAACAATTGAAATTCATTAACATTAAACAATTTAATTTTTTTTATTACTAAACAATTTAAATTTAAAAATAGAATACATTTATTATAATACTGAAGATTTTTAAATGACTCATTAAACAATAAAATGTAGATTATAAAAAAATCTCTAATTTAAAAACACATTAAATAATTGTTGAAAATGAAATATAGTAATTACAATAATGAAGATTTTCATTGACCAATTAAACAACAACATTTAGAATAGGATAATGTCTTCAAACAATATTTTATTTTAAAAAATAAAAGTATTTTTATTTTATCATTTGCATAGGATGTTATTATTTTCAAAAAATAAAAATCATAAATATAATAAATGAATGCACATATTTAAACTTTTTTAAAAATGAAATATAGTAAGTACAGTAATGAAGATTTGCATTGACCAATTAAACAACAAAATTTAGAATAGGAAAATGTCTTCAAACAATATTTCATTTTATTGTTTTCAAAAGATGTTATTATTTAAAAAATTAAAAATCATAAATATAATAAATGAATGCACATATTCAAACATTTTTAATTTTAAAAATATTATTTTATTTTGAATTGAATTATTTTAAAAATTAAATTTTAAAATAGTGAAAGTAAAATATTCCATTTATTTTATTTTCCGTATATTATATCTTTATTTAAAAATTAATGCATAGTAACTAGTAAATCAATGCATGAAATCAAATAAACAAGTATTACAACCATTAATGTCCATTATCCTTCCCCAATACTTAATAATGAAAAATAAAATATTTTATAAAATATGAATTAAAAACTCATTATCTATTAAATGCCTTGACTTAGTGATACTAGACCAAAAAAATATCTTGAAAATTAATACAATTATCTAATAAATGATAAATAAAATAAATAATAAGAAAATATTTGAATTTCTCCTAGTTTGGGGAGATTTTTAATTTTACATTTAATGATAAAAAATACTATTTTATTTTAAATTTAATGATTTTCCAAATTAAAAAATAATTAAAAAATACTGTTTTATTTCATTTTGTGAATATGATATTTTTATTTAAAAATTCAAGTTCAAAAATATAATTAATGAATCATGATTTTAAACACTTGTAATTATAAAATACTATTTTATTTTAAGTCTGATTATTTTCAAAATTAAAAACAAAGAATAGTGAAAAATATTTTTTATTTACATTTTACATTTGGTGTTTTTGTTTTAAAAAAAAATTCATTGTTAAATATAATAAAAAAATCATAGTAACCATTAAATTAAAGCAGAAATTCTAATACTTAGTAATTAATTGCTAACACCTAATATTACCCTTTCCCCAATTCCTAATAATAATAAAATTGAAAATAAGATATTTTATAAGGTGTGCATTAAAAACTCACTACATATTAAATGTCCTAGTAATTAATATAAATTTTAAAAAACTAATAGATAAATTTATTAAGAAGAAATTATTCTTTAATTGAGTGGAAAAATTGTGCCACAACTTCCTTTTTTATTTTATCAAATATTTTATTTAAAATAATAAAGTATTCTTTTTATTTTATTTTCTGCATCTAATGTTGTTATTTAAAAAGATAAAAATCATAAATATAATAAATGAATTACATATTCAAACATTTATAATTGTAAAAATATTATTTATTTTGACTTTAATTATTTCAAAAGTTAAAAATAAAAATAGTGTAAATAAAATATTCTATTTATTTTATTTTTTGTATATAAAATTATTATTAAAAATAAAATTCACAAGTTTGATAAATAAATACATAATAAACAATAAATGAATGCTTGAATTCAAATAAATAAATATTAAAATTATTAATGTCCATTATCCTTTCCCCAATACTTAATAATGAACAAAAATGAAAAGTAAAATATTTAAGCTTAGTTATATATTTTACCATCCAACCAACATCATTTCCCGAATTATACCACATACCATTTTTTTCCACGCATTTGACCGTCACAGTATTCAATTTTCATGCAATTTGTCCAATTGTCTATTGTCGTTAGTTTATTGTCTATTGTCATTAGTTGACTGATGATGCGAAAACGTTGGCTACTGACATGAATTGCTAACATGGCATTAGCGTACTGACGTGTAATTAGGGGTAAAATGCATGAATTTATTAAAATAAGGAGGTAAAATGTGTGAAACTTTAAAGGTAGGAGGCAGAATGTGGAAAAATAATAAATGATAAAAAAAGTTAAAGATGGGATAAGAACCATTTTCTTTTTCTTACTCTACAACTCCTAAAATCACTAAGCCATTTGACTTATATACTTAATTAATAGGTAAAAATTATTTTATATATATACTATTGTTACATTTGTTAAGTGCACATTTGGTCTCCCAAAGTATAAATCACTATGCGAATTAATTATAATATAATTACTTATAAACTAAATCACTTATAAAAAGATTCAAAATAATATATCCTTATAAAATTTGAAATTACAATGGTAATCCTCTTAAAAATAAATCACTTTTTTAAAATCACTATATTAAACACAAACAAACAAGTCCTACATATATTGTAACAAAAATATTAAAAGTTAAAATGATAAATTTATTAATATGTTTATTTTAATTGAACAAATTTATAAATTATACAAAATAATTAATTAATTTATATAAATTTTATAATTATATAAATTATAGTCGTCAATGCTCACATAATTTAAGGGAGCATGGTAGTAGTTGTCTAAAATGAGGAGATTATGAATGGGCTTTCCTATTATTGTTAGTCGTGTGATCCATCCTTGTTAGAACATGGCTATGGATTGAGCCACAACATAGGTGACATTATTCAAAATAATATATTTTTCATGAACTACTACCGCAACTTTAGTTGATACTCATATATATATATATATATATATATATATATATATATATATATATATATATATATATATATATTACAACAAATCCCCTTTTATATAACTCAAAATAATATATTTTTCAAGTTTAAATGGATTTAGAGTAAAAAAATGATTTCAGGATGTCTGCATGGAATTGAACCTTTAACTTCTAGGGCAAATTAATTACATTTGTGTTACTTATAGCCTTCTCAACAACAAATCATAAAAAAATCACTAGCTATTGTAACATCCCCATAAATAATAATAATAATAATAATAATAATAATAATAATAATAATAATGATGATGATGATGATGATGATGATGATGATGATGATGATGATAATGTCTATTTACTTTATAATATCCTTATAATTGCCTTTCGCTGTTTTAGTGTAGTGTGTGCATTAGAGTAACTTATAGAGTAAGGACCTAATGCTAACTATATATATATATATATATATATATATATATATATATATATACACCCAAATCCTTCCCTCCCACACTTAACACACACAAAAAGAAGCTAGGGAACCCACAACATCCTTCTTATCATCCTTATTCCAGAGGTCTTTGGTGAGCTTTTTGCACCCTTCTCTATCCCTCCATCTGTGGCTTGGGCAGAGATTCAAGGAGGGTTAGGTTTCTTTCCATGGGAAAGGAGCTCTAACCCCCAATCCTTGGGTTTAGTATGAGAGATGCATAAATCATAGTTGCCTTGCTTGTTTGGCATGAGATTCGTCAATAAATTGCATTAATGTGAGGATTTGGGTTGTTGGGTAGCAGTTATGGCACAAGGGTTCGTACAATCATGACCCCTAAGACCTGCAGAGTCGCAAACCATCGCTTAAGCGAGCTATGCTTCACGCTTAAGCAAGGAGCCCCTTGAGTTGGAAATGTGTTTTGTGATTCTCGCTTAAGTGAGGATTCCTGGCGCTTAAGCGAGGTGTTTTGGCGCTTAAGCGAGAAGCTTCAGGGATTAGGATTAAGTGCAAGACTCTGACGCTTAAGTGCAAGTGTTTGGCACTTAAGCATGGCACTATGGCGCTTAAGCGCCAAGAATTGGTGCTTAAGCGTGAGGTGCCAGGGTTAGAATGGCTTAAGCGCATGACTCATGCTTAAGCGACTGACCCCTGGAACATTATGTTGAGTTGTATTCTTTCCAAGTTATTTTCCTTAATACATTTTTGTATGTTTACATGAATTATGAGGATAATGATATGTTTAATTAAAGAAAGAGGAGATTCCTTTGGGGATCAAAGAAAGTATGATATTTTGATAAGTTAAGCATGCAAATGAAATGATTTGCCCGCTTTAGAAGGTAGGCGGGATCTTCCGTCACTTCTTACCTTCAGAAGATGTGGCATAGCTCCTCTGGCCGGAGGAGAATAATATGAGGCCAAGGCATAAAAGGAAAGGGACGCCTTTCAATATATTGAGCTCAATAGATGCTGTAGGACAGAAGAAGAATAAGGAAAGTTAACTTAAAGAATACAAAGTAAATGCTAAGATTATGTCAATAAAGATGTAAAAGTAGTATATGTTCCAGATTAAACAGGTTTGAAGTATGGAGACAAGAGGCCTAGAAGATATTATGTTCATGTAGCAATATCTTTATAGGCTGGTTTTTGTTAAAAAGAACTTTTTATGTATTCTTTTGGCATAGGATCCCATGTATAGGGATTACCTTTTATGTATATGATGTAATTGCTTAGGAATGATGTAGGCGCTTGAACAGTTATACTCTTAAGTAATAATATCATATATGTTTATATTATTCAGGTTGATGACTAAAATGTAAGTTAGATGGTAGTACCTAGTAGGGTGTTACATTTTGGTGTCAGAGTAGTTCAATCCTTTGGACTGTGGATAATATGTTAGTAGATTCTGGTTGTCTTGTTAGTCTTGCCATGAATTCTACCCTATTTAAGTTACTGTATATTGAGTCTGATCAACTCAATATGTGGTGCAGAGTAGGTAGAGATAATGGCGGGAAGAGGAAGACCACCTTGACGTACACGTACTCCCGAATTAGCAGCGATGGAGCCAATGGATGCTGCCATGAGGGAACAAGCGGCAACCACCACCAACCTTGTTATCCAAGTATTGAGGGGATCACCAGGAGGTTCCTTAAATGCTAACAACCAAGGGGGTAAAAATCAACACTTCGGGTTCTCTGAATTCTGAAAGAACAACCCACCTACCTTCAAGGGAGAGTATGACCCATCGGCTGCAGAGTTTTGGCTCCAAGAAATGGAGAGTATCTTTGAAGTGGTGCCATCCACCAAGGAACAGAAAGTAGTGTATGCCACCACGTTCATGTTGGAGGACGAGGCAAAGAATTGGTGGAAGGGCGCTAAGGAAGGAATGATGACCTTGGGGACTCCTCTTATTTGGGAGAACTTCAAGATCACCTTCTTGGGGAAGTATTTCCCCAATAGTGTTAGGATTCAGAAGAAGATTGAATTCTTACAACTTAAGAAAGGGAGCATGACGGTGGGTCAATATGTGGCCAAGTTTGAAGAGTTGGCTAAGTACTCCCGTTATCATCGCCATGAACCTGATGAGTAATGGAAGTCCATCCAATTTGAGCAGGGTTTAAGGTTCGACATCCTTAGCCAAGTAGGGACCTTGGAGATTAGGAATTTCTCACTCTTAGTAAAGAAGTGTCTCATTGTTGAGGGCAATTTGAATAAGCTAGAGGTAGAGCAACGACAAACCCACAAGAGGAAGAATGAAGAAATGAAGTTCACCCCAAATGCCAAATACAAGAAGGAGGGTTTTAAGGGCAAAAAGGTAGTGGCTCTTGGAATTCCCAACGTAGAGGCGTGCCCTAAATGTGGGAGGACTCATAGAGGGGTATGTATGTTTGGGCACAATGTTTGTTTCAAGTGCCACTAACCGGGACACTTTTCCAAGGATTGTCCATTTTGGAAGAAGCATGGAGCTCCTAACCAGACAACTCAAACTAAAGGAAGGGTCTTCACCTTGAGTGGAGAAAAAGCAAAAGGGGTTGACAACCTGATTAAAGGTATATGATTTCTAAACCAAAAACCCTTAGTTGTCTTATAGGACTCAGGGGCGACCCATTCTTTTATTTCTTATGAATGTGTACGTCGTTTGAAGTTTTCTGTCACACCTTTACCAGTTATATTAAATGTCTCCACCCCAGTTGAAGGCAATATTCCTGCCTCACATGTTTGTGTAGAGTGTCCTCTTAAAATACAAGATAAATGTTTTATTGTGAATTTAATATGTTTACCTTTAATTGGTTTGAATATTATTCTGGGTATGGATTGGCTTTCTGCCAATCATGTTGTGTTAAATTGTTTTAACCACATTGTA
Source organism: Pueraria montana var. lobata (assembly GCA_026413185.1). NCBI lineage: Eukaryota > Viridiplantae > Streptophyta > Magnoliopsida > Fabales > Fabaceae > Pueraria > Pueraria montana. The sequence continues at coordinate 72,030,108 of CM048648.1, forward strand.
GAGTTTCCTTCTGATGTTACCCCTATCCCAAAGTCCCATCCCTTGTTGTTCTCTAGTTCCACTCAAGTTTCCCAAAGCCTAGTAAAGGGAAGGCAAGTCTTTCTTTTGTTACTTCCTCAAAGATGGAGGTTAAGCTAGAACTTGCAACTATTCCTGTTGTCAAAGAATTTGTAGATGTATTTCCTGAAGAGGTTACTACCTTACCCCCAGAGAGAGAAGTAGAGTTCTATATAGATTTGGTTCCCGGGGCAGGATCAATTTCTATAGCACCCTATAGGATGCCACCTCTAGAGCTTAGTGAGCTTAAGAACCAAATAGAAGAGTTGATATCCCAACAGTTTATTAGGCCTAGTGTCTCCCCTTGGGGTGCTCATGTTCTTTTGGTAAAGAAGAAAGATGGGAGCATGAGGTTATGTGTAGACTACAGGCAACTCAACCGAGTGATTGTTAAGAACAAGTACCCTCTCCCTAGGATAGATGACCTTTTGGATCAACTAAGAGGGGCTTCGATTTTCTCTAAGATTGACCTTAGATTGGGATACCACCAGATTAGAATCAAGTTAGAAGATATCCCCAAGACGGCCTTTAGAACTAGATATGAGTACTACGAGTATTTGATGATGCCATTTGGACTAATCAATGCTCCAGCGGTGTACATGGATTACATGAATAGGATCTTCCAACCTTTCCTAGACAAGTTTGTTGTTGTCTTCATTGATGACATTTTGGTGTATTCCCATACCTTCAAGGAGCATGAAGAAAATCTTAGGATGGTTTTGCAAGTCCTTAGGGAGAAGAAACACTTCACAAAACCAGAGAAGTGTGAGTTTTGGAAGAGAGAAGTGAACTTCTTGGGACACGTGATATCCCAAGGAGGGGTAGCTGTAGACCCTAGTAAAATAGGAGCAGTGCTAGAGTGGGATAGACCCTAGACTGTATCTCAGATTAGGAGTTTCATAGGTCTAGCTGGGTACTATAGAAGATTCATCAAAGGTTTCTCCCAGTTAGCATTACCCCTGACTAGGTTGACTAGAAAGGGACAACCCTTTGTTTGGGATGAGAGGTGTGAGAAAAGTTTTCATGAACTGAAGGAGAGATTAACTTCTACTCCATGTTAGTTATACCTAATCCCTTAGGGAACTTTGAAGTGTATTGTGATGCTTCAAGTAAAGGAGTTGGTTGTGTGTTGATGCAGGAAAGGAAGGTGGTAGCCTATGCTTCCAGGCAATTGAAACCACATGAAGAGAATTACCCCACCCATGACCTTGAATTAGTAGCGGTAGTCTTTGCCCTTAAGATCTGGAGACATCATCTATATGGTGTCAAGTTTGTGGTGTTTAGTGACCATAAGAGCCTAAAATACTTGTTTGACCAAAAAGAGCTCAATATGAGACAAAGGAGATGGATGGTGTTCTTAAAGGACTATGACTTTGAGTTGAAGTACCATTCGGGCAAAGCCAATGTAGTGGTGAATGCTTTAAGTAGGAAATCCTTGCACATATCTTCTATGACGGTTCATGAGATACAACTGTTAGAGGAGTTTAGGAACCTCAACCTAGAGGTAACCCTACATGACCATAGCTTGAGTTTGTATAGGATAGAGGTTTCCTGTGACTTAAGGGAACGGGTTAAAGAGACTCAAAATGGGGACATGGAGTTGCAAGCTCAGAGGAACCACTTAGGGTTCTCCAAAGCAAAAGATGGGACCATTCTCTTCCAAGGAAGGGTTTGCATCTCTAAGGATGATAGTCTAAAGGATCATATTTTGAGAGAGGCCCATAAGAGTGGATTCTCGGTACATCCTAGAGCTACCAAGATGTATCAGGATCTAAAGAGGATGTTTTGGTGGTCGAGCATAAAAAGGACATAGCTGAGTTTGTGGCTAAGTGCCTTGTTTGCCAACAAGTCAAGATTGAACACCAAAGGCCATCTGGCTTGTTGCAACCCTTAAACATTCCAGGGTGGAAGTGGGAGAATGTTTCCATGGATTTTGTCAAGGGTCTACCTAGAACCCAAGCATGGTATGATGCCATATGGGTAATAGTGGATAGACTCACAAAGTCTGCTCACTTTTTACCCATCAAGGCCACTTTCTTATTGGAAAAGTTGGCCAAGTTATACATTCAGGAGATAGTGAGATTGCATGGGGTTCCAATCAACATAGTTTCAGATAGGGACCGTAGATTTACATCTAGATTTTGGAAGGCATTACATAAGGCTTTAGGCACCAAGCTTAGTTTTAGCACAACCTACCATCCCCAGACTGATGGACAAAGTGAGAGAACCATACAGACCTTGGAGGACATGTTTAGGGCTTGTGTCCTAGAAGAGAAGGGTAGTTGGGATAGGTACCTACCTTTGATAGAGTTTTCCTACAACAATAGTTTTCACTCTACCATAGGTATGGCAACTTATGAGGCCTTGTATGGTAGAAAATGTAGGACCCCTTTGTGTTGGAGTGAGGTAGGAGAGAGAAGTCTTTTTGGACCAGACATAGTTCAGGAAACCACCCAGAAAATTCAAATGATTAGGAAGAAGTTGCAAGTGGCTCAAAGTAGGCAAAAAAGTTATGCTGACAAAAGGAGAAAAGCTCTAGAGTTTGGGGAAGGTGACCATGTGTTTTTAAAAGTATCCTTTACCACTGGCATTGGGAAAGCCATCAAGGCAAGAAAGTTGAATCCTCATTATGTTGGTCCATTCCAAATTTTAGAAAGAATCGGGCCTGTGGCCTATAGGATCGCTTTATCCCCTTCCTTGTCCAATCTTCATGATGTTTTCCAAGTGTCTCAACTCAGAAAATATGTCCAAGATCCCTCTCATGTCATAGAAACAAAGTCAGTTCAGTTAAGACTCGATCTTACCTTTAAATCAAAGCCTATTTGGGTTGTTGACCAGAGTGTGAAAACACTAAGGAACAAGACTATTCCTTTAGTTAAGGTTGTTTGGGAGGGACTTGTATCGGAGGAAGCCACTTGGAAAAGGAGGATGAGATGAGATTGTTACACCTCCACCTTTTTTAGTAAGGTATGCTTTAGTTACAATTTTCGAGGATAAAAATTTGTTGATGGCCGGGGGGAAATGTAACATCCCCATAAATAATAATAATAATAATAATAATAATAATAATAATAATAATAATAATAATAATAATAATAATAATAATAATTATTATTATTATTATTATTATTATTATTATTATTATTATTATTATTATAATTATAATTATAATTATAATTATGGTAATAATAATAAAACAAGATAATGTCTATTTGCTTTATAATATCCTTATAATTGCCTTTCGCTGTTTTAGTGCAGTGTGTGCATTAGAGTAACTTATAGAGTAAGGACCTAATGCTAACTATATATATATATACCCAAACCCTTCCCTCCCACACTTTACACACACAAACAGAAAATTAGAGAGAGAAAGAGGAGAAGAGAGAAGGAGGAGAAAAGAGAAGAAGAAGGAGGAAGAAGCTAGGGAACCCACAGCATCCCACTCATCATCCTTATTCTAGAGGTCTTTGGTGAGTGTTTTGCACCCTTCTCTATCCCTCCATCTGTGGCTTGGGCAGAGATTCAAGGAGAGTTAGGTTTCTTTCCATGGGAAAGGAGCTCCAACCCCCAATCCTTGGGTTTAGTGTGAGAGATGTATAAATCATAGTTGTCTTGCTTGTTTGGCATGAGATTCATCATTAAATTGAATTAATGTGAGGATTTGGATTGTTGGGTAGCAGTTATGGAAAAAGGGTTTGTACAATCACAACCCCTAAGACCTGCAGAGTCGCAAACCATCGCTTAAGCAAACTATGCTTCGCGCTTAAACGAGGAGCCCGTGGAGTTGGAAATGTGTTATGTGATTCTCGCTTAAGTGAGGATTCCTGGTGTAACCCCCTTTCTAATTAATTAATTTCTATCTAAAATCCATAAACACGAAATTTACAATTAAAATAAATACACTCCATTAAGTTTAAAGTTTGTCATTATAATTTACATTATTAAAATTTACAGAAAATACTACTACCAAATTATTTCTAATTAATACAAAAGTATCTAAAGCCAAAAACCCTATTCCTATAGCTCTGGAACATGTTTGCATCTGTAACTTCTAATTAATCTTCCAAATACCTGCAATCACACTCCCCTAGAATCTGGGGACAGCATTACCGGATCAGGCATTTAATTTCTCATACAATAAAACAATTTCAAACAAATACATATCATAACAAATTAATTAGTTACACACATAATTAAATGCAGTATGATTTATGCAAATGCAGTTTTTTGACTCAAATTCATTTTTGACCCTGCTCCATGGAGACTTCCCCTTTGAGTGTTTAGTAAGTAACTGGCCTACCATTACGTACTGCAATTCAACCATCAGCCCCTACTAAACGCGAATAAGCTAAACAGAATTAGGAGATCAGGATACCCAGGAAGGCCACCACGACCGCATCTCTGTCCAGATTACAGCCACATATGGAATTGCCAATATCCTTATCCCCACAGACTATATAATCACAGATTATACGGTCCTATTTAACAAATTCTACTCACCCCAAAAATCCTTTCTCAATCATTTTCATTTCACATGACTACCGTAGTCTCGGTTAGTCAACAATTCATTTCTCAATCAGTTTCATTTCACATGACTACCGCAGTCCCGGTTAGTCAACAAAAGTCATTTCTCATAGATCAACTCAATTCTCATGACTACCACAGTCCTGGTTAGTCAACATAATTCTTTCTCATTTGATACTTTTGTAAATCCCCCAAAAAGACTCATGCTAATGAATTTTGTTCATGATCACAATCAAATAAATAATTTGTACACATTAACATACAGGGATACAAAAATTTAAGCAATTTACATAACAACATTAGTATTTTTAATAATTTCCGAAAATGCCCTCAATCTTTTTCCAAAATACCCAATGTGTCCCTACATGTAAAATGACCATTTTGCCCTTGGTTTTATAAAAATTTCCACATAATATCCCTTGCATTTAGGGCTGGCCGAATGGTCTTCAAGCCATTCTCAACAATTCTTCCAAAGCTACAAACTCCAATTCCAACCAAAATTCAATCAAATCACAAATTCAATCAAAATTCAACAAACCAAATTTCAACCATTACAACACCTTAAAAATTCAATCAAACATCATTCCAATCCATGAATATCAATCACAAGCATCAAAAACACAAAACCCCTAAATAAATTTCAAGTTTTCATGATTCTAGGTCAAAATTTTAATCTAACCCTACAACATGTTTTCTTCTAATTCCAAGGGTTCTAATTGAAATTAAATGCCTAGATCCTTACCTTAGACTCTTTAATTGAAGAAAAAGCCTTGAATTCCTTTCTCCCTCACTCCTTGGTCTTGTAGGAATTTTTGAGATTTTCTCCAATTCTTTCTCTACTAGCCGAATTAGCTTTGTGTTTTGGAAGTTTGGATGGTTTGGTTTCTTAATTTGAGTTGAAATGGTGAAGTTAAGATGAAATTTAATGAAGAACTGCAGCTGCTGGGTTTTGGAGTCTCACGGTTCTGTTTTGGGAAAATGCTAGCTTTTGTGACTTTTTCCTTTTTGCTTAAGTTAAATGCTTCTTAAAACAAATTATTAACCAAATTGGACTTTGCCTTCTAGTCCAGCTGCTGCCTGCACGTCCAGCAGCTCAATTGGACCAAGGGAAGTCCACTTGCCAAGCCTTTCCAGCCCACTTGGACAGCCAAGGAGTTCCAAGTCACTTGCCTACCCCAAAAGTCAACATTTCAAGCACTTTGTAGAAAATTCTAGAAGGTAATTAGGGCTGCTAATTATTTTACAATGTGATTAGAATTTGAAGAAAATAACATCACCAATGGATTCCTCACTATCAAAAACCTTGGGGTAGTGTCTTACTTATCTCTTAATCCAAGCCTAATTAGCTTAATTTAGTGACATTAGAAAAGCCTAAGTTGTCACTTTTTGATTGGTTAAGGTTCTAAATTAAATTTTTCTTGGTTAAACATTTTTAATAATTATTCTAAGTATATTACAATTATTAGATAATTCTATAGATATCCTATGAATTTTCTCTAAATTTTCTGTCTTAAAATTTTACCGTAATAATTTCTCAAAGTTATAACTTTCAGAAAATCCTAACAAATCTGAATAAGCATTTTAATTCTTTATCTGTATATATTTTTAATCTATATTCTATTACCTTTATTTTAAGTTATAATTGAGTTCAAAATTATATACTTGAAAATTTATCCTGGACAGCTGTCTGACATAGCAGTCCAGTCAACTATCAATTTCGGCAAAAACAAAGACATTTGGAAATTCAGAAAATTCTTCTGAATAGAACTGTATTAATTTCATTAAGAAAATATGTTCATAAAGTTTCTATAAAATATAGTGCTAATGTGTTCATAATGTACATATATAAATGCGTACAAATAGTAAAATGAGGATGTTACAATTCTCCCCTACTAATAAAAATTTCGTCCTCGAAATTTCTAATACAAATATACAACCATACAACTATACAACTAAATAACTAAACAAACAAATGAGGATATGCTTCTCGCATTTTCTCCTCTAACTCCTATGTAGCATCACCTCTGATATCATCCCAAATAACCTTAACTAGAGAAATTTCTTTACCTCTCAGGTACTTAATCCTTCTGTCCTCAATCTTAACAGGCTTTGTTTCAAATGTTAGGTTTTCCTTTCTCTTCTAATGTACAGGCTCTTAAGAGATCTTCTAATGTCCGAATAGTCCTTTCTGTTTGACCATCAATCTTAGGGTGTTATACTAAACTAAGATATAATTTTACTTCTTAAAGCTTTCTGAAAATCTTTCCAAAAATTTAAAAACAAAGCTAGGGTCTTTATTAGACTCTATACTAGTAGGTACTCCAGATAATCTAACTATTTCCTTTAAGTACAATTAAGCTAATTTTTCTAAATTAAGCTAATCTTTCTAAAGAATACCTAATATTTATTGAAAGCAAAATGTACTAATTTAGTTAATCTATCTACAATTACTCAAATGGTATCAAAATTCCTATGTGTTCTAGGTAATCCTACCACAAAATCCATTGATATACTATTCCGTTTCCATATAGGTATCTCTAAAGGATGTAACAGATCAAAGGGTTTCTGATATTCAATCTTTGCTTTCTAACATGTTAAACATCTAGCCACATATTCTGCTACATCTCTCTTCATCCTAGACCACCAAACATTCCCTTTAAATCTTTATATATTTTTGTTGTTCCAGGATGAATACTAAGTTTACTTTTGTGCCCTTCCTTCAAAATTAATTCCTTAAATTCTTGATCATTAGGTACACAAATTCTATTTTAAACCTAATAATTTCATCCATTCCTAAATTAAATTCTTTTACTTTATCTGTTCCTATTAAAGCTTTCTTTTCTTGAATGAATGTATCTACATCTTGTTTCTTCCTAATATCTTCCAAAAAATCATTAGCAATGGTAATCCTTCCTAATTGAATTTTATCTTTTTCTCTAACTGTACACAAGTTCAAATCTCTAAATTGTTCTATTAATTCTAATTCTTTAATCATCATAGTTGACACATGTACAATTTTCCTACTTAAGGCATCTGCTACTACATTAGCTTTTCCTGGATGATACATTAATTGAAAATCATAGTCTTTAATAAACTCCATCCATCTTCTTTGTCTCATGTTAAGTTCCTTTTGATCAAACAAATATTTTAAACTCTTATGGTCACTATACACATTAAATTTAGACCCATACAAATAATGTCTCCAAATTTTCAAAGCAAACACTATGGCAGCTAATTCTAAATCATGTGTAGGATAATTTCTCTCATGTGGTCTCAACTGCCTAGACACATATGCTACCACTTTCCTATTCTGCATTAACACACATCCTAACCCTTGATAAGAAGCATCACAATATACATCATAAGGTTCATTTGGGTCAGGTAAAATTAAAACTGGTGAGGTAGTCAATTTATCTTTCAACTCTTGAAAACTTTTCTCACAACTTTCACTCCACACAAAAGGTTGGTTTTTCCTAGTTAATTCAGTTAATGGTCCAGCTATCTTAGAAAACCCTTCAATAAATCTTCTATAATACCCAGCTAATCCTAAGAAACTCCTAATCTCAGTTACTGTTTTAGGTCTCTCCCATTCCAAAACCGCTTCTACCTTAGAAGGATCTACACTTATTCCCTCTTTAGAAATTACATGCCCCAAAAATTTTACTTCCTCTAACCAAAATTCACATTTAGACATCTTTGCAAATAATTTTCTATCTTTTAAAGTTTCTAATATTATTCTGAGATGATTTTCATGTTCTTCTTTATTTTTAGAATATATTAATATGTCATCTATAAATACTACTACAAAATTATCTAAATATTGTCTAAACACCCTATTCATATAATCCATAAACACGGCTGGTGCATTAGTTACTCCAAATGGCATCACTTGATATTCATAATGTCCATATCTAGTCCGAAAGGCAGTCTTGGGTATGTCTTCCTTTTTAACTCTAATTTGATGGTACCCAGACCTTAAATCTATTTTAGAAAAAATTGTTGCTCCCCTAAGTTGATCCATTAAATCATCTATTCTAGGTAAAGGATATTTATTCTTTATAGTTACTTTATTTAATTGTCTATAATCTATACATAACCTAGATCCCCCATCTTTCTTTTTAACTAATAACACTGGGGCTTACCATAGGGACACACTAGGCCTTACAAACTATTTTTCTAATAATTCTTCCAATTGTTTCTTTAACTCAATTAATTTCAATAATGACATTCTATATGGTTGCATAGAAATTGGTCTAGTACCAGGCATCAAATCTATACTAAATTCTATTTCTCTTTCAGGAGGCAAACCAGAAACATCATCAGGAAAAACTTCAGGATACTCATTTACAACTAGAACAGAGTCTATTGCAATTTTATCTTCCTTAGTTCCAAGAGATGATAACATGTATTTTAGAATTTCACTTTTAAATGATATTTCTTTGGGTTGGACAGGTTTAAGTCTAGAAACATCAAGTTCAGGAAAAATCAGAGTCTTAAAGGCACAATCTATCATAATATGGTTGACTGCTAACCCATCCATTCCCAATATCACATCAAAGTCAATCAAAGACAAACAAATCAAGTTCACAACAAATGTTCTATCTCTGATGGTTATAACACAATTCAAACATAATTTAGAGGTTAGGGTTGATTTAAAAGTAGGCACAGAAACAAACAAAGTATAGGGTATTTTAAACATAATTAACATCCTCAACTTACAGCGGTATTTTAAAACCATAATTCCAACAAATCCCCATTAGAATGACTTTCAAAGTACTTTAAATTACTCAAATTCACTACTACCAATTTCATTGTTACTTGGGCTTAATTTCCAACATCAAAACACACACCCTTAGGCCTTCCACTCACTTACTCTTTCAACTAAAAAAAAATTCTTAGGACCGCTACTACTAACTTAGCATTTGAGTCCCATTCTACTCTCTTAATCACCACTTACACCATGGTAATGTAATTAAACAATGTTAAACCCGCAGGCTATTTTACTGCACACAAAAAAATGCACTATTTTGATTCTAAATCATGTCCAAAACACAAAATTTCAAGTCCTAATAGTTAAGATACCAATAAGTGCGACAAATTTATACTACAATACACTATTTCAGCCTTCAAAACACGTGAAAACATCCATTAGAACAATATGGCAATAACCATACTCTCAACATCTCATCATATTCCAAACATCAAGGTACCTTCAAAACTTTGTTTTCTTTCCTTTGTCAAACTCATCCATTATCCTATAAACTCAAATATTTAGACCTCTATTCTCAACCTTGATCTACTAACTCAAATCTTTAGATCTCCTTCCTCAACTAACTCAAGGGTATAACTTGTAAATTCACAATATAAGGAACATGGAAAATAACCCAACTTGGATAATACTACTAATAATAAAAATTTTAGCATTAGGAGGGAAAGTCATCTCGACTGAGTCCTGAGTGTGCACCCTCACAACTCTATCAAGATTTCCTTTCTTCCTTTCTACCATCTCAGCTATACTATTAGTTTGAACTCTAGGATTTATAACTAGCATTCCTCTTCTCATTTCTACATGTCTTAAATTTTCAGATCTAGTTACTACCCTTTTTCCCATAATATTCTTAATAAACAAACAATTCTAATCAGGGTAACACAGCAAAACACCTAATAGACCCACTACTCGCAAGTCCTAGAGATGCATAACCAGAGCTCTGATACCACTAATGTAACCCCCTTTCTAATTAATTAATTTCTATCTAAAATCCATAAACACGAAATTTACAATTAAAATAAATACACTCCATTAAGTTTAAAGTTTGTCATTATAATTTACATTATTAAAATTTACAGAAAATACTACTACCAAATTATTTCTAATTAATACAAAAGTATCTAAAGCCAAAAACCCTATTCCTATAGCTCTGGAACATGTCTGCATCTGTAACTTCTAATTAATCTTCCAAATACCTACAATCACACTCCCCTAGAATCTGGGGACAGCATTACCGGATCAGGCATTTAATTTCTCATACAATAAAACAATTTCAAACAAATACATATCATAACAAATTAATTAGTTACACACATAATTAAATGCAGTATGATTTATGCAAATGCAGTTTTTTGACTCAAATTCATTTTTGACCCTGCTCCATGGAGACTTCCCCTTTGAGTGTTTAGTAAGTAACTGGCCTACCATTACGTACTGCAATTCAGCCATCAGCCCCTACTAAACGCGAATAAGCTAAACAGAATTAGGAGATCAGGATACCCAGGAAGGCCACCACGACCGCATCTCTGTCCAGATTACAGCCACATATGGAATTGCCAATATCCTTATCCCCACAGACTATATAATCACAGATTATACGGTCCTATTTAACAAATTCTACTCACCCCAAAAATCCTTTCTCAATCATTTTCATTTCACATGACTACCGTAGTCTCGGTTAGTCAACAATTCATTTCTCAATCAGTTTCATTTCACATGACTACCGCAGTCCCGGTTAGTCAACAAAAGTCATTTCTCATAGATCAACTCAATTCTCATGACTACCACAGTCCTGGTTAGTCAACATAATTCTTTCTCATTTGATACTTTTGTAAATCCCCCAAAAAGACTCATGCTAATGAATTTTGTTCATGATCACAATCAAATAAATAATTTGTACACATTAACATACAGGGATACAAAAATTTAAGCAATTTACATAACAACATTAGTATTTTTAATAATTTCCGAAAATGCCCTCAATCTTTTTCCAAAATACCCAATGTGTCCCTACATGTAAAATGACCATTTTGCCCTTGGTTTTATAAAAATTTCCACATAATATCCCTTGCATTTAGGGCTGGCCGAATGGTCTACAAGCCATTCTCAACAATTCTTCCAAAGCAACAAACTCCAATTCCAACCAAAATTCAATCAAATCACAAATTCAATCAAAATTCAACAAACCAAATTTCAACCATTACAACACCTTAAAAATTCAATCAAACATCATTCCAATCCATGAATATCAATCACAAGCATCAAAAACACAAAACCCCTAAATAAATTTCAAGTTTTCATGATTCTAGGTCAAAATTTTAATCTAACCCTACAACATGTTTTCTTCTAATTCCAAGGGTTCTAATTGAAATTAAATGCCTAGATCCTTACCTTAGACTCTTTAATTGAAGAAAAAGCCTTGAATTCCTTTCTCCCTCACTCCTTGGTCTTGTAGGAATTTTTGAGATTTTCTCCAATTCTTTCTCTACTAGCCGAATTAGCTTTGTGTTTTGGAAGTTTGGATGGTTTGGTTTCTTAATTTGAGTTGAAATGGTGAAGTTAAGATGAAATTTAATGAAGAACTGCAGCTGCTGGGTTTTGGAGTCTCACGGTTCTGTTTTGGGAAAATGCTAGCTTTTGTGACTTTTTCCTTTTTGCTTAAGTTAAATGCTTCTTAAAACAAATTATTAACCAAATTGGACTTTGCCTTCAAGTCCAGCTGCTGCCTGCACGTCCAGCAGCTCAATTGGACCAAGGGAAGTCCACTTGCCAAGCCTTTCCAGCCCACTTGGACAGCCAAGGAGTTCCAAGTCACTTGCCTACCCCAAAAGTCAACATTTCAAGCACTTTGTAGAAAATTCTAGAAGGTAATTAGGGCTGCTAATTATTTTACAATGTGATTAGAATTTGAAGAAAATAACATCACCAATGGATTCCTCACTATCAAAAACCTTGGGGTAGTGTCTTACTTATCTCTTAATCCAAGTCTAATTAGCTTAATTTAGTGACATTAGAAAAGCCTAAGTTGTCACTTTTTGATTGGTTAAGGTTCTAAATTAAATTTTTCTTGGTTAAACATTTTTAATAATTATTCTAAGTATATTACAATTATTAGATAATTCTATAGATATCCGATGAATTTTCTCTAAATTTTCTGTCTTAAAATTTTACAGTAATAATTTCACAAAGTTCTAACTTTCAGAAAATCCTAACAATTCTGAATAAGCATTTTAATTCTTTATCTGTATATATTTTCAATCTATATTCTATTACCTTTCTTTTAAGTTATAATTGAGTTCAAAATTATATACTTGAAAATTTATCCTGGACAGCTGTCTGACATAGCAGTCCAGTCAACTATCAATTTCGGCAAAAACAAAGACATTTGGAAATTCAGAAAATTCTTCTGAATAGAACTGTATTAATTTCATTAAGAAAATATGTTCATAAAGTTTCTATAAAATACAGTGCTAATGTGTTCATAATGTACATATATAAATGCGTACAAATAGTAAAATGAGGATGTTACACCTGGCGCTTAAGCGAGGTGTTCTGGCGCTTAAGCGAGGGAGTTTGGCACTTAAGCGAGAAGCTCCAGGGATCAGGATTAAGTGCAGGACTCTAACGCTTAAGTGGAAGTTTTTGGCGCTTAAGCGTGGCACTATGGCGCTTAAGCGTGAGGTGCCAGGGTTAGAATGGCTTAAGCATAGGACTCATGCTTAAGCGACTGATCCCTGGAACATTATGTTGAGTTCTATCCTTTCCAAGTTATTTTCCTTAATACATTTTTGTATGTTTACATGACTTATGAGGATAATGATATGTTTAATTAAAGATAGGAGATTCCTTTGGGGATCAAAGAAAGTATAATATTTTGATAAGTTAAGCATGCAAATGAAATGATTTGCCTGCTTTAGAAGGTAGGCGAGATCTTCCATCACTTCCTACCTTCCGAAGATGTGGCATAGCTCCTCGGGCCGAAGGAGAATAATACGAGGCCAAGGCATAAAAGGAAAGGGGCGCCTTTCAATATATTGAGCTTAATAGATGTCGTAGGATGGAAGAAGAATAAGGAAAGTTAACTTAAAGCATGCAAAGTAAATGTTAAGATTATGTCAATAAAGATTTAAGAGTAGTATATGGTAGTACTTTATAGTACTTTTATGAATGATGAATGATTATGTTGCATGTCTTTAACACTCACTGAGACCCTGTCTCATCAGTTTAGTGTTTATGTTCCAGATTAAACAGGTTTGAAGTATGGAGACAAGAGGCCTAGAAGATATTATGTTCATGTAGCATATATGCTAGTTTTTGTTAAAAAGAACTTTTTATGTATTCTTTTGGCATAGGATCCCATGTATAGGGATTACCTTTTATGTATATGATGTAATTACTTAAGAATGATGTAGGCCCTTGAACAATTATACTCTTGAGAAATAATATAATATATGTTTATATTATCAAGGTTAATGACTAAAATGTAAGTTAGATGGTAGTACCCAGTAGGGTGTTACTGTTATTCCTTGTGTACAATCAGTTAACTAATGCTTTAGTTATAAACCCACACACCCCTCTCTTCTTCTCTATTCTCCTTGTGTGCAATCAGTTAACTAAAGCTTGTCTGTCTCTATTGAGTGAGTGTGTGTGTGTGTGTTATGTGGTATTATTAATTAATTTGGGGGTGTTTTAGTGTGCTGACAAACAATGCCAGGTTGGTAATGGGTAGGAGATGGATCCCATTGTGGATTGGATTGAAGAATTGTGATTAGAATATTGGATTTTTATAGGCAAAATGCCACCATCTAGGAAAGGAAAATAGCCTAAATATTACCATTGTAGGGTTGTTTCGATCTTTTGGGAAAGGAAAAAGATATTTGAACAGGCAAGAGGTGTTTACATCTAGAGGGATAAGTAGAGAATAAATATAAATAATTGATATAATTGGTAACCTGATGCCATAAGAAGAGACAGAAAGAAACTATATATATGAATGTTAATGGATGTTGTGTTCGTTTGAATATCCAAAAATCATAATTGAGAAATCACATGAATGTTTTCTCTCCTCAAGGAGAATAATTATTGTTTAATATCACTTGGCTTTATCGAGTATAAAAATTAAGAATGATTAATTGATCCCATCAAATTTCCATTCTTTAAACACTACTTTTCTTCTTTCAAAATTCGAAGCACGTGGATTAAGATGAAGTTGAAGATGGTTGTCACTTGTCAGTTGTCACCATCCGTTGTGTGCGTGAGCTTCAATCAATTGAGATCCATTTTCAACCCTAGAAATTAGGTGGCATCATGGCCATTGAATTCGACCAGAAAAAGGGTATATTTTACCTTTCTGTGCTCAAATTGGATGTCAACTCTGAAATGATAATGAGAAACCTTGTGGTTTATGAGGCCTCGACCAAACCAGATTTCATCATCTTCACAAGGTACACTTAAGTGATGCGAGAAATCATAGACACTGTGGAGTATTTGATGCTGCTCTAGAATGCAGGCATCATAGAGTCAAGTAGTTTTCTTAGTGTGAAAGAAACTGAGACTATGAATATAGTTAGTTATTAATTTATTAGTAAATAGTTATTTATCTTTTTTTAATAACTTATTATAATTAATAGGACTACGACATTCAAGTAATAAAAATAGTAAGACACTAATAATACCATAAAAAATAATACATTTGCAAATAATTCAATAATGTAGTATTATATTAAAGTGTATTTAATAAATAATCTAAAAATATTAATAAGGTTTAAATACCTTTTTAGTCCTTGCAATTTAGCGCTTTTTTGCTTTTCGTCCTTACACATTTGTTGTTTGGTTTTAGTCATTGCAAATTATGTTTGTTTTGTTTTTCGTCCTTATAGCAATTTAGATAGCCTTTTTTTCAATGTTAAAAGCGCTATCTAAACTACTTTAAGGACGAGAAACAAAACAAACATAATTTGCGAGGACAAAAATCAATTTTTTTTTACAAGGACGAAAAGCAAAAGAACACTAAATTGAAAAGACTAAAATGGTATTTAAGCCTATTAATAAATATATTGTTGTAATTAAGAATTAAAAAGTTTAACTACTAATTAAAAAGGTAAAAAAATCTGAAATCTAAATTAAATTTAAAGAATAAGAGTTATAAATACATTAAAACATCAAAATTTATTTAACTTTATTATTTATTTATTTCAATAACGTCCTTTTATTCCATGTAACAAAATTTAAATTATATATTTTTAATTTTTAAATTAAATGATTTAAAAACAAATTAAGAGGAATGTTTGTGAATAAGATTCGTGTAATTTGTGAAAAAAACTCATCCCACTAAATTAAAGCTTGTTGTTATTAAGTTTTGTTCTATAAAAATTATCAATTTATTAAAAGTTATTTTATGAAAAATGTTTGGCCTAACTTTCCTTTTAAGGAGAAGATAAGTTCATGAAATAATTGGACAGAAAAGACTCTTACTAATCAGAACAATACTTAGTCTTTAGCTCCTAATTGAGAAATGCTTTACTAAAAACAAATCTTAATATTGTTCTTTGGAATCGATGACTAATAATTAATTCACGTCAAGTGCTTCCCACGTGCAAAACTCATACCAACTGTTAAATGCACTTGGGTGATTCATTAAATGTTCTTAAGCAGTTTGTGACTGAGAAGAATGGTGGCTAACTAGATTCATGATTCAGGGAAGGGTTGGGTCAACTCCAGGGTGAAAGTCGACAACTTGGAAACCATGAACGTGGTTGGATTTAGGCTGATGTGACTGGGAATATACTATATGTTCAAGGTTATGTTGGGATAAATTTTTTGATAAGTATTTCTAAATAAAGAAAGTAAGAAGAAAAAAATTAAATGAACTTGTTAATAAGAAAAAATTATCTTATTTATAAGATAATTTGTAAAAGTTCTTATATATTAATTTCTTTTAAAAGAAGATTTTTAATTTATGGAAAAATATATTTAATTTTTTTCTTCTTATTTTCTTATTTTAGAAATACTTACAGAGAAGTTCATCTAAACCGATGCTAATAACTAGTGAATTCTAATAATAATAATATAATAATCTCCATCGTCATGTTATTTGAGGTCCGAGAAATCGTTTTCACCACTTCTAATTTGTTGACTTGGTCAATAGGTCACTCGACAATAATGTGGAAGCTAATTGTGCATTTGTAAAATATGTATTTTATATCCATACAATGTAAAGCATTCATGCGCATTTTTACTGAAAAAACTATATTAAATCATAAATATCTTTTACGTGTCACTCAATTTTTATTCTAAGTCTTCATCCACATATCTCGTGGTATAAACCAAAGCTTTGTGGTTTCTAACATCCTTCACTTGATTATATATAATTCAAATTGTAGTCAATATAATATCATTTCCATAAAGCAATGCGATAAGATATGTTAGTGGATCCCCATTAAGATCCCCTTTAGAATATGTTTCTATATTGTAAAATGCTTTTGTAAAAAAAATCCATATAATAATTAATTAATTACATACTAAATTCATAAAAAAAAAATTAATTACATACTAATCATGATAATTGTACGTAACACTATTTACCTGAAAATCTTTATTGCAGTTGTGCTCACCATCATGCACCTTAATTTTCAATTTGTTTTGTGTCAAAAAAATTTACAATTTATTTATAAAAATATAGTGTACATTGTACACCATTTTAAGAACATCCATAACACAGTTAAATTAAGTTTTCAGCGAAGAATTTTTCCTTCGAATCGAAGAGTTCCTTCAAGTGAAATTAAACATGAGTCACTTGAATTAATCAACCATATCTTGATGTGTACACCATTTTTGTATACATTATTTTTATACCAATAATATTGATGTATTAATAACCCTATTATGAGAGGTGATAACTAACTATAATATATGCACTCCATGTAATATATATGTTAATTGTTGCCGGTTATTTGTAATAATTATTTATATAAATTAATGTGAACAAGTGATGTTTGAAAAGCCTAACTGATTTTCTTATAAAAATAAAATAAAACGCCTATTAATTATTTCCCGTTTCTTCATTTTTAGGTTAAAGACTTCATATAACATATACATCTGGAGTGCTACAGAAAGAAAAATCTTAAGTAGGCAACGAAATGCTTAGAAAATTATATTATAATTAATTTGTTTGGTTTGAAAAACTATTTTTAGTTTTGAAAGTAATATTTAATTTAATTTTTTTGTATATTAAAAAATAACATGCTTAGTTTGTTGAGCTCAAATATTTTTGTATACAACAAAAATAATGAAAACTTGCATGTAGGAACTTAAAATTTAAATTTTCAATTAATAATGGGTCAACCTAGAATTCGTTGCAGCCATTTCTTGGCTAATAAACTAATGTAGGGTGGAACGGAAAAGTCTGCAATCTTTACCACCTCTTATTAGTTCATTGGTGCAGGGAGGGCTGTTGTGCGGTCATAGTTGATGAATAAGTGGAAATCACTTTCATCACCATTAATTCACACGACATTTACTGTGGATCAATTGACCATAATGTCTTGTGTAATGGAAGACTTAATAATAAAATTATGTGTTTTATAATCATATAAGAAATAAACAAATTAATGCACATCTTACTGATGGCGGTGATTGTTGCAATCATTCATAGTTTTTCAACTATAACCACCTTCCTATAAAAAATAAAAAAACAAAGCTTTGTGGTGTAAATATAACCAACAAACTGGTTGGGGACAATTTAGCATAACCATTAGGCAAAACAAAACCCCACATGGCCTCTCTAACAATCTTCAATTCAGAATCAGATGAAGACTCTTGGGTCATCCAAATCAACCAGTTGGGGAGTGACACCAACCTTTCAATCTTGAACAAAATACCTGTTTCCATATACCACGTCCCTAAATCATTGAGTTGTGCCAAGCCAGAAGCCTTTTCTCCACAACTTATAGCCATTGGTCCATATAACCACTTTCGTTCTGAGCTCTATTCCATGGAGAGGTTAAAGATTTTTGCTTCCAAAAGGGTCCTTGACCACTTCAACAAACATGATCTCAAACAACTAGTTGACCAACTCCACAACACAGGGCCATTCATCTGTGCTTGTTACCACAAATACTTGGACCTCAAGGAAGATACCTTGTTATACACCATGGCCCTTAATGGTTTGTTCTTATTGGATTTCTTCCACAATTATCTCAATGAGGAAGTATCTGGTTCTTTCATGAAAGGACTAGAAGAACAAGTTCAGATAAGTGGTGTGAAGCTAACCAAGGATGCCATCATAAGGGACATGATCATGGTGGAGAACCAAATTCCAACCTATATGTTGTTAAGGATCTTGGTGCTTGAAAGCTCCAAACCTGTTGATTCAGTTCAAGAGTACTTGGGTTCAATGCTCTTGTCATTCTGTGAGAAACACTCTCCACTCAAGTTAACTCAAAACCCCACATGTTCTAAAGTTGTCACCAAGCATTATCATATCTTGGACCTCATGTACCATTTGGTAGTCTCTGAACAAGAAAAATTAGAAACACCAACACCTGAGAGCAAATGTATGTGCAAGCCCTATAGTAATTGCTCTAACACTACTACAAGAAGCTCAAAATCTGAAGGCATAGTCACATTCTTAAAGAAAGTCAAAGGTCTATTAACATGGACACTTGGCACTCTCAAAAGGCTAAAGGTCTTGAACATTCCTCTTCCACAACCTATTAAACAACCCCTAGATGCAATGTTCAACACGTCAACAAATTTTCAAAAGTTTTCATCACAAATGCCACCTTCTGAAACAAAAGCTCCTGTGGTTGTTTCCATCCCTTATGTGCGTGAGCTTCATTCAGTTGGTATCCATTTTCAACCCTCAAAAGGTGGCATCACGGCCATTGAATTCGACGAGAAAAAGGGCATATTTTGTCTTCCTGTGCTCAAATTGGATGTCAACTCTGAAGTGATAATGAGAAACCTTGTGGCTCACGAGGCCTTGACCAAACCAGATTTTCTCATCTTCATAAGGTACATTGAATTGATGCGGGGAATCATAGACACTGTGGAGGATGTGAAGCTGCTCAAGAATGAAGGTGTCATAGAGTCAAGTAGCTCTCTCAGTGTGGAAGAAACTGAGGAACTGTTCAATGGAATGAGCAAATCTATTGGACCCACCAAGACTGAAAAGTTGGATGAGACCATTAAGAAAGTTAACAAGTACTTCCGTGATAAGCAGAGGCCCAATCCCTACAGGATCTTAACCAATTATGTGTACTGTTCATGGACGCTGTTGACACTTGTTGCCACCTTTTTGCTATTGGCCATGACAGCTCTTCAAACATTTTGTACGGTTTATGATTGTCCAAGTCATTTTAGATCTAGGTAAAACACTATTTTAGTTTATCAAAATATAAAGCATTGTCACATTAGTCTCTGAAATTAAAGAAATTTAAAATAAGTACCTAGGATGTTAAATATATGTTAATATTATCATTTAAGTCACAAAACTTTTTAAATTTTCAAGTAGAATGACTTACAGAATGTATTTTCATGGACTTTTTTGAATTTTCTTCCAAGAATTAAAGTAACAACGTGATATATTTCCAAGACCCAAATGATATTTGATCATTTTAGATATAGGTAAATTTTCATCATTTTTCCTTTTAGAGATTTAGGTTAAAAATTTAAGAAATGTATACTTTAATTGTGTAAAAATTGGGAGTGAGAGAATGAAAACAACTAAAATGAATGATTGTTAAGAGGTAAAGTTATTTGCTTCCTATTACGTTGTATAGTTATAAAAGAATATAGTTGTTAAGTACTGTATTAATTTGCAATTATTGATCCCAAATTAACCTAAAAGGGACCCATCAAAAGGCACCTTTCTTTCTTCCTACCATCCCTCCTCATGGCATAAAAAGTGCACAAAGTTAATGAAACCGAGGTTGAAGATTTATAATTTGAAAATAACGTTGTTAGATCAGAGAGTGATATTGAAGCAGAAGTTTCTTTTCCTAATAAAATAGTAATAGGATTAAGAAAACAATTCGATAAGCTTACATATTGGAAAGATAAAACTTGGTAGGCCTAAGTGGAAAGATATAGCATATTCATATCTCATATGTCTTGCTAAAGTTTATATTTTTACTTTCCATGGAAAATAATATTCTACTACTAGGGAAAGTAAAGGAGTTAAGGGGATTAGATTAAAGGTATCAACCAAAAACAGAGAATGCAGTAAAAGCCAAAGCAGACACAGAATAAATGCATGCATCGTGCTAAACGTATAGCCAAATCCCTACTATGTAAAAAAAAGAAATAAATCAGCTTCGGTGCCAATTCGAAGTACACAAGCATTTACGTTGGCTGATAAAATAGTTGTGTTATTAAAAAGAAAAATGTTTGGTGTACACCCACAATGCTATGCAACACCTAGTGAGAGAGGGGGAAAAAAGAATGTTAGAATCTAAGGCTTTGGACAATGTCCAATCCCTCAAACTTCGATTTTGATGATAACAATTAAAGTTAAATTATGAAGTATTTAATGATCTATGTTTGAGTATTATAGGTACTACACCGTCCAATGCCTCAATGGTATTGTATTTCTTAATCTCAAGCAAGATAGTTGTATGTATACAGAGCGTCCAATGGATAACTGAAAACTTGTTTTCTAAGTATAAAATCCAGCGTCCAATGCGCTGTTACAAAACATGTGTCCAATGCATTGTGAAAACCAGTGTGTAAACACTGCGTCTATTGAGGAAGCGTCCAGCGCTTATATAACTTACATCATCTTTTCTATCAAATAGTTATATAATGCGTCCATGATTGTGTGAAAGTACACTTTTGTTTTTCGATGATGATTCTCTGAAATGTTCTGTTATTCCCTCTCTATTTTAATATGACATTCATTTGAAAATTCAAAAAGTGTATCACAGGGGACAGAAAAGCTTCTCTCTACTGAAATAGCACAAGTAGTGGAGGTGCTGCACGTATTGTTGTCTCCTCCATCTCTCCACCCTAAGCTGACAAATGGCAATGGTCACATGATTATGAGAGAACCGTTATTGGGAAAGGCACAGATCCCACAATGGATATTTTCACCAAGCTGCCTATAAATAGAGGAACAATATCACGATTTCAAGGAACGAAGGATTCAAGTTTTTCAAAGAGCTGTAACTCTGTCAAATCAATTGGACGACCCACACTTGTGCAAAAGAGCAATCTACTTAGCTTTGCTAAGCTATTCTGTGTATTCGATTTATATTGTAATATCCTCTCTGTGAAAGTTATCTGTTTAACTTGTACTCAAACAGTTTCTGTTTGGAAAGCCAGGAGTGGCTTAGTGACAAAGAATACTTGGGTGTTCTTTAATCTCAGGGGGAGATTAAAGGTGTGCCAGAAGTGGCCTAGAGAATACTTGTAGCCAGGAGTGGCAGGGTATATAATACTTGTTTGTAATCAGAATTTGATTACTGGAACCCTTCAAAGGTTTTTGAAGGAGAACTGGACGTAGCTCAGGTTGAGTGAACCAGTACAAACTGAGTGTTTCTACTCTATCGCTTCCAAGCTTACTTGTTATTCTCTTAAGTCATTTCTTCACACTTTGCGCACAAGTTTCTTCATATCTTGTTTACGAAAATCTTTTATTTGCGCCTGGACATTAACAAGAAAATGCAGTTTTACTAAAATTTTAACGATTGGACGATACTTATGATCTTTTGTTTTACAAGTCCTTTGTGAAACTTAAGTTAGCTTATCTCCATCTTTGCGAAAAGTTTTACAGAAATATAACTACACACTATTCAACCCCCCTTCTAGTGTGAATCTTTACATTTCAAAGAAAAATATAGGTATGATAGTGTTTATGATGTGATAGGAAGAGAGAGATAGAGAGAAATTAGAGGTATTGTTGGGGTTTTTAAAATAATGGGGGTGTATGTGTATCATTACTCTATTAAAAATGACATTCTACATCAGCATCGGGTATAGAACAGATAAAAGACTTTCAAATTGAGAAAATACTTCATTAAAATGTAAGTGCGAGCAAAAAAATCATGCTTTCATAAATAAAAAATAAAAATAACCTCATCTAATCCAAAGAATTCAATACATCCATTATAACAATCAACAAATAAATCAAAGTACATAACCACAAAATATTGTCACTATAAATTCCTATAAAACCAACCATTGCAGAGGATTTGTATTACAATATAAGGCAAAACCATTAAGGAGGATCTCAATTACATTAGTAAGGCAAAATCAGACTCTGAACATAATATTTTTTCAAGGGAATTTTTATACTACCCTATTACCTCTTTGGTTATACAATATAAGTTCAAAATCTCTCTTTGCTAGCAAGAGGACATCGCCATTTTCAGATATCCACCATTGGTATTGCAGATGTAAAAGACTAGAAATTTGAAGGGACTCGCAACTAAAATCCAGCAACCGAGTCCAAGACTCCACAGCTCCAAACTCGTTCATTTGCCAAAATGAAAAACCACTTCGCATGTGATACAGAGAATGACTTAGGCATCCCCTCAAAACACAAACATCCAGGCTGAGAGGATGGATTCTTTTAAGATCACCAGGAAGAACGGTTACATTCTTCGATCATTAAGGTGGATAGTTCAACTCCAATTGGAATATTCTCCTACAACAAATATCTATGTGTCTCATCCCTTAAATCAAATGAATAAATTTGATACTGTTTGGGAGTACCAAGGTTTGCTATCTAGTTAAGTGTGCCATTGACGTACTCTCCATTAGTGGATAGCCCTAGTTTGGGAAAACCAAACCAACTTGCAACCTTTCTCCAACAATTGTCACCTAAGCAATGAACTCTCACTTTTGTTTCCTTTTATTGTGTATTCACAACCATAGCAACGACCTTGTAAATATTTCTTGAATTATCATAGCCAAAGCTCATCTTCACAAAAGCATTGGGAATTTGAATTTGTATACTCGGTGAACTTTGGGATTTCAACTTCATGGCAGGGTTCCAAAACCAAACCCAAGAAAGGGCAAATCCTTGTTCATAATCATGAGTCGTAGCTCTCAAACAGACCAGGCCATTGCAAACCCCAATGATGGTGTACTTGATATTCAATGGGAGGCCACCATCATCAATGGATGATGGATCCTCCAGCAAACGTTGCATGGAGCAGCAGCGTAGGGAATCCGATCCACCCATGTCTTGTAACGTGAATAGGATGGAGGGGTTTTCGGAAGATTTTTGAAGATGGAGTTTCACAAATATAGGATCAAAGATGAGGGAACTCCATGACTTGGAAACACATTGGAAACGCATGAGAGCCTTCACCGGAATCGTCAACAAGATTTTCTCTAGGAGTTCCTTAGTGAGAGATGGACAATAATGAGGAGCATACATCTTTTTTAATGTGTAAATGAATGCTGAATGCTGAAGTTGTGAATGTGTAAAAGCAATTTGAATACTGAACACAAGGAAGAAACACTATTTATACAAATTTAACATCATCTATTAAAGGGAAAAAATAAGTGTCTTCATTTTTAAAAGAATAAAAATCTTGAAAAGTCAAATCTTTTAAAAACTAGAGGCAAAAAATGGTTGACTTTTTTTTAATCTTGTATACATAATTGACTTTTAAAAACTAGAGGCAAAAAATGGTTGACTTTTCAACAATTGAAATTCAATAACATTAAACAATTTAATGTTTTTCTTATTACTAAACAATTTAAAGTTAAAAATAGAATACATTTATTATAATACTGAAGACTTTTAAATAACTCATTAAACAATACAATGTAGATTATAAAAAAATCTCTAATTTAAAAACACATTAAATAATTGTTGAAAATGAAATATAGTAATTACAATAATGAAGATTTTCATTGACCAATTAAACAACAACATTTAGAATAGGATAATGTCTTCAAACAATATTTTATTTTAAATAATAAAAGTATTTTTATTTTATCATTTGCATAGGATGTTATTATTTTCAAAAAATAAAAATCATAAATATAATAAATGAATGCACATATTCAAAGTTTTTTAAAAATGAAATATAGTAAGTACAGTAATGAAGATTTGCATTGACCAATTAAACAACAACATTTAGAATAGGAAAATGTCTTCAAACAATATTTCATTTTATTGTTTTCAAAAGATGTTATTATTTAAAAAATTAAAAATCATAAATATAATAAATGAATGCACATATTCAAACATTTTTAATTTTAAAAATATTATTTTATTTTGAATTGAATTATTTTAAAAATTAAAATTTAAAATAGTGAAAGTAAAATATTCCATTTATTTTATTTTCCATATATTATATTTATTTAAAAATTAATGCATAGTAACTAGTAAATCAATGCATGAAATCAAATAAACAAGTATTACAACCATTAATGTCCATTATCCTTCCCCAATACTTAATAATGAAAAATAAAATATTTTATAAAATATGAATTAGAAACTCATTATCTATTAAATGCCTTGACTTAGTGATACTAGACCAAAAAAATATCTTGAAAATTAATACAATTATCAAATAAATGAGAAATAAAATAAATAAGAAGAAAATATTTGAATTTCTCCTAGTTTGGGGAGATTTTTAATTTTACATTTAATGATAAAATATACTATTTTATTTTAAATTTAATGATTTTCCAAATTAAAAAATAATTAAAAAATTATTTTTTATTTCATTTTGTGAATATGATATTTTTATTTAAAAATTCAAGTTCATCAATATAATTAATGAATCATGATTTTAAACACTTGTAATTATAAAATACTATTTTATTTTAAGTCTGATTATTTTCAAAATTAAAAACAAATAATAGTGAAAAATATTTTTCATTTGCATTTTACATTTGGTGTTTTTGTTTTAAAAAATATTAATTGTTAAATATAATAAAAAAAATCATAGTAACCAATAAATTAAAGCAAAAATTCTAATACCCAGTAATCAATTGCTAAAACCTCATATTACCCTTTCCCCAATTCCTAATAATAATAAAATTGAAAATAAGATATTTTATAAGGTGTGCATTAAAAACTCACTACATATTAAATGTCCTAGTAATTAATATAATTTTTAAAAATCTAATAGATAAATTTATTAAGATAAATTATTCTTTATTTTAGTGGAAAAGTTGTGCCACAACTTCCTTTTTTATTTTATCAAATATTTTATTTAAAATAATAAAGTATTCTTTTTATTTTATTTTCTGAATCTAATGTTGTTATTTAAAAAGATAAAAATCATAAATATAATAAATGAATGTACATATTCAAACATTTATAATTGTAAAAATATTATTTATTTTGACTTTAATTATTTCAAAAGTTAAAAATAAAAATAGTGTAAATAAAATATTCTGTTTATTTTATTTTTTGTTATATAAAATTATTATTAAAAATAAAATTCATAAGTTTAATAAATAAATAGATAAATAAACAACAAATCAGTGCTTGAATTCAAATAAATAAATATTAAAATTATTAATGTCCATTATCCTTTCCTCAATACTTAATAATGAACAAAAATGAAAAGTAAAATATTTAAGCTTAGTTATATATTTTACCATCCAACCAACATCGTTTCCCGAATTATACCACATACCATTTTTTTTCCACGCATTTGACCATCACAGTATTCAATTTTCATGCAATTTGTCCAATTGTCTATTATCGTTAGTTTATTGTCTATTGCCATTAGTTGACTGATGATGTGAAAACGCTGGCTACTGACATGAATTGCTAACATGGCATTAGCGTACTAACGTGCAATTAGGGGTAAAATGCATGAATTTATTAAAATAAGGAGGTAAAATGTGTGAAACTTTGAAGGTAGGAGGCAGAATGTGGAAAAATAATAAATGATAAAAATGTTAAAGATGGGATAAGAACCATTTTCTTTTTCTTACTCTACAACTCCTAAAATCACTAAGCCATTTGACTTATATACTTAATTAATAGGTAAAAATTATTTTATATATATACTATTGTTACATTTGTTAAGTGCACATTTGGTCTCCCAAAGTATAAATCACTGTGCGAATTAATTATAATATAATTACTTATAAGCTAAATCACTTACAAAAAAATTTAAAATAATATATCTTATAAAATTTGAAATTACAATGGTAATCCTCTTAAAAATAAATCACTTTTTTAAAATCACTATATTAAACACAAACAAACAAGTCCTATATATATTGTACGAAAAAATATTAAAAGTTAAAATGATAAATTTATTTATTATGTTTATTTTAATTGAAAAAATTTATAAATTATACAAAATTATTAATTAATTTATATAAATTTTATAATTATATAATTAAATAAATTATAGTCGTCAATGCTCACATAATTTAAGGGAGCATTGTAGTAGTTGTCCAAAATGAGGAGATTATGAATGGGCTTTCCTATTATTGTTAGTTGTGTGATCCATCCTTGCTAGAACATGGCTATGGATTGAGCCACAACATAGGTAACATTATTTAAAATAATATATTTTTCATGAACTACTACCGCAACTTTAGTTGATACTCATAAATATATATATATATATATATATATATATATATATATATATAAATATATATATATATTTTACAACAAATCTGTTTTATATAACTCAAAATAATATATTTTTCAAGTTTAAATGAATTTAGAGTAAAAAATGATTTCAGGATGTCTGCATGGAATTGAACGTTTAACTTCTAGAGCAAATTAATTACATTTGTGTTACTTATAGCCTTCTCAACAACAAATCATAAAAAAATCACTAGCTATTCCTTGTGTACAATCAGTTAACTAAAGGTTTAGTTATAAACCCACACACCCCTCTCTTCTTCTCCATTCTCCTTGTGTGTAATCAGCCAACTAAAGCTTGTTTGTCTATTTGGGTGAGTGTGTGTGTTGTGTGGTATTATTAATTAATTTAGGGTGTTTTGTGTGCTGACAAACAATGCCAGGTTGGTATTGGGTAGGAGATGGATCCCATTGTGGATTGGATTGAAGAATTGTGATTAGAATATTGGATTTTTATAGGCAAAATGCCACCATCTAGGAAAGGAAAATTGCCTAAATATTACCATTGTAGGGTTCTTTCGATCTTTTGGGAAAGGAAAATGATATTTGAACAGGCAAGAGGCGTTTACATCTAGAGGGATAAGTAAAGAAGAAATATAAATAATTGATATAATTGGTAACCTAATGCCATAAGAAGAGACAGAAAGAAACTATATATATGAATATTAACGGGTGTTGTGTTCGTTTGAATATCCAAAAATCATAAGTCTCTATGAGAAATCACATGAATGTTTTCTCTCCTCAAGGACAATAATTATTGTTTGATATCACTTGGCTTTATCAAGTATAAAAATTAACAATGATTAATTGATCCCATCAAATTTCCATTCATTAAGCACTACTTTTCTTCTTTCAAAATTTGAAGCACGTGGATTAAGATGAAATTGAACATGGTTGTCACTTGTCAGTTGTCACGATCCGTTGTGTGCGTGAGCTTCACTCAATTGAGATCCGTTTTCAACCCTAGAAATTAGGTGGCATCATGGACATTGAATTCGACCAGAAAAAGGGCATATTTTACCTTTCTGTGCTCAAATTGGATGTCAACTCTGAAATGATAATGAGAAACCTTGTGGCTTACAAGGCCTCGACCAAACCAGATTTCCTCATCTTCACAAGGTACACTTAAGTGATGCGAGAAATCATAGACATTGTGGAGTATTTGATGCTGCTCTAGAATGCAGGCATCATAGAGACAAGTAGCTTTCTTAGTGTGAAAGAAACTGAGACTACGAATATAGTTAATTATTAATTTATTAGTAAATAGTTATTTATCTTTTTTTAATAACTTATTATAATTAATAGGACTACGACTTTCAAGTAATAAAAATAGTAAGACACTAATAATACCATAAAAAAATAATACATTTGCAAATAATTCAATAATGTAGTATTATATTAAAGTGTATTTAATAAATAATCTAAAAATATTAATAAGGTTTAAATACTTTTTTAGTCCTTGTAATTTAGTGCTTTTTTGCTTTTCGTCCTTACAAATTTGTTTTTGGTTTTAGTCCTTGCAAATTATGTTTGTTTTGTTTTTCATCCTTATAGCAATTTAGATAGCATTTTTTTCAATGTTAAAAGCACTATCTAAACCACTTTAAGGACGAAAAACAAAAACATAATTTGCGAGGACAAAAATCAAATTTTTTTTACAAGGACGAAAAGCAAAAAAGCACTAAATTGCAAAGACTAAAAAGGTATTTAAGCCTATTAATAAATATATTGTTGTAATTAAGAATTAAAAAGTTAAAAAAAATCTGAAATCTAAATTAAATTTAAAGAATAAGAATTATAAATACATTAAAACATGAAAATTTATTTAACTTTATTATTTATTTATTTCAATAGCGTCCTTTTATTCCATGTAACAAAAATTAAAAATATCTTTTTCATTTTTAAATTAAATGATTTAAAAACAAATTAAGAGGAAAGTTTGTGAATAAAATCTGTGTAATTTGTGAAAAAAAACTCATCCTACTAAATTAAAGCTTGTTGTTATTAAGTTTTGTTCTATAAAAATTATCAATTTATTAAAAGTTTTTTTATGAAAAATGTTTGGCCTAACTTTCCTTTTAAGGAGAAGATAAGTTCATGAAATAATTGGACAGAAAAGACTTTTAGTAATGAGAACAACACTTAGTATTTAGCTCCTAATTGAGAAATGCTTTACTAAAAAAAAATCTTAATATTGTTCTTTGGAGTCGATGACTAATAATTAATTCACGTCAAGTGCTTCTCGCGTGCAAAACTCATACCAACTGTTAAATGCACTTGGGTGATTCATTAAATGTTCTTAAGCAGTTCGTGACTGAGAAGAATGGTGGCTAACTAGATTCATGATTCAGGGAAGGGTTGGGTCAACTCCAGGGTGAAAGTCGACAACTTGGAAACCATGAACGTGGTTGGATTTAGGCTGCTGTGACTGGGAATATACTATATGTTCAAAGTTATGTTGGGATAAATTTTTTGATAAGTATTTCTAAATAAAGAAAGTAAGAAGAAAAAATTAAATGAACTTGTTAATAAGCTAAAATTATCTTATTTATAAGTTAATTTGTAAAAGTTCTTATATATTAATTTTTTTAATAGATGATTTTTAATTTATACAAATTAATTTTAGTTTATGGAAAAATATATTTAATTTTTTTCTTCTTATTTTCTTATTTTAGAAATACTTACAGAGAAGTTCATCTAAACCGATGCTAATAACTAGTGAATTCTAATAATAATAATATAATAATCTCCATCGTCATGTTATTTGAGGTCCGAGAAATCGTTTTCACCACTTCTAATTTGTTGACTTGGTCAATAGGTCACTCAACAATAATGTGGAAGCTAATTGCGCATTTGTAAAATATGTATTTTATATCCATACAATGTAAAGCATTCATGCGCATTTTTACTGAAAAAACTATATTAAATCATAAATATCTTTTAGTGTCACTCAATTTTTATTCTAAGTCTTCATCCACATATCTCGTGGTATAAACCAAAGCTATGTGGTTTCTAACATCCTTCACTTGATTATATATAATTCAAATTGTTGTCAATATAATATCATTGCTGTAAAGCAATGCGATAAGATATGTTAGTGGATCCCCTTTAAGATTCATCATAATGTGGAATTACTACTTGCCAATATTTACCGGTCACTTTTGGTGCTCCACCATAATATTGGGGTGATTTCTTACAATTTTGGAAGTAGGTAGCCCTATTCTTTTATTAGAATATGTTTCTATATTGTAAAATGCTTTTGTAAAAAAAAATCCATATAATAATTAATTAATTACATACAAAATTCACAAAAAAAAATTAATTACATAATAATCATGATAATTGTAAGTAACACTATTTACCTGAAAATCTTTATTGCAGTTGTGCTCACCATCATGCACCTTAATTTTCAATTTGTTTTGTGTCAAAAAAAAATTCAATTTATTTATAAAAATATAGTGCACACTGTACACCATTTTAAGAACATCCATAACACAGTTAAATTAACTTTTCAGCGAAGAATTTTTCCTTCGAATCCAAGACTTCCTTCAAGTGAAATTAAACATGTGTCACTTGAATTAATCAACCATATCTTGATGTGTACACCATTTCTGTATACATTATTTTTATACCAATAATATTGATGTATTAATAACCCTATTATGAGAGGTGATAACTAACTATAATATATGCACTCCACGTAATATATCTGTTAACTGCCGCCAGTTATTTGTAATAATTATCTATATAAATTGATGTGAACAAGTGATGTTTGAAAAGCCTAACTGATTTTCTTATAAAAATAAAATAAAATCCCTATTAATTATTTCCCGTTTCTTCATTTTTAGGTTAAAGACTTCATATAACATATACATCCGGAGTGCTAGGAAATATTTTTGTATACAACAAAAATAATGAAAACTTGCATGTAGGAACTTAAAATTTAAATTTTCTATTAATAATGGGTCAACCTAGAAATTGTCGCAGCCATTTCTTGGCTAATAAACTAATGTAGGGTGGAATGGAAAAGTCTGCAATCTTTACCACCTCTCATTAGTTCATTGGCGCAGGGAGGGCTGCTATGCGATCATAGTTGATGCATAATTTAGAGTGGAAATCACTTTGATCACCATTAATTCACATGGCATTTATTGTGGATCAATTGACCATAATGTCTTTTGTAATGGAAGACTTAATAATAAAATTATGTGTTTTATAATCATATAAGAAATAAACAAATTAATGCACATCTTACTGATGGTCGTGACTGTTGCAATCATTCATAGTTTTTCAACTATAACCACCTTCCTATAAATAAAACAAAGCTTTGTGGTGTAAATATAACCAACAAACCGGTTGGGGACAATTTAGCATAACCATTAGGCAAAGCAAAACCCCACATGGCCTCTCTAACAATCTTGAATTCAGAATCAGATGAAGACTCTTGGGTCATCCAAATCAACCAGTTGGTGAGTGAAACCAACCTTTCAATCTAGAACAAAATACCTGTTTACATATACCAAGTCCCTAAATCATTGAGTTGTGCCAAGCCAGAAGCCTTTTCTCCACAACTTATAGCCATTGGTCCATATAACCACTTTCGTTCTGAGCTCTATTCCATGGAGAGGTTAAAGATTTTTGCTGCCAAAAGGGTCCTTGACCACTTCAACAAACATGATCTCAAACAACTAGTTGAGCAACTCCACAACACAGGGCCATTCATCCGTGCTTGTTACCACAAATACTTGGACCTCAAGGAGGATAGCTTGTTATACACCATGGACCTTGATGGTTTGTTCTTATTGGATTTCTTCGACAATTATCTCAATGAGGAAGTATCTGGTTCTTTCATGACAGGACTATAAGAACAAGTTCAGATAAGTGGTGTGAAGCTAACCAAGGATGACATCATAAGGGACATGATCATGGTGGAGAACCAAATTTCAACCTATATGTTGTTGAGGATCTTGGTGCTTGAAAGCTCCAAACTTGTTGATTCAGTTCAAGAGTACTTGGGTTCAATGCTCTTGTCATTCTGTGAGAAACACTCTCTACTCAAGTTAACTCAAAACCCCACATGTTCTGAATCTGTCACCAAGCACTATCATATCTTGGATCTCATGTACCATTTGGTAGTCTCTGAACAAAAAAATTAGAAACACCAACACTTGAGAGCGAAGGTATGTGCAAGCCCTATAGTAATTTCTCTAACACTACTATAAGAAGCTCAAAATCTGAAGGCATAGTCACATTCTTAAAGAAAGTCAAAGGTCTATTAACATGGACACTTGGCACTCTCAAAAGCCTAAAGGTCTTGAACATTCCTCTTCCACAACCCGTTAAACAACCCCTAGATGCAATGTTCAACACGCCAACAAATGTTCAAAAGTTTTCATCACAAATGCCACCTTCTGAAACAAAAGCTCCTATGGTTGTTTCCATCCCTTCTGTTCGTGAGCTTCATTCAGTTGGTATCCATTTTCAACCCTCGAAAGGCGGCATCACGGCCATTGAATTCGACGAGAAAAAGGGCATATTTTGCCTTCCTGTGCTCAAATTTGATGTCAAATATGAAGTGATAATGAGAAACCTTGTGGTTCTCGAGGCCTTGACCAAACCAGATTTTCTCATCTTCACAAGGTACACTGAATTGTTGCGGGGAATCATAGACACTGTGGAGGATGTGAAGCTGCTCAAGAATGAAGGGATAATAGAGTCAAGTAGCTCTCTCAGTGTGGAAGAAAATGAGGAACTGTTCAATGGAATGAGCAAATCTATTGGACCCAACAAGACTGAAAAGTTGGATGAGACCATTAAGAAAGTTAACAAGTACTTCTGTGATAAGCAGAGGGCCAATCCCTACAGGATCTTAACCAATTATGTGTACTCTTCATGGACGCTGTTGATGTAACACCTCGTTACATTAGACACAACCCACACTACTATTTTTATTTGTTTTAGTTATTATAAAAATAAGGGTAAACTTTTTTTTTCGCGATTAATGAAACGTTCATTAAGCTTATTTAGAATATAGAAAATATTTTATAAAGAACCATGATCTTCTTTTAAATAAAGATCAATTCATATCACAATAAATACAGAGAAATTATGTACTAGCTAATCCCAACCTATATATAAAATAATCCTAGTCAGAGCAGTACACAATTTCTACCCCAACTCAAATACAGGAATGAATAAAACTAGCCTTTAAGCTTCGTATCTTCTCGTCAGTCTTCGTAATCTCTGAAATAACCGTGTCCGCAGGAGAGCTCGATCGTTGGGCTTGACCGTCATCTTCACGTATCCAATCAACAAGTACATACACAACAAGAAAGAGAAAGGAGTGAGACTTGATTCTAATATATATATATATATATATATGTATTACTAACGGTATAAACTACCATCAATTAATATAATAGCGGGGGAACCTAGTGTCTATCTCGTCATAACATCTCAACTTTCAAAACGCAGTATTGATCCATACACCACGATTGATCAATCACTGATCACAATACCACCTTCGGGAAGTGATGGGGAGTGAGTCTACCTCAACTTCAACCTTTCGTTGTAAGAACCAATATGCAAATGTGCCCCTAAACCAAAACTTTATGATCTGGGCTAAAGTGCCTTGACTACCAAAAGGACTAAAAGTCCAGATTTTCAGTTTGTTAACAAATCAATTTAAGCAATTAAATTAAAATTTTACTTTTAGAAACCCATTTTAAGGCTATAAGGCCGTGACTCCCTTAGGTCCAGAAATACAACTTTTTCTTCACTTCACTTAAATATACCAATCATATTTATATAAAAGTTAAAGGCTTCTTGAAACATTTTTTTAATGGTGCTAAGCATATTTATTTAGTAAAACCAAATGATATAAGGAGCATACGAAAACTAAAAGTTAAATTTTGAATTAACAGAGAACCATAATTTAAATTATAGAAGTTGTTACTGGTTTTGTTCCCAAAACTCCATCTTAGATTGGTTAATCAGTTTCTTGTAAAAAGAGAATAAAAATAGAATCCTTTCCTCTTTTTTTAAAATTTAAACCATAAAAAAATAAAAAAGAAAAGGAGGAGGAATAAGATTTTCAAATTTTCAACTCACAACTCATAAGATTTAATCTCTTAAGTTTTAAGAATTTTTGGTAACTCACTTTTATAACTTACTACAAGATTAATAGACCAAAATAGCATTTTATTCCTCTTTGTTAATCAAACTGTAGATAGTAAAAGAAAAGGAAGCAAGGAAAGTATTCTTTTTTAGATTAGTTCTTGTCAAAAGAAATCCTTAAGCTATAGAACTTTTAAGATCATTTTTTTTAACACACATCATTAGAAGAGAAAGAATGAAAAGTTAGCCTTCTCTCGTCTCCATAAAAAGAAACGTGAGTTTTTAGGAGTCACAAATTAAAATCTTCATAAAAAAATGAAAGAAACAATAGTCAGGGGTTATAGATATGAATAAGAGTTTAGAATCAATTAAAAATCTAAACAACGAACCCCCTCGAAGAGACTATTCCAACTTGACAGTGAGCAATCCGAGGAGAGGGAAAAACAAAATTACAATACCAATTACAACCATAAACAAAGGAATCAAGAGATTACTCAAGGAATTAAAAAATTACATCCAAAATCATAAGAACCAATAGGAAATAACAAAGGGCAACATAAATCAATATAGAGACAACAAAGAATTATGTGAAAATTTTGACATGATCTCCCCTAAGAGTGACCACGGTGACAGAACAAGGGGAGGGAAGAATGAAATTTACAAAGCCCAAATACAGTTCATCAACAAAGAAGCAAAGGAAATACAAATAAATAAGATGAATACAACTCAAAACAATATACAAGAAACAACAAAGGAATCAAGGCCTCACTCCCCCTTACCAAGAGAGTGGGTTCGGATTCACCAAGGAGGAGAGGAAACAAGAGGCTTCACTTTTTTGTAGCCTGATGGTGCCTGGAGTTGAAAGGAGGAAGCTTTGGAATCTTGGAAGTGTGTTTTAATGGAGTTTTGTGAAAGGAGGATGGAGAAGATGGAAGAAGAGAGAGAAACCGTGGGAGAGGGCTAGAGGAAGAGAGAGTGGGTCGTGAGAGAGGTGAGAGAAAATTGTGAAGAGAAAGTAAAAGAATGGTGCCTATAAATAGAAATAGCCAGGCATGCCTTTTTACACTTTTAACCTTTTTACTTTGTTTGAATCTAAAAAATGGCACAAAGAGAGAGCCACGTGAGAGTGAGAGAGTTTGAGGTAGATGACGGACTAAGTTGATAAACATGTTCAACATAGATTAAAGAGTTGATTACACTGACCCCCCCAAGGTTTACTCTTATTACACCTAGTATCCCTCCATTTTTTTACATTACTTTGAGTACCCCTAAGGGGGGGGGGGGGGGGGGGTCGGTGTAAGATTTTTCAAACCTAAGAGGGGGGCGGGGGGTCGGTGTAATGAAAGTCCAAAAATTAGGGGAGGTTTCTGTAGCGTTCAAAAATGGAGGGGTATCGAGTGTAATTAGGGCAAACCTCAGGGGGGTCCATATAATTTACTCTAGATAAAATTTTATCTGGATCTTCTTACTCCGTCATATAGATTTATGTGTAAAAGTTTGTAATTTTTAACTTTTTAACCAGATAAATTTATTTTCGGTTGAAACATTTTAAGAGACTTAAAATATATGTATTATTAATTATTATTACTTAAAATTATATTTTTATAATTATTTTCAAAATATGTGAATTAGATTGGTATTTTCAGTCAATAATTCACAATAATTTTGTTTTAGCTCTATAAATTTCCAAATTTTACCAAGAATTATATTTTTATATGTGTGACTTAAAAATGAACTGACTTTGTTAGTTTCATCAAGTTTTGATATTAATCCTATACAGGCTGACCTATTAGCAGTTTGTCTAAAGCATTATGTAAAATTTTCTCATAAGCCTACTAAAATTTCTGAGAAAATTATCTTAACCATATTTAAGCCTATAAAACATGATTTTAAGATCAAATAATTATTTCATAATTATTTGACACTTATTTTCACATTTGTCACAAATGTTGATAATCCAGTATAATTATCGTTCTAATAGTTATTTCAGATTTTCATATGGAATAATTATTAAAATTTTCAATTATACTGAGTATAAAATATTAATCACAATAATGTGATTTAATATTTTCTTATCCTATTTGGACTTATCAATTCTTAAAAACAATATTAAGAATAAACAGACATTCAAATACGAAAAGCGAAAATAATGAGGGTGTTACAGTTGACACTTGTTGCCACCTTTTTGCTATTGGCCATGACAGCTCTTCAAACATTTTGTACGGTTTATGATTGTCCAAGTCATTTTAGATCCGGGTAAAACACTATTTTAGTGTATCAAAATATAAAGCATTGTCACATTAGTCTCTAAAATTAAAGAAATTCAAAATAAGTCCCTAGGATATTAAACATATGTTAATATTATCATTTAAGTCACAATTTTTTTTTAAATTTTCAAGTAGAATGACTTACAGAATGTATTTTCATGGACTTTTTTTAATTTTCTTACTTCCAAGAATTAAAGTAACAATGCTATATATTTCCAAGACCCAAAGGATATTTGACCATTTTAGATATAGGTAAATTTTCATCATTTTTCCTTCTAGTTAGGTTAAAAATTTATGAAATGTATACTTTAATTCCGTAAAAATTGGGAGTGAGAGAATGAAAACAAGTAAAATGAATGATTGTTAAGAGGTAAAGTTATTTGCTTCCTATTACGTTGTATAGTTATAAAACAATATAGTTGTTAAGTACTGCATTAATTTGCAATTATTGATCCCAAATTAACCTAAAAGAGACCCATCAAAAGGCACCTTTCTTCCTTCCTACCATCCCTCCTCATGGCATAAAAAGTGCACAAAGTTAATGAAACCGAGGTTGAAGATTTATAATTTGAAAATAAAGTTGTTAGATCAGAGAGTGATATTGAAGCAAAAGTTTCTTTTCCTAATAAAACAGTAATAGGATTAAGAAAACAATTCGGTAAGCTTACATATTTGAAAGATAAAACTTGGTAGGCCTAAGTGGAAAGATATAGCATATTCATATCTCATATGTCTTTCTAAAGTTTTTACTTTTATTTTCCATGGAAAATAAGATTCTACTACTAGGGAAAGTGAAGGAGTTAAGGGGATTAGAATAAAGGTACCAACCAAAAACAGAGAATGCAGTAAAAGCCAAAGCAGACACAGAATAAATGCATGCATCGTGCTAAATGTATAGCCAAATCCCTACTATGTAAAAAAAAAAAAAGAAATAAATCAGCTTCAGTGCCAATTCCAAGTACACAAGCATTTACGTTGGCTAATAAAATAGCTGTGTTATTAAAAAGAAAAATGTTTGGTGTACACCCACAATGCTATGCAACACCTATGAGAGAGGGGAAAAAAAGAAAAATAAAGGTATGATAGGGTTTATGATGTGATAGGAAGAGAGAGATAGAGAGAAATTAGAGGTGTTGTTGGGGTGTTTAAAATAATGGGGTGTATGTGTATCATTACTCTATTAAAAATGACATTCTACATCAACAGCGGGTATAGAACAGATAAAAGACTTTTGAATTGAGAAGTACTTCATTAAAATGTAAGTGCGAGAAAAATAATCATGCTTTCATAAAAAATAAAAATAAAAAATTAAAAAAAAAACCTCATCTAATCCATAGAATTCGATACATCCATTATAACAACCAACAAATAAATCAAAGTACATAACCACAAAATATTGTCACTATAAATAAAACCAACCATTGCGGAGGATTTGTATTACAATATAAGGCAAATCCATTAAGGAGGATCTCAATTACATTAGTAAGGCAAAATCAAACTCTAACCATAATATGTAGAGTGCAACCAAACTTTTTTCAAGGGAATTTTTATACGCTCTACCCTATTATCTCTTTGGTTATACAATATAAGTTCAGAATCTCTCTTTACCAGCAATAGGACATCGCCGTTTTCAGATATCCACCATAGGTATTGCAGATGTAAAAGACTAGAAATTTGAAGGGACTCACAACTAAAATCCAGCAACCGAGTCCAAGACTCCACAGCTCCAAACTCGTTCATTTGCCAAAAAGAAAAACCACTTTGCATGTGATAACGAGAATGACTTAGGCATCCCCTTAAAACACAAAGATCCAGGCTGAGAGGGTGGATTCTTTTAAGATCACCAGGAAGAATGGTTACATTCTTTGATCATTAAGGTGGACAGTTCAACTCCAATTGGAATATTCTCCTACAACAAATATCTATGGATCCTCCAGCAAACGTTGCATGGAGCAGCAGTGTAGGGAATTCGATCCACCTATGTCTTGTAACGTGAATAGGATGGAGGGGTTTTCGGAAGATTTTTGAAGATGGAGTTTCACAAATATAAGATCAAAGATGAGTGAACTCCATGACTTGGAAACACATTGGAAACGCATGAAAGCCTTCACCGGAACCGTCAACAAGATTTTCTCTAGGAGTTCCTTAGGGAGAGATGGACAATAATGAGGAGCAGACATCTTTGTTAATGTGTAAATGAATTTTGAATGCTGAAGTTGTGAATGTGTAAAAGCAATTTGAATACTGAACACAAGGAAGAAACACTATTTATACAAATTTAACATCATCTATTAAAGGGAAAAAAAATAGTGTCTTCATTTTTAAAAGAATAAAAATCTTGAAAAGTCAAATCTTTTAAAAACTAGAGGCAAAAATGGTTGACTTTTTTTTAATCTTGTATACATATTGACTTTTAAAAACTAGAGGCAAAAAATGGTTGACTTTTCAACAATTGAAATTCATTAACATTAAACAATTTAATGTTTTTTTATTACTAAACAATTTAAAGTTAAAAATAGAATACATTTATTATAATACTGAAGACTTTTAAATGACTCATTAAACAATAAAATGTAGATTATAAAAAAATCTCTAATTTAAAAACACATTAAATAATTGTTGAAAATGAAATATAGTAATTACAATAATGAAGATTTTCATTAACCAATTAAACAACAACATTTAGAATAGGAAAATGTCTTCAAACAATATTTTATTTTAAATAATAAAATTATTTTTATTTTATCATTTGCATAGGATGTTATTATTTTAAAAAAATAAAAATCATAAATATAATAAATGAATGCACATATTCAAACTTTTTTAAAAATCAAATATAGTAAGTACAGTAATTAAGATTTACATTGACCAATTAAACAACAACATTTAGAATAGGAAAATGTATTCAAACAATATTTCATTTTATTGTTTTCAAAATATGTTATTATTTAAAAAATTAAAAATCATAAATATAATAAATGAATGCCCATATTCAAACATTTTTAATTTTAAAAATATTATTTTATTTTGAATTGAATTATTTTAAAAATTAAAATTTAAAAGAGTGAAAGTAAAATATTCCATTTATTTTATTTTCCATATATTATATCTTTATTTAAAAATTAATGCATAGTAACTAGTAAATCAATGCATGAAATCAAATAAACAAGTATTACAACCATTATTGTCCATTATCCTTCCCCAATACTTAATAATGAAAAATAAAATATTTTATAAAATATGAATTAAAAACTCATTATCTATTAAATGCCTTGACTTAGTGATACTAGACCAAAAACCAAAAAAAAATATCTTGAAAATTAATACAATTATCAAATAAATGAGCAATAAAATAAATAAGACGAAAATATTTGAATTTCTCCTAGTTTGGGGACATTTTTAATTTTACATTTAATGATAAAATATACTATTTTATTTTAAATTTAATGATTTTCCAAATTAAAAAATAATTAAAAAATATTTTTTTATTTCATTTTGTGAATATGATATTTTTATTTAAAAATTCAAGTTCATAAATATAATTAATGAATCATGATTTTAAACACTTGTAATTATAAAATACTATTTTATTTTAAGTCTTATTATTTTCAAAATTAAAAACAAAGAATAGTGAAAAATATTTTTTATTTGCATTTTACATTTGGTGTTTTTGTTTTAAAAAAATTAATTGTTAAATATAATAAAAAAATCATAGTAACCAATAAATTAAAGCAGAAATTCTAATACTCAGTAATTAATTGCTAAAACCTAATATTACCCTTTCCCTAATTCCTAATAATAATAAAATTGAAAATAAGATATTTTATAAGGTGTGCATTAAAAATTCACTACATATTAAATGTCCTAGTAATTAATATAATTTTTAAAAATCTAATAGATAAATTTATTAAGAAGAAATTATTCTTTATTTGAGTGGAAAAATTGTGCCACAACTTCCTTTTTTATTTTATCAAATATTTTATTTAAAATAATAAAGTATTTTTTTTATTTTATTTTCTGCATCCAATGTTGTTATTTAAAAAGATAAAAAAACATAAATATAATAAATGAATTACATATTCAAACATTTATAATTGTAAAAATATTATTTATTTTGACTTTAATTATTTCAAAAGTTAAAAATAAAAATAGTGTAAATAAAATATTCTGTTTATTTTATTTTTTGTATATAAAATTATTATTAAAAATAAAATTCTTAAGTTTAATAAATAAATACATAATAAACAACAAATGAGTGCTTGAATTCAAATAAATAAATATTAAAATTATTAATGTCCATTATCCTTTCCCCAATACTTAATAATGAACAAAAATGAAAAGTCAAATATTTAAGCTTAGTTATATATTTTACCATCCAACCAACATCATTTCCCGATACCACATACCATTTTTTTCCACGCATTTGACCATCACAGTATTCAAATTTCATGCAATTTGTCCAATTGTCTATTATCGTTAGTTTATTGTCTATTGCCATTAGTTGACTGATGATGTGAAAACGCTGGCTACTGACATGAATTGCTAACATGGCATTAGCGTACTGATGTACAATTAGGGGTAAAATACGTGAATTTATTAAAATAAGGAGGTAAAATGTGTGAAACTTTGAAGGTATGAGGCAGAATGTTGAAAAATAATAAATGATAAAAATGTTAAAAATGGGATAAGAACCATTTTCTTTTTCTTACTATACAACTCCTAAAATCACTAAGCCATTTGACTTATATACTTAATTAATAGGTAAAAATTATTGTATATATATACTATTGTTACATTTGTTAAGTGCACATTTGGTCTCCCAAAGTATAAATCATTGTCCGAATTAATTATAATATAATTACTTATAAACTAAATCACTTATAAAAAAATTTAAAATAATATATCCTTATGAAATTTGAAATTACAATGGTAATCCTCTTAAAAATAAATCACTTTTTTAAAATCACTATACTAAACACAAACAAACAAGTCCTATATATATTGTACGAAAAAATATTAAAAGTTAAAATGATAAATTCATTTATTATGTTTATTTTAATTGAACAAATTTATAAATTATACAAAATTATTAATTAATTTATATAAATTTTATAGTTATATAATTAAATAAATTATAGTCGTCAATGCTCACATAATTTAAGGGAGCATTGTAGTAGTTGTTGTAACACCCCGAAAATTACAACTCAGTAAGTAAGAACATGAGAGATTAATTAGAAATTAATAGGGATTTAATTGCTTGTTTTAAATAAGAAAACAATATACTTGGAGTAATTAAATACAATTAGTAATTAATTGAGTAAATAAGAAAAACAAAGGAAAATAATAAATAACATGAGTAATTCGTTATAATGGTCAAATAGGAAAAGATTTATAAAATCAAAAGATATAATATCCTCTGTAATTAAAATCTAAGTGAGTAATCTATTTAAAAAAATGCTTGTAATAAAAAGTCCTCTGTGAGTAACTCACCGGAATTAATTCTTTGCAATTAATTCTCGGTAGTTACTTTCCTATGTATTCATCTATGAGTGATTATCTGTTATGCCTACTAGTAATTAATTAGGACTATGATTAATTACTATTAGTAAATACTTAATATATCTATTGATATGTATTAATTAATTAATTGGTTTCAAATTGGTTTTAATTATTTTGATTATTTTAAATTCTGAAACTTGCCCGTCAGGGTATCGCTTATAAAATTCATATGTGAGCAATTCCTCTAATAGAGAGAATTTTATAAGAGCTATTAAAAAGTTTTCATTTCATAAAGATTTATAAAATTAAATAAATAATTATCTGTTTGAAATATCTGGAAAAAAATGGACAGTTCTGAGTCGTTTTTAAAATCTAAGACTCGCAAGACAAGTAAACTTTCGTAAAATTCATCTGTGAGTGATTACTCTACAGAGAAATTTTAAGAAAGTCACTTTAAAAAGTGTTTCAATTGTAAAGAATTTCTAATATTTAAATTAGATAATTATCGATTAGTTTTTGTTGTAAAAGTCGCGTTTTGAGTTAAATTACACAATGTATTTCTACACTGTGTAAATTGACATGACCCTCAACCATCCAATCAAGTGACCATTGGCCACTTGCATCTCACGCAAGGACCAAACCTCCATTTCACCTACCCGTTGTCCTCCCTGCTTGGCCCTTCCTCTAAGTGGTTGTTGTGTAACAAGTGCATAATGTCCACTGGAACGTCCATGTATTTTATCATCAACTTGTTGAATTAATTTCAAAATATAAGGTTTTCCCATTATAACAGGCTGTTTAAAAGAATTCCCTCCTCACTGCTGCCAAAGCCAGCAGCCAGCCCTATCACACTTTTTCAGCCTCTCTAGCTAACCATCACTCAAATCACACTTAAGGCTAACACTCACCTACACTCACTCAATCACTCACTCACTTAACTCCAGCCAAACCACCTCTGTCCAAGGAGAAGATTAAAATAGCTCCCCCCTCTCTCTTCCCTTCTGTGGTCGCAGCTCACTCTCTCCCTCACAAACACCATTTTTTTTCAGCTTCTTCTTCCTCTTGCATACTCTAGTTGGAGTGCCCTGCAGCCAATACTCCTTTGAAGGAAGCTAACCAGCTTCTTCTCCTCTGTCCAGCAAGATCCTGATCATAGTAAGGGGACTCTTTGATGGATTCAAGTGGCTGGAGGTGGAGGATCCAGCCACTCTCACCCTAAATGCCGCCTATGTGAACTGGTCGCATGAAATGTGTAGTTGTATGTGTGTGACTGGTTTTGTTTTCTTTTATTTCTCTTTGGCAGTGGCTGTATCTATGTCAAAACTTTTCTCCACATCTTCTTCTTGCCTAAAAATCGTGGGATGGCTCCAATACAAAGGAGACCATGCCCAAAATTTGTTAGAAACTCATGCACTCTCAAGAAATTTTGAAAAAAAGTGATGCTGGCAGTGGCTGTCTCATGATAGAAGCCCTGGGCAGTGTTTATGTTTTCGACCATAACTTTTTATCTAGCCGTTAGATTTTGATGAAACTTGTTCCCAGTTGAAATAGACTCAAAATTCACTAACTTTTCTTTTGAGACCATTGTGAGATGACCTCAAATGAAGGTTCATCCATGACCTGAAATGGGACCGTTCTACTTTCGGAAACTGGTTGGGCAGTGGCTGTTTCACGTAGAAGCCCTGGACAACATTTACGTTTTTAAACATAGATTTTAATCTAACCGTTGGATTTTGATGAAACTTGTCCCAAATTAAATAAGACTCAAAATTCACCAACTTTTCTTTTGATACCATTGTGAGATATCCTCAAATGATGGTTTATCCGTGACATTCAATGGGACTATTCTGCTTGTGAAAACTGGTTCGGGCAAGGTTTGGTTTCTGACCCTTTTAAAACAAAAAAATGAATTTTTTTGAAATATAATTTTTGATCAAAAAACTAGACAAACATATATTTAAAATGATGTAAGTTTTGAAATTTTTCACCCAAAATTGCTAAGTTAATTCATTAGGTTTAGACAGATCTCATACATGGATCCCAAATTTCAAACCTGAGACATAGGTCTTAGAAAAGAAATTACTGGGAAGAATATAGGAGGAATTAGAAATCAAGTTTTAATTTTTCTGAAAGGTACGAATGTTAGCTTTTTAACATAAAAATTTGAGAGAAAATCTCATTTGGGAAGGTTGTGAAAATTGCACATCTTTGAGGTATGCTCACTGTGAGGAGCATGCTGACCTGCGAACTTTTAGGAATTTACATAATTT
This sequence comes from Pueraria montana var. lobata, assembly GCA_026413185.1. Taxonomy (NCBI): domain Eukaryota; kingdom Viridiplantae; phylum Streptophyta; class Magnoliopsida; order Fabales; family Fabaceae; genus Pueraria; species Pueraria montana. The sequence goes on from CM048648.1 coordinate 72,074,190, forward strand.
TTTTAGATTTAATCTGAGAGTGTGGATTACCTTTTTGAAAAATTGTTTTTAAGATCTTTAATTTGATATAAGAAGTTTGCCAAAAAAAATCGTTTGCTAAATTAATTTTGGACAGATATTGGGTGCTGCCAGAAAGGAATTCTGCTCTTAAAATTGCCTTGATATGTAATATTTGAACTACGATATATTTGAATGTGTGAATTAATTTTAAATATGTGCATGCAAGGCAGTAGGTAAATTTGATCCTTGCCCTAAATGATTGTAAGACCCTTGGAATGTGAACCTAGGGCATCTCTGTGTGTGTGATTGTGCGTTTTGAAACGCTATGTGGTACAGTCACTTGGACTGTAGTGTGAATTGAAATTTTCTTTGATGTCTGTGATCTACGAGCATAAGACTCAAACATGAGTGCTTATGTGGACTAGGACACTGTCCTAGTAATCCGGGAAAATTTTACCGGCAATAATAATAATATAATTTCCAACATTGAGAACAACTAATTTAGATTTGAGAATTTATTTATTTTTTAAGCTTAATAAATGAACTCTTTAATTTGTGCTTTGGACTTAGATAAATATTCTAGGACCCTTGCGTGGAGGAATCGTCAGTAAGTGTTCATTATTAAAAAATTTAGAAATTGAGAGGGTAAGGCACAAATAAAAATGTAATAAAGAATCTTGATGCATGATTGCGATATGCACCTTAAGAGTCGTGCAACGAGGAAATATGCATGTATGACGGACTTGTGAAGGAAGTCGTGTGGGGCAATTTCGGCTGGAAGAAAGATGTAAAGATGTTGGCGGAGGTCGAACGACGTGGTCACCAATGGGTGATGGAGAGCATATTCTCGTATGGTATAAATTTTATTGGAGCCAAGGCAAGGTCTTGAGCTTGGCGATGATTCGACTCGTCTTGTACCACCACCAGCGGAAACCCACAGTGACAAGCAAAGATAATCTCCATGAGAGAGAGAGTGCAAGGAGTAAGTCCTCGGAGTATGAATGACGACAAATTGGTACCTGGGAGATGATCGTGAGGCATTACGACCTTGGAGGGTAGGCGTCGAGTTGTGACTACGTTCACACAAACCAACTTGGTGACCCTGACAATAACCACAAGAAAATCTCAGTTGGTGAGAGCCCACCTTATACCAGGGTGATGGTGTACTCCCAGCAGTCATTCCACTCAATGTAAGACCACTGAGTTCTGGGAGTTCCAGTGGCAACTGGCTAGTGTGTTACAATTTACAGAGATTAGTTCTGGGAACGAGTAGGTTCCGAGTGTGAATGTTAGAGAACTACCCCGCAGTGGTTAGCAGGATTGTGTGTGACTTTTAAAGTCATTTCTATGTGATTTGTTTGATGAAGCGAAGAGTTCACCCTTACATTTTTGTTTTAGGCGCCAATGGCAATACCTATGGAGATCACAAGGGGGCTATCCTCATCAGTTTCGTCGCTCTCGTCAGCATCCATCTCTTCGGAGTGTCCTTGAAGAGTTCATCGATACCCGCTATTGTTCCCGATGCCACACCATCCTAGGAGTTCACGATTGGACCGACGCTTCCCGCTTTTCACTGAACCCCTCTTATGTCAAAGAGTTGGAGATGTAATTGGGTGGGAGTCAATTAGGGGGGATCCACCGCTAGTCGTGAACTTAGAGAACAGTGAGTCAAGGTTTTTACGAAGGATTTGGAGAACTTTGAGGAAGATTCTGTGAAGGATCCCGTGGGCGATGTGTAACATCCTCATTTTATTAATTGTACGCATTTATATATGTATATTATTAACATTTATGCACTATATTTTATAGAAACCTTATGTACATATTCTCTTAATGAAATTAATACAGTTCTACTCAAAAGAATTTTCTGAATTTCCAAATGTCTTTATTTTTGCCGAAATTAATAGTTGACTGGACTGCTATGTCAGACAGCTGTCCAGGATAAATTTTCAAGTATAGAATTTTGAACTCAATTATAACTTAAAAGAAAGGTAATAAAATATAGATTAAAAATATATACAGATAAAGAATTAAAATGCTTATTCAGAATTGTTAGGATTTTCTGGAAGTTAGAACTTTGAGGAATTATTACGGTAAAATTCTAAGACAGAAAATTTAGAGAAAATTCATAGGATATCTATAGAATTATCTAATAATTGTAATATACTTAGAATAATTATAAAAAAATGTTTAACCAAGAAAATTTTAATTTAGAACCTTAACCAATCAAAAAGTGACAACTTAGGCTTTTCTAAGATCACTAAATTAAGCTAATTAGGCTTGGATTAAGAGATAAGTAAGACACTACCCCAAGGTTTTTGATAGTGAGGAATCCAATGGTGATGTTATTTTCTTCAAATTCTAATCACATTGTAAAATAATTAGCAGCCCTAATTACCTTCTAGAAATTTCTACAAAGTGCTTGAAATGTTGACTTTTGGGGTAGGCAAGTGACTTGGAACTCCTTGGCTATCCAAGTGGGCTGGAAAGGCTTGGCAAGTGGACTTCCCTTGGTCCAAATGAGCTGCTGGACGTGCAGGCAGCAGCTGGACTTGAAGGCAAAGTCCAATTTGGTTAATAAAATTTTTTAGAAGCATTTAACTTAAGTAAAAGGAGAAAAAAAATCACCAAAAACTCAAAAACAGAACCATGAGTCTCCAAACCCAGCAGCTGCAGTTTTCATTTCAATTTCATCTTAACTTCATCATCTCATCTCAAATTAAGAAACCAAACCATCCAAACTCCCTAAACCCTAAGCTAATCGGCAAAAAGGAAAAGAAATTGGAGGAAATCTCAAAAATTCCTACAAGACCAAGGAGTGAGGGAGAAAGGAATTCAAGGCTTTTTCTTCAATTAAAGAGTTTAAGGTAAGGATCTAGGCATTTAATTTCAATTAGAACCCTTGGAATTAGAAGAAAACATGTTGTAGGCTTAGATTAAAATTTTGACCTAGAATCATGAAAACTTGAAATTGATTTAGGGGTTTTGTGTTTTTGATGCTTGTGATTGTAATTCATGGATTGGAATGATGTTTGATTGAATTTTTGATGTGTTGTGATGGTTGAAATTTGGTTTGTTGAATTTTGATTGAATTTGTGATTTGGTTGATTTTTGGTTGGAATTGGAAGTTGTTACTTTGGAAAATATGTTGAGAATGGTAGTGAGACCATTCGGCCAGCCCTAAATGCAAGGGATATTATGTGGAAATTTTTGTAAAATCAAGGGCAAAATGGTCATTTTACATGTAGGGAAAAAATGGGAATTTTTGAAAAAGAGCAAGGGTAATTTGGTCATTTCAAAATTTAGGACATAGATGGAATTCTAGAAAAGATTAAGGGTATTTTAGTAACTTTACCTAATAGTGAATTTTTATAATTTTTATGTGATTGCTTAATATTAATTATTTGTTTATTAGCATCATTGTCATATTGCATAAGCTTGAGTTCTTGGAAAATACAAAGATTTCAAATGAGAAATGAGTATTTATGGGGGAATTGATTTCCAGGACTGTGTTGACTGACCGGACTGCGGTAGTCATGTATTTGAAAATATGATTGAGATTATGAACAGAGAAATGTGTTGACTGACCGGACTGCGGTAGTCATGTATTTGAAAATATGATTGAGATTATGAACATAGAACTGTGTTGACTGACCGGACTGCGGTAGTCATGTATTTGAAAAGATGATTGAGATTGTGAACAGAGAATATGATAGTCCTGAGAAATGGGTGAGCAGAGTAAGTTAGACAGGACTGTATAATCTGTGATTATATAGTCTGTGGGGTGAGGGATATTGGCAATTCCACATGTGGCTGTAATTTGGACAGAGATGCTGCCGTGGTGGCCTTCCGGGTATCCTGACCTCCTAATTCTGTTTAGTTTATTCGCGTTTAGTAGGGGCTGATAGCTGAATTACAGATCGTAATGGTAGGCCAGTTTCTTACTAAACACTCAAAGGGGAAGTCTCCATGGAGCAGGGTCAAAACGAATTTGAGTCGAAAACTGCATTGCATAAATCATACTGCATTTAATTATGTGTGTAACTAATTATATTGTTATGATATGTATTTGTTTGAAATTGTTTTAATTCTATGAGAAATTAAATGCCTGATCCTGTAATGTTGTCCCCAGATTCTAGGGGAGTGTGAATTGCAGGTGCTTGAAGATATAGTTAAATGATGAAGATGCAGAAATTCCAGAGCATATAGGATGGGACTATTTTGGGTAGACAATAATTTGTAGTAGTTAGAATTATTTTGTAGCAGTGTTTATATAAATTTTAATGATGTAAATTACAGAACATATTTTGGATTGTAAGAGATCGTATCAGAACTTTGAAATAAATATATAAAATGAATTAAATAGTTAAATTATGTTTTATAAGAAAAGGGGGTTACATTAGTGGTATCAGAGCTCTGGTTATGCATCTCTAGGACTTGCGAGTAGTGGGTCTATTAGGTGTTTTGCTGTGTTACCCTGATTAGAATTTTTTGTTTGTTAAGAATATTATGGGAAAAAGAGTAGTAACTAGATCTGAAATTTTAAGACATGTAGAAATGAGAAGAGGAAGGCTAGTTATAAATCCTAGAGTTGAAACCAATAGTATAGCTAAGATGGCAGAAAGGAAGAAAGAAAATCTTGATAAAGTTGTGAGGGTGCACACTCAGGACTCAGTCGAGATGACTTTCTCTCCTAATGCTTAAAATTTTATTATTATTAGTATTGTTCAAGTTGGGTTATTTTCCATGTTCCTTATATTGTGAATTTCAGAGTTATACCCTTGAGTTAGTTGAGGAAGGAGATCCAAAGGTCTAGATTCGTAGATCAAGGTTGAGAATAGGGGTCCAAATATTTGAGTTTATAGGATAATAGTTGAGTTTGACAAAAGAAAGAAAACAAAGTTTTGAAGGTACCTTGATGTTTGGAATATGATGAGATGTTGAAAGTATGGTTATTGCCATATTGCTCTAATGGATGTTTTCATGTGTTTTGAAGGCTGAAACAGTGTATCGTAGTATAAATTTGTCACAGGATTGATATCTTAACTATTAGGACTTGAAATTTTGTGTTTTAGACATGAGTTAGAACCAAAATAGTGCATTTTTCTGGTGCAGTAAAATAGCCTACGGGTTTAACATTGTTTAATTACATTACCATGGTGTAAGTGGTGATTAAGAGAGTAGAATAGGACCCAAATGCTAAGTTAGTAGTAGTTGTCCTAAGAATTTTTAAAGTTGAAAGAGTAAGTAATTGGAAGGCCTAAAGGTGTGTGTATTGATGTTGGAAATTCAAGTAACAATTAAATTGGTAGTAGTGAATTGGAGTAATGTGAGGTATTTTGAAAGTCTTTCTAATAGTGATTTGTTGGAATTAGGGTTCTAAAGTACAGCTGTAAGTTGAGGATGTTAATCATGTTTAAAATACCCTATACCTTGCTTGTTTCTGTGCCTACATCTAAACCAATCCTAACCTCTCAAATATGTTTGAATTGTATAATAACCATCAGAGATAGACCATTTGTTGTGAATTTGATTTGTTTGCCTATGACTAACCTTGATGTGATATTAGGAATGGATGGGTTACCAGCCAACCATATTCTAATAGACTGTGCCTCTAAATCTGTGATTTTCCCTGAACTTGATGTTTCTAGACTTAAGCCTATCCAACCTAAGGAAATATTATTTAAAAGTGAAATTCAAAGATACATGTTATCATCTCTTGGAACTAAGGAGATAAAATTGAAATAGACTCTGTGCTAGTTGTAAATGAATATCCTGAAGTTTTTCCTAATGATGTTTCTGGTTTGCGTCCTGAAAGAGAAATAGAATTTAGTATAGATTTGATGCTTGGTACTAAACCAATTTCTATGCAACCGTATAGAATGTCATTATTGAAATTAATTGAGTTAAAGAAACAATTGGAAGAATTATTAGAAAAACAGTTTGTAAGGCCTAGTGTGTCCCTATGGTGAGCCTCAGTATTATTAGTTAAAAAGAAAGATGGAGGATCTAGGTTATGTATAGATTATAGACAATTAAATAAAGTAACTATAAAGAATAAATATCCTTTACCTAGAATAGATGATTTAATGGACCAACTTAGAGGAGCAACAATTTTCTCTAAAATAGATTTAAGGTCTGGGTACCAACAAATTACAGTAAAAAGGAGGATATACCCAAGACTGCTTTTAGGACTAGATATGGACATTATGAATATCAAGTGATGCCATTTGGAGTGACTAATGCCCCAACAGTGTTGGATTATATGAATAGGGTGTTTGGACCATACTTAGATCATTTTGTAGTAGTATTTACAGATGATATATTAATATATTCTAAAAATAAAGAGGAACATGAAAATCATCTTAGAATAACATTGCAAACTTTGAAAGATAGAAAATTATATGCTAAATTGTCTAAGTGTGAATTTTGGTTGGAGGAAGTGAAAATTTTAGGACATTTAATTTCTAAAGATGAACTAAGTGTAGATTTTTCTAAGGTAGAAGCAGTTTTAGAATGGGAAAGGCCTAAGACAATAACTAAGATTAGTAGTTCTTAGGATTTGATGGATATTATAGAAGATTGATTGAAGGATTTTCTAAGATAGCTAGACCCTTAATAGAATTTTATTTGGAGTGAGAGTTGTGAGAAAATTTTCCAAGAATTGAGACATAAATTGACTACCTCAGTAGTTTTAGTTTTACCCGACCTAAATGAATCCTATGAGGTATACTGTGATGTTTCATCTCTAGGGTTAAGATGTGTGTTGATATAAAATAAGAAAGTGGTAGCTTATGCATCTAGGCGGTTGAAATCACATGAGAGAAATTATCCTACTCATGATTTGGAGTTAGCAGCTATAGTTTTTGCTTTGAAGATTTGGAGACATTATTTATATGGATCAATATTTGATGTATATATAGTGATCATAAGTGTTTAAAATATTTGTTTAAAAAAAAATTGGAAAGGAGAAAAAGAAGATGGATGGAGTTTATTAAAGATTATGATTTCAATTAAGGTATCATCCAATAGAGGATAATGTAGTAGAAGATGCTTTAAGTAGGAAAATTGTGCATATGTCAACTATGAGGATTAAAGAATTAGAGTTAATAGAATAATTTAGAGATTTAAATCTATGTACAGTTAGGAAAAAGGATAAAATTCCATTTGGAATTATTACCATCACTAATGAATTTTTGGAAGAAATTAAGAAGAAACAAGATGTAGATATATTTATTCAAGAAAAGAAAGCATTAATAGGAACAAATAAAGTAAAAGAATTTAACGTAGGAACAGATGGAATTATTAGATTTAAAAATAGAATTTGTGTACCTAATAATCAAGAATTTAAGGAATTAATTTTGAAGGAAGGGCACAAAAGTAAACTTAGTATTCATCCTAGAACAACAAAAATATATAAAGATTTAAAGGGAATGTTTTGGTGGTCTAGGATGAAGAGAGATGTAGCAGAATATGTGGCTAGATGTTTAACATGTTAGAAAGCAAAGATTGAATATCAGAAACCCTTTGATCTGTTACATCCTTTAGAGATATCTATATGGAAACGGAATAGTATATCAATAGATTTTGTGGTAGGATTACCTAGAACACATAGGAATTTTGATACCATTTGAGTAATTGTAGATAGATTAACTAAATTAGTACATTTTGCTTTCAATAAATATTAGGTATTCTTTAGAAAAATTAGCTTAATTGTACTTAAAGGAAATAATTAGATTATCTGGAGTACCTACTAGTATAGAGTCTAATAAAGACCCTAGCTTTGTTTTTAAATTTTTGGAAAGATTTTCAGAACGCTTTAAGAAGTAAAATTTTATCTTAGTTTAGTATAACACCCTAAGATTGATGGTCAAACAGAAAGGATTATTCGGACATTAGAAGATCTCTTAAGAGCCTGTACATTAGAAGAGAAAGGAAAACCTAACATTTGAAACAAAGCCTATTAAGATTAAGGACAGAAGGATTAAGTATCTGAGAGGTAAAGAAATTTCTCTAGTTAAGGTTATTTGGGATGATATCAGAGGTGATGCTACATGGGAGTTAGAGGAAAAAATGAAAGAAACATATCCTCATTTGTTTGTATAGTTATTTTGTTGTATAGTTGTATGGTTATATATTTGTATTAGAAATTTCGAGGACGAAATTTTTATTAGTAGGGGAGAATTGTAACATCCTCATTTTATTAATTGTACGCATTTATATATGTATATTATTAACATTTATGCACTATATTTTATAGAAACCTTATGTACATATTCTCTTAATGAAATTAATACAGTTCTACTCAAAAGAATTTTCTGAATTTCCAAATGTCTTTATTTTTGCCGAAATTAATAGTTGACTGGACTGCTATGTCAGACAGCTGTCCAGGATAAATTTTCAAGTATAGAATTTTGAACTCAATTATAACTTAAAAGAAAGGTAATAAAATATAGATTAAAAATATATACAGATAAAGAATTAAAATGCTTATTCAGAATTGTTAGGATTTTCTGGAAGTTAGAACTTTGAGGAATTATTACGGTAAAATTCTAAGACAGAAAATTTAGAGAAAATTCATAGGATATCTATAGAATTATCTAATAATTGTAATATACTTAGAATAATTATAAAAAAATGTTTAACCAAGAAAATTTTAATTTAGAACCTTAACCAATCAAAAAGTGACAACTTAGGCTTTTCTAAGATCACTAAATTAAGCTAATTAGGCTTGGATTAAGAGATAAGTAAGACACTACCCCAAGGTTTTTGATAGTGAGGAATCCAATGGTGATGTTATTTTCTTCAAATTCTAATCACATTGTAAAATAATTAGCAGCCCTAATTACCTTCTAGAAATTTCTACAAAGTGCTTGAAATGTTGACTTTTGGGGTAGGCAAGTGACTTGGAACTCCTTGGCTATCCAAGTGGGCTGGAAAGGCTTGGCAAGTGGACTTCCCTTGGTCCAAATGAGCTGCTGGACGTGCAGGCAGCAGCTGGACTTGAAGGCAAAGTCCAATTTGGTTAATAAAATTTTTTAGAAGCATTTAACTTAAGTAAAAGGAGAAAAAAAATCACCAAAAACTCAAAAACAGAACCATGAGTCTCCAAACCCAGCAGCTGCAGTTTTCATTTCAATTTCATCTTAACTTCATCATCTCATCTCAAATTAAGAAACCAAACCATCCAAACTCCCTAAACCCTAAGCTAATCGGCAAAAAGGAAAAGAAATTGGAGGAAATCTCAAAAATTCCTACAAGACCAAGGAGTGAGGGAGAAAGGAATTCAAGGCTTTTTCTTCAATTAAAGAGTTTAAGGTAAGGATCTAGGCATTTAATTTCAATTAGAACCCTTGGAATTAGAAGAAAACATGTTGTAGGCTTAGATTAAAATTTTGACCTAGAATCATGAAAACTTGAAATTGATTTAGGGGTTTTGTGTTTTTGATGCTTGTGATTGTAATTCATGGATTGGAATGATGTTTGATTGAATTTTTGATGTGTTGTGATGGTTGAAATTTGGTTTGTTGAATTTTGATTGAATTTGTGATTTGGTTGATTTTTGGTTGGAATTGGAAGTTGTTACTTTGGAAAATATGTTGAGAATGGTAGTGAGACCATTCGGCCAGCCCTAAATGCAAGGGATATTATGTGGAAATTTTTGTAAAATCAAGGGCAAAATGGTCATTTTACATGTAGGGAAAAAATGGGAATTTTTGAAAAAGAGCAAGGGTAATTTGGTCATTTCAAAATTTAGGACATAGATGGAATTCTAGAAAAGATTAAGGGTATTTTAGTAACTTTACCTAATAGTGAATTTTTATAATTTTTATGTGATTGCTTAATATTAATTATTTGTTTATTAGCATCATTGTCATATTGCATAAGCTTGAGTTCTTGGAAAATACAAAGATTTCAAATGAGAAATGAGTATTTATGGGGGAATTGATTTCCAGGACTGTGTTGACTGACCGGACTGCGGTAGTCATGTATTTGAAAATATGATTGAGATTATGAACAGAGAAATGTGTTGACTGACCGGACTGCGGTAGTCATGTATTTGAAAATATGATTGAGATTATGAACATAGAACTGTGTTGACTGACCGGACTGCGGTAGTCATGTATTTGAAAAGATGATTGAGATTGTGAACAGAGAATATGATAGTCCTGAGAAATGGGTGAGCAGAGTAAGTTAGACAGGACTGTATAATCTGTGATTATATAGTCTGTGGGGTGAGGGATATTGGCAATTCCACATGTGGCTGTAATTTGGACAGAGATGCTGCCGTGGTGGCCTTCCGGGTATCCTGACCTCCTAATTCTGTTTAGTTTATTCGCGTTTAGTAGGGGCTGATAGCTGAATTACAGATCGTAATGGTAGGCCAGTTTCTTACTAAACACTCAAAGGGGAAGTCTCCATGGAGCAGGGTCAAAACGAATTTGAGTCGAAAACTGCATTGCATAAATCATACTGCATTTAATTATGTGTGTAACTAATTATATTGTTATGATATGTATTTGTTTGAAATTGTTTTAATTCTATGAGAAATTAAATGCCTGATCCTGTAATGCTGTCCCCAGATTCTAGGGGAGTGTGAATTGCAGGTGCTTGAAGATATAGTTAAATGATGAAGATGCAGAAATTCCAGAGCATATAGGATGGGACTATTTTGGGTAGACAATAATTTGTAGTAGTTAGAATTATTTTGTAGCAGTGTTTATATAAATTTTAATGATGTAAATTACAGAACATATTTTGGATTGTAAGAGATCGTATCAGAACTTTGAAATAAATATATAAAATGAATTAAATAGTTAAATTATGTTTTATAAGAAAAGGGGGTTACACGATGACCACTAGATTTCTTCTCAGGGATCTTGCCAAAGATCCCCCGCTATCCTATTTCTTTGGATTAGTCTAACATGCAAGGTTGGGTTTAGAGATGACTGCTCTAAAACTAGGTTTTCCCTTTTATGTATTTGAATACGGGTAGACCTAGGTTTCAGATTTTACTATGTATATTAGTTTTCATACTCTATTACCCTATGTATTTGGTATATACCTTGAGCAATGTGTATATGTGTATATATTACTAGTACTCTGGAAAATATTTAGGTTATGAAATTCTCTACTTTATGTATATATGTATATCGTGTAATAGAAAAATATCTCGTTTTATTCATTCTGCTTAATTGGAAATTAAGTGCCCATTTATAATTGAACAACGCTACATAGTTTTCTTGCAAACTTTAATAACTTGTTTTTAATTATTAACCAAAGCGTAACTTTCGAAATAGAAATTGAAATAAAAAGTTGTTAACAATTTGGTAAAATTCCAACTTATGTTTCATAATTGCACTTGATTTGCACAATTAAACAAGCTATCGTATTTTAGAAAATAATTAAATAAAGGATCTCTTCTTTCTTTTACAAGAATTGAATAAAGTAACACACATATTGAATTAAAATAAGTTTAAATTGAGAATATATTTTTAAAATAATTTAGGGTGTTACATTAGTGGTATCAGAGTTGTTCGTCCTACCAAGACTGGGGTGTGGACTTAACCGTTGCTTGTGCGTTATGTGATTTGTTTGACTGTCACTTGACGATAGTATTGATGGATTGTTTTATGTTGTGTGACTTCGCATTGACTATTCTTAAATAGCAATGTAGGATGAATTGATTGAATTGCTTGCTCTTGCACCGACTATTGTTTAACAGTGCTGAAGGAAACATTGCATGTTGTATGTTGTGTGATCTTACACCTACTATGTGTGGGTAGTGGTGTAAGATATGAAGTTGTTTGTGACAGTGTAATCTTGCATTGTCTACGAGGGTTGCAATGTGGGATTAGACTATATATGTATACATGTGAGGTCGTTGGTACAACGTCGTTAGAATGGAATGCCAACATTTTGAGGATGTGTAGTAGACCTTAAAATTGCCAATAGAATTGGGAGATTAGTTAGACATCGCAAAGCTAAGAGACAAGGTTATTTCTCTAGACTATGCCTTGCCTTAAGGAATCCTTAAGACCTTGGCATCTATAGTGGGATAATGGGTTGAGTGTGATAGAGAAGTCTATGCACCATGCATAAGTTGTCCCTCTCATTATCAAGTTGTCTTGACTCCGCATGAGTAAATGCCTTATGCATTCTACTCTTTTCCAGGTTGTACAGTGATGTTAGATATTTTATTTTATCATTTCTTTTCTTGTAAGAATGAGTCGATTGGACATGTTTCAAGTAGTCTACTTTTGAGTAGCCTACTATTCTTGTAAATAAAGTATCTCAGTTCTTTTGAGAGTCATTTTGATTCCGTATACATAAGTATCTTACATATATTGTTCCTTTTCAAATCGTGTGATGGCATGGATTCCTTCCTGTCGTTGTGTCTTTGGAGAAAATGAATTGATTGAACATGTTTTGAACAGTTGTTGCCTTATGGATAAGTTGCCTTCAATTCCTATGTGAGTCGTTGGTCCATGTGTATAAGTTGTTTCTTCTATCATTCTTGCGTTGAGCAAGAAGAATGCTTCCAAGGAAGAAAGAGAATCTTGATAGAGTTGTGAGGGTGCACACTCAGGACTCAGTCGAGATGACATTGCCTCCTAATACTAAATTTCTTGAAATATTGTCCAAGTTGTTTTATCTATCCTTGTCCTCCACGTTGTGAGTTTATGAGTTTGTATCCTTGAGTTAGTTGAGGAAGGAGATCCAAAGATCCGAGTTTGTAGATTGAGGTTTGGTAGGGAAAAGAGAGATAAGAAGAAGTTTGAAAGTGTTTTGATGCTTGGGAATACAAGAAGACGTTAGAGATATAGTTGCTACCGTGTATGGTATTGATGGGTGTTTTCACGTGTTTTGAAGGTTGAAACAGTGTATTGTAGTTTAGATTTGTTGTAGGATTGATATCTAAACTATTAGGACTTGAAATTTTGTGTTTTAGACATGATGTAGAACCAAAATAGTGCATTTTTCTGGTGCAGTAAAATAGCCTGCGGGTTTGATATGTTTAATTACATTCCCATGGTGTAAGTGGTGATTTAAGGCTTGTATAATTGAGGTTATCATTGATCCATGTTGTAGAACTTAGTTGGTAGGTATATGTGAGGGTTCTTGATGGCTAAACCTTGATTAAGGGAGTAGAGAAAATGAGGATAGAAAGAAATCTAAGGATGTTGTGATGATTAGGAAGGTAAGAAGAGGCTAGAAATGTAGTTGCTACCCTATAGTTTTGATGACTATTTTTACCGTGGTTAGAAAAGTGAAGTGTTGTGACATGGCATTATCATAGGATTGATTTCTTAATCAATAGGATTTGAGACTATGTGTTGGGAGCATGTCTTGGAAACAAAATAGTATACCTCCTAGTATGGAGATTTGACTCGCAAGTTTAGCCAGTTAGATTTGTTGCCATGGGATAAGTGATGTCTTTAAGAATTTTAACAGAGTTCGCAGCGGAAGCATAGTGTGGAAGTACGATGGTCCTTAAGAGTTAGGACATGGATTGATGGGTAGAATAAGAAATGAATCCTAGAAATAGTAGTCGAAAGCTTAAGATGGAAAATAAGCAATGGGAACGTTTGAGAGAGTGTGACTTAGATGTTAGAAGTGATCGAATTGGTAGTAGTGGATTGAAATGGTTTGAGAATAAGTTGGAAGTGATAGTGAAATAGTTTGAATAAGATACTAACATGTAATTGAGAGTTAAGGACATGCCTAGTGATTTACCTACAACTCATAAAATATGACAAGCCTAAACCCTCAACGTTGAGTAGACTTTAGTTTAGACTTGAGAAGAGCTATGTGCCTACCTAGTAGCTTGAGTGGATTCCTACCAAAACCCGCTCTATGTTAGTGAGCCTATAGCCTTGAGAGTGAATCTGCTTAGATGAAAACTGTATATGCCCTTTTGGAACGAACCATATCTATGCTTTCATGGTGAAAAGGATGGTAAGTTAGAACTGAGCTTTGCAATGGAAATAACTTCCTATAGGAGTCGTCTAAGACTAGCTATAGAAAAATAGAGTAGCCTGAGAATAGATAGACAGGACTAGAGCCCTATCTTAGCTTACCATACGCTTAGTGAATTTCGGGGACGAAATTCCTAAAAGGAGGGGAGTATTGTAACACCCCGAAAATTACAACTCAGTAAGTAAGAACATGAGAAATTAATTAGAAATTAATAGGGACTTAATTGCTTGTTTTAAATAAGAAAAGAATATACTTTGAGTAATTAAATACAGTTAGTAATTAATTGAGTAAATAATAAAAACAAAGGAAAATAAATAACATGAGTAATTCGTTATAATGGTCAAATAGGAAAAGATTTATAAAATCAAAAGATATAATATCCTCTGTAATTAAAATCTAAGTGAGTAATCTAATTAAAAAAATTGCTTGTAATAAAAAGTCCTCTGTGAGTAACTCACTGGAATTAATTCTCTGCAATTAATTCTCGGTAGTTACTTTCCTATGTATTCATCTGTAAGTGATTATCTGTTATGCCTACTAGAAATTAATTAGGACTATGATTAATTACTATTAGTAAATACTTAATATATCTACTGTTATGTATTAATTAATTAATTGGTTTCAAATTGGTTTTAATTATTTTGATTATTTTAAATTTTGAAACTTGCCCGTCAGGGTATCGCTTATAAAATTCATCTGTGAGCAATTCCTCTAACAGAGAGAATTTTATAAGAGCTATTAAAAAGTTTTCATTTCATAAAGATTTATAAAATTAAATAAATAATTATCTGTTTGAAATATCTAGAAAAAAAAATGGACAGTTCTGAGTCGTTTTTAAAATCTAAGACTCGCAAGACAAGTAAACTTTCTTAAAATTCATCTGTGAGTGATTACTCTACAGAGAAATTTTAAGAAAGTCACTTTAAAAAAGTTTTTCAATTGTAAAGAATATCTAAAATTTAAATTAGATAATTATCGATTAGTTTTCGTTGAAAAAATCGCATTCTGAATTAAATTACACAGTGTATTTCTACACTGTGTAAATTGACATGACCCTCAACCATCCAATCAAGTGACCATTGGCCACTTGCATCTCATGCAAGGACAGCCTCACTGCTGCCAAAGCCAGCAGCCAGCCCTATCACACTTTTTCAGCCTCTCTAGCTAACCATCACTCAAATCACACTTAAGGCTAACACTCACCTACACTCACTCAATCACTCACTCACTTAACTCCAGCCAAACCACCTCTGTCCAAGGAGAAGATTAAAACAGCTCTTCCCTTCTGTGGTCGCAGCTCACTCTCTCCCTCACAAACACCATTTTTTTTTCAGCTTCTTCTTCCTCTTGCATACTCTAGTTGGAGTGCCCTGTAGCCAATACTCCTTTGAAGGAAGCTAACTAGCTTCTTCTCCTCTGTCCAGCAAGATCCTGATCACAGTAAGGGGACTCTTTGATGGATTCAAGTGGCTGGAGGTGGAGGATCCAACCACTCTCACCCTAAATGCCTCCCATGTGAACTGGTCGCATGAAATGTGTAGTTGTATGTGTGTGACTGGTTTTGTTTTCTTTTATTTCTCTTTGGCAGTGGCTGTGTCTATGTCAAAACTTTTCTCCTCATCTTCTTCTTGCCTAAAAATCGTGGGATGGCTCCAATACAAAGGAGACCATGCCCAAAATTTGTTAGAAATTCATGTACTCAAGAAATTTTGAAAAAAAGTGATGCTGGCAGTGGCTGTCTCATGATAGAAGCTCTGGGCAGTGTTTATGTTTTCGACCATAACTTTTTATCTAGCCGTTAGATTTTGATTAAACTTGTTCCCAGTTGAAGTGGACTCAAAATTCACTAACTTTTATTTTGAGACCATTATGATATGAACTCAAATGAAGGTTCATCCATGACCTGCAATGGGACCGTTCTACTTTCGGAAACTGGTTGGGCAGTGGCTGTTTCACGTAGAAGCCCTGGACAATGTTTACGTTTTTAAACATAACTTTTAATCTAACCGTTGGATTTTGATGAAACTTGTCCCCACTTAAAGAAGACTCAAAATTCACCAACTTTTATTTTGATACCATTGTAAGATAACCTCAAATGATGGTTTATCCGTGACATTCAATGGAACTATTCTGCTTGTGAAAACTGGTTCGGGCAAAGTTTAGTTTCTGACCTTTTTAAAACAAAATAATGAGTGTTTTTGAAATATATTTTTGATCAAAAAACTAGACAAACAGATCTTTAAAATGATGTAAGTTTCGAAATTTTTCACCCAAAATTGTTAAGTTAATTCATTAGGTTTATACAGATCTCATACATGGATCCCAAATTTCAAACCTGAGACATAGGTCTTAGAAAAGAAATTGCTGGGAAGAATGTAGGAGGAATTAGGAATCAAGTTTTAATTTTTCTAAAAGGTATGAATGTTAGCTTTTTACCATAAAAATTTGAGAGAAAATATCATTTGGAAAGGTTGAGAAAATTGCACATCTTTGAGGTATGCTCACTGTGAGGAGCATGCTGACCTGCGAACTTTTAGGAATTTACATAATTTTTTTAGATTTAATCTAAGAGTGTGGATTACCTTTTTGAAATTTTTTTTAAGATCTTTAATTTGATATAAGAATTTTGCCAAACAAAAATCTTTTGCTAAATTAATTTTTGACAGATATTGGGTGCTGCCAGAGAGGAATTCTGCTCTTAAAATTGCCTTGATAAGTAATATTTGAACTATGATATATTTGAATGTATGAATTAATTTTAAATATGTGCATGCAAGGCAGTGGGTAAATTTGACCCTTGCCTTAAATGATTGTAAGACCCTTGGAATGCGAACCTAGGGCATCTCTGTGCGTGTGATTGTGCGTTTTGAAACGCTCTGTGGTACAGTCACTTGGACTGTAGTGTGAATTGAAATTTTCATTGATATTTGTGATCTGTGAGCATAAGACTCAAACATGAGTGCTTATGTGGACTAGGACACTGTCCTAGTAATCCGAGAAAATTTTACCGGCAATAATAATAATATAATTTCCAACAGTGAGAACAACTAATTTAGATTTGAGAATTTATTTATTTTATAAGCTTAATAAATGAACTCTTTAATTTGTGCTTTGGACTTAGATAAATATTCTAGGACCCTTGCATAGAGGAATCGTCAGTAAGTGTTAATTATTAAAAATTTTAGAAATTGAGAGGGTAAGGCACAAATAAAAATGTAATAAAGAATCTTGATACATGATTGCGATATGCGCCTTGAGAGTCGTGCAACGAGGAAATATGAATGTACGGCGGACTTGTGAAGGAAGTTGCATGGGGCAATTCCGGCTAGAAGAAAGATGTAAAGATGTTGGCAGAGGTCGAACGACATGGTCACCAATGGGTGATGGAGAGCATATTCTCGTATGGTATAAATTTTGTTGGAGCCAAGACAAGGTCTTGAGCTTGGCGTTGATTCGACCCGTCTTGTACCACCAGCAACGGAAACCCACAGTGACAAGCAAAGATAATCTCCATGAGAGAGAGAGTGCGAGGAGTAAGTCCTCGGAGTATGAATGATGACAGATTGGTACCTGGGAGATGATCGTGAGGCATTACGACCTTGGAGGGTAGGCGTCGAGTTGTGACTACGTTCACACAAACCGACTTGGCGACCCTGATAATAACCACGAGAAAATCTCAGTTGGTGAGAGCCCACCTTATACCAGGGTGATGGTGTACTCCCAGCAGTCATTCCACTCAATGTAAGACCACTGAGTTCTGGGAGTTCCAGTGGCAACTGGCCAGTGTGTTACAGTTTACAGAGATTAGTTCTGGGAACGAGTAGGTTCCGAGTGTGAACGTTAGAGAACTACCCCGCAGTGGTTAGCAGGATTGTGTGTAACTTTTAAAGTCGTTTCTATGTGATTTGTTTGATGAAGCAAAGAGTTCACCCTTAAATTTTTGTTTTAGGCGCCAATGGCAGTACCTGTGGAGATCACAAGGGGGCTATCCTCATCAGTTTTGTCGCTCTCGTCATCATCCATCTCTTCGGAGTGTCCTTGAAGAGTTCATCGATACCCGCTATTGTTCCCGATGCCACACCATCCTAGGAGTTCACGATTGGACCGACGCTTCCCGCTTTTCTCTGAACCCCTCTTAGGTCAAAGAGTTGGAGATGTAATTGGGTGGGAGTCAATTAGGGGGGATCCGCCGCTAGTCGTGAACTTAGGGAACAGTGAGTCAAGGTTTTTACGAAGGATTTGGAGAACTTTGAGGAAGATTCTATGAAGGATCCCGTGGGCGATGACCACTAGATTTCTTCTCAGGGATCTTGTCAAAGATCCCCCGCTATCCTATTTCTTTGGATTAGTCTAACATGCAGGGTTGGGTTTAGATATGACTGCTCTAAAACTAGGTTTTTCCCTTTTATGTATTTGAATACAGGTAGACCTAGGTTTCAGATTTTACTATGTATATTAGTTTTCATACTCTATTACCCTATGTATTTGGTATATACCTTGAGCAATGTGTATATGTGTATATATTACTAGTACTCCGAAAAATATTTAGGTTATGAAATTCTCTACCTTATGTATATATGTATATCTTGTAACAGAAAAATATCTCGTTTTATTCATTATACTTAATTGGAAATTAAGTGCCCATTTATAATTGAACAACGCTACATAGTTTTCTTGCAAACTTAAATAACTTGTTTTTAATTATTAAGCAAAGCGCAACTTTCGAAATAGAAATTGAAATAAAAAGTTTTTAACAATTTGGTAAAATTCCAACTTATGTTTCATAATTACACTTGATTTGCACAATTAAACAAGCTATCGTATTTTAGAAACTAATTAAATAAAGGATATCTTCTTTCTTTTACAAGAATTGAATAAAGTAACACGCTATTGAATTAAAATAAGTTTAAATTGAGAATATATGTATACCCGGATTTAGGGTGTTACAGGAGAGCTCATGCTCAGCATGAAAGTTCGTGATGCTGGGCATGAGAGTATCAGAATATGTATTTAGCTCCAGGGGGGCTCGGGCTCAGCATGAACGCTTACGAGGCCGGGCATGGGGCTCTGGCTCAACATGAACGCTTACGAGGCCGGGCATGGGGGCTCTGGCTCAGCACGAGAGTTTGTGCGGTTGGGCTAGAATTTAGTTAATCAATACTCTTTTGAAGCTTTTCCCTTTTTATTTATATGATGTAGTATGTTTAATTATAAGATGTTTATGTTGATTTGAGGTGTTTAGATGATTGTATGGTAGTTGTATTCTTATGGTTATGGCTTATACTTAGGATTGATTGTATGTAACGATAAGCTCTTTAAATAAAAGACACCTAAAATACTTAAGACTATGTCTATGCCTCTTAGTAAAAAGGTGGGGAGTTTTCCCCTAAGTTTAAGAAAAAGGTGGGGAGTTTCCCCTAAGTTTCATTCAGAAAAAGGCTTTTAAGCAAAGTTTATAGTTTCATGAAAGGTTTTTAGTAAAAGATATCCCCTCAGTGACATAGGGTGGAACCTTCCCCGGTACCAGTCACGTCCGAGAGCCACACGCTCGACGTACAACGGTGTGCAAAGGGTTAAGGATCCTATATGTCACCAAGGAGTGATGAGTTTCAAAAAGGTTATGAAAAGGATTAAAGGTTTTATGAAGAGTTTTCAAAGGAAAGTTATGATTCCAATAAAGGGAAGAAGTCATGTTTTAGGGCTAAGAGGCCCCCTAGTGGTGAGAGACGGGGACCGTCACCCTGACACCCATGGGGAAAACAACCTTCTTCATAGGGAGAAGGGGTTCTTCATAGAGAAGAACAAGTTAGAAAAGAGACTCCTCCTTATAACGGAGATGTAGTCAACCCACTTGGATCGGTGGGGATTAATTAAAGGTTGTTTCAAGAGGGACGCCTCTTGTTGGCTAGAGCTCAGCCAAATTAAGAAAATAGGCGGTGGAACTGAAATTTAAATAAAGAGATAATGCAAACCACACAGTTGTAGAAACAAACTAGGATATATTGATGTGCTTGATGTATGTATGTTCTATGTTAGAACATGAGAGGAGTCATGAGCCTAGTTGTTAGGTGAGTGATGTAAGATAAGTCTAGACATTAGATGAGGACGTGTGTAATTGTATACTACCTTTGAGGTAAGAGAGGGGTTATACCCATAGAAAGTTAATGTAAGCTACCGAGAGAGGTATGCAAGATGTTATGCCTCACAGAGAGAGGCGATGTAAGCCCAAGTTGGGCAAGTCAGAGGAAGGAAAGATTATGCACGTTCCCATCCAATGCTATAGCAAAGTGAGACCTTAGTGAGTGGTCAAGAAGAAAAGAATGATGTCTAGGTGCCTTAGTGCACTAGTGGCCTTAGATTTGGCATAGGAGACCAACTCTAAGTGCCTAAGTAACATGCATGATGAGGTAATAGTTGTGAGTGTGAGCATCTATAAAAGAAAAGAGAAGCCAGGAGAGTTAAGAGAAGGATCTCTAGAATAGAGAATCAGCCTAGAGTCCTTGGAACACTCACTAAGACATTATGTCTCATCCCGTTTAGTTTCGATGTTTTTACAGGTTAGCAGGTGGACACCTTGAGGGAAGAGCTTGGAGCACGGAGCTACTTTCCAGGAGGAAGATGTTGTTAGTATAGTTTTTGTATAATTCCCAATGGATGGGAATTTAGTTTATGTTTTATGTATATTACTTATGACTTGTACGACACATAAGTGCCAAGAGCTTTGTACTAGATTTGTTTCATGTAATATAAGTTTAAGTTTTAATTTCCGCATAGTTAACTCTGATATTCTTATATGCTAATTTCTATTAATTTAGCAATATAAGCAGACAAAAGGTAATATCCTCTAGGGTGTTACATTTTGGTATCAGAGCAGTTCGATTCAAATTGGACTGTGGTTAGTATCGCTAAATTAGATTGTATGTTCTGACAGTATAGTCAGATTAGTTTGATTGTTTTGGTTCTTTACCTTACCATAAGGCCTTATTTCCTTTGACATAGGATATTGAGATTGATCACCTCAATACTTTGTGCACTGCAGGTAGGAATTATTGTAACATCCTTATTTTTACTATTTGTATGCATTTATATATGTACATTATGAACACTTATGCAATGTATTTCATAGAACTTTATGAACACATTTTCTTAATGAAATTAATACAGTTCTATTCAGAAGAATTTTCTGAAATTGCAAATGTCTTTGTTTTTACTGAAATTGATAGTTGACTGGACTGCTATGTCAGACAGCTGTCCAGGATAAATTTTCAAGTATAGAATTTTGAACTCATTTATAACTTAAAAGAAAGGTAATAGAATATAGATTAAAAATATATACAGATAAAGAATTAAAATGCTTATTCAGAATTGTTAGGATTTTCTGAAAGTTAGAACTTTGAAAAATTATTACGGTAAAATTTTAAGACAGAAAATTTAGAGAAAATTCATAGGATATCTATAGAATTATCTAATAATTGTAATATACTTAGAATAATTATTAAAAATGTTTAACCAAGAAAAATTTAACTTAGAACCTTAACCAATCAAAAAGTGACAACTTAGGCTTTTCTAAGATCACTAAATTAAGCTAATTAGGCTTGGATTAAGAGATAAGTAAGACACTACCCCAAGGTTTTTGATAGTGAGGAATCCAATGGTGATGTTATTTTCTTCAAATTCTAATCACATTGTAAAATAATCAGCAGCCCTAATTACCTTCTAGAATTTTCTACAAACTTCTTGAAACTTTGACTTTTGGGGTAGGCAAGTGGCAAGTCACCAAGGCAAGCCTCCTTGGCTGTCCAAGTGGCTTGGTGACTGATTTGCCTTGGTCAATAAGGGTGGCTGGACGTGCAGGGGCTGCTGGAACTGAAGGGAGAATTCAATTTAATTAATTACTTGATTTAAGAAACATTAAACTTAAGAAAAAGGAAAAAGTCACAAAAGCTAACCTTTGCTCAAAACAGAACCGTAAGTTTCTCCACAGCAGCTGCAGCTCCTTCATTTCAATTTCTTCTTAACTTCATCATTTCAACTCAAATTAAGAAACCAAACCATCCAAACTTCACCCTACCTCACATAATTCGGCTAGTAGAGAAAGAAATTGGAGAAAATCTCAAAAATTCCTACAAGACCAAGGAGTGAGGGAGAAAGGAATTCAAGGCTTTTTCTTCAATTAAAGAGTCTAAGGTAAGGATCTAGGCATTTAATTTCAATTAGAACCCTTGGAATTAGAAGAAAACATGTTGTAGGGTTAGATTAAAATTTTGGCCTAGAATCATGAAAACTTGAAATTGATTTAGGGGTTTTGTGTTTTTGATGCTTGTGATTGAAATTCATGGTTTGGAATGATGTTTGATTGAATTTTTAAGGTGTTGTAATGGTTGAAATTTGGTTTGTTGAATTTTGATTGAATTTGTGATTTGATTGAATTTTGGTTGGAATTGGAGTTTGTAGCTTTGGAAGAATTGTTGAGAATGGCTTGTAGACCATTCGGCCAGCCCTAAATGCAAGGGATATTATGTGGAAATTTTTTTAAAACCAAGGGCAAAATGGTCATTTTACATGTAGGGACACATTGGGTATTTTGGAAAAAGATTGAGGGCATTTTCGAAAATTATTAAAAATACTAATGTTATAATTTAAATTGCTTAAATTTTTGTATTCTTTTATGTGAATGTGTACAAATTATTTATTTGATTGTGATCATGAAAAAAAAAATTCATTAGCATGAGTCTTTTTGAGGGATTTATAAAAGTATCAAATGAGAAAGAATTATGTTGACTAACCAGGACTGTGGTAGTCATGAGAATTGAGTTGATTTATGAGAAATGACTTTTGTTGACTAACCGGGACTGCGGTAGTCATGTGAAATGAGATTGATTGAGAAATGAATTGTTGACTAACCGAGATTACGGTAGTCATGTGAAATGAGAATGATTGAGAAAGGATTTTTGGGTTGAGTAGAATTTGTTAGACAGGACCGTATAATCTGTGATTATATAGTCTGTGGGGTGAAGGATATTGGCAATTCCACATGTGGCTGGAAACTGGACTGAGTTGCGGTCGTGGTAGCCTTCCGGGTATCCTGATCTCCTAATTCTGTTTAGCTTATTTGCCTTTAGTAGGGGCTGATAGCTGAATTGCAGTACGTAATGGTAGGCCAGTTACTTACTAAACACTCAAAGGGGAAGTCTCCATGGAGCAGGGTCAAAAATGAATTTGAGTCAAAAACTGCATTTGCATAAATCATACTGCATTTAATTATGTGTGTAACTAATTAATTTGTTATGATATGTATTTGTTTGCAATTGTTTTATTGTATGAGAAATTAAATGCCTGATCCGGTAATGCTGTCCCCAGATTCTAGGGGAGTGTGATTGCAGGTATTTGGAAGATTAATTAGAAGTCACAGATGCGGACATACTCCAGAGCTATAGGAATAGGGGTTTTTGGTTTTAGATACTTTTGTGTTAATTAGAAATAATTTTGTAATAGTATTTTCTGTAAACTTTAATAATGTAAATTATAAAGACAAACTTTAAACTTAATGGAATGTATTTATTTTAATTGTAAATTTTCGTGTTTATGAATTTTATATAGAAATTAAGTAATTAAAAAGGGGGTTACAATTATGGCAGGTAGAAACCGAGGCCTAGGACAGTCATCCTGGAATCCCTTAGGATCGGTCCCACGAAACCAAGCAAACCTTAGATTGGAAACCTTTGGGAAAGCAGAGAGTACCCATGGTGGGCCAACTGTAGGAAACCAAAGTACGGGATTTGCATAATTCCAAAGTAGGAGACCACCATCCTTTACATGCTATAGTTTCGCAGAGGCAAGACTATGGTTGAGGGAGATAGAGAGGATCCTTGAGGGAGTACCTTGCTCATCTGAGCAAAGGGTGGCTTATGCCAATTTGGAAGGGAATGATCTTTTTAGATCTCACAAAAAAAATTATAATCTTTTTATTATTTCACCTCCAAAACATATTGTGAAATTTTGATATTTCTACGACAATTACCAATCACATTAAAAAGATAACAATCACATTAATAGTTTCCTTTATTAGTTTTTTATCACAACGTTTATAATAATTTTCATTATTAACGAGAGGAGATATGTATTTTTAATAAAATTAAACGAGATAAGGTGTTCTCTCATTTTATGCCAATTTGGAAGGGAATGATCTTTTTAGATCTCACAAAAAAAAAATTATAATCTTTTTATTATTTCACCTCCCAAACATATCGTGAAATTTTGATATTTCTACGACAATTACCAATCACATTAAAAATTAAAAAGATAACAATCACATTAATAGTTTCCTTTATTAGTTTTTTATCACAACGTTTATAATAATATCCATTATTAATGAGATGAGATATGTATTTTTAATAAAATTAAACGAGATATCCTAAAATTTTTTTAGGTCTTTTCTCATTTTATGCCAATTTGGAAGGGAATGATCTTTTTAGATTTCACAAAAAAAAATTATAATCTTTTTATTATTTCACCTCCCAAACATATCGTGAAATTTTGATATTTCTACGAAATTTACCAATCACATTAAAAAGATAACAATCACATTAATAGTTTCATTTATTAATTTTTTTTATCACAACGTTTATAATAATTTCCATTATTAATGAGAGGAGATATGTATTTTTAATAAAATTAAATGAGATAAGGTCTTCTCTCATTTTATGCCAATTTGGAAGGGAATGATCTTTTTAGATCTCACAAAAAAAATTATAATCTTTATATTATTTCACCTCCCAAACATATCGTGAAATTTTGATATTTCTACGACAATTACCAATCACATTAAAAGTTTCCTTTATTAGTTTTTTTATCACAATGTTTATAATCATTTCCATTATTAATGAGAGGAGATATGTATTTTTAATAAAATTCAACGAGATATCTAGAAATTTTTTTAGGTCTTCTCTCATTTTATGCCAATTTGGAAGGGAATGATCTTTTTAGATCTCACAAAAAAAAAATTATAATCTTTTTATTCTTTCACCTCCCAAACATATCATGAAATTTTTTTATTTCTACGACAACACATTAAAAAGATAACAATCACATTAATAGTTTCCTTTATTAGTTTTTTATCACAACGTTTATAATAATTTCTATTATTAATGAGAGGGGATATGTATTTTTAATAAAATTAAATGAGATATCCTGTAATTTTTTTAGGTCTTCTCTCATTTTATGCCAATTTGGAAGGGAACGATCTTTTTAGATCTCACACAAAAAAATTATAATCTTTTTATTATTTCACCTCCCAAACATATCGTGAAATTTTGATATTTCTACGACAACACATTAAAAAGATAACAATCACATTAATAGTTTCCTCTATTAGTTTTTGATCACAACGTTTATAATAATTTCTATTATTAATGAGAGGGGATATGTATTTTTAATAAAATTAAACGAGATATCCTGAAATTTTTTTAGGTCTTTTCTCATCTTATGCCAATTTCGAAGGGAATGATCTTTTTAGATCTCACAAAAAAAATTATAATCTTTTTATTCTTTCACCTCCCAAACATATCGTGAAATTTTGATATTTCTACGACAACACATTAAAAAGATAACAATCACATTAATAGTTTCCTCTATTAGTTTTTGATCACAACGTTTATAATAATTTCTATTATTAATGAGAGGGGATATGTATTTTTAATAAAATTAAACGAGATATCCTGAAATTTTTTTAGGTCTTTTCTCATCTTATGCCAATTTTGAAGGGAATGATCTTTTTAGATCTCACAAAAAAAATTATAATCTTTTTATTCTTTCACCTCCCAAACATATCGTGAAATTTTGATATTTCTACGACAATTACCAATCACATTAAAAAGATAACAATCACATTAAAAGTTTCCTTTATTAGTTTTATATCACAATGTTTATAATAATTTCCATTATTAATGAGAGGAGATATGTATTTTTAATAAAATTAAAGGAGATATCCTGAAACTTTTTTAGGTCTTCTGTCATTTTATGCCAATTTGGAAGGGAATGATCTTTTTATATCTCACCAAAAAAAAACTATAATCTTTTTATTATTGCACCTCCCAAACATATCGTGAAATTTTGTTATTTCTACGACTTCACATTAAAAAGATAACAATCATAATAATAGTTTCCTTTATTAGTTTTTTATCACAACGTTTATAATAATTTCCATTATTAATGAGAGGAGATATGTATTTTTAATAAAATTAAATGAGATAAGGTCTTCTCTCATTTTATGCCAATTTGGAAGGGAATGATGTTTTGAGATCTCACAAAAAAAATTATAATCTTTTTATTATTTTACCTCCCAAACATATCGTGAAATTTTGATTTTTCTACTACCATTACCAATCACATTAAAAAGATAACAATCACATTAATAGTTTTCTTTATTAGTTTTTCATCACAATGTTTATAATAATTTCCATTATTAATGAGAGGAGATAGGTATTTTTTAATAAAATTAAACAAGATATCCAAAAAAAAATTTAGGTCTTCTCTCATTTTATACCAATTTGGAAGGGAATGCTATTTTTAGGGCTCATAAAAAAAATTATAATCTTTTTATTATTTCACCTCCCAAACATATCGTGAAATTTTGATATTTCTACGACAATTACCAATCACATTAAAAAGATAACAATCACATTAATTGTTTCCTTTATTAGTTTTTTTATCACAACGTTCATAATAATTTCCATTATTAGTGAGAGGAGATATGTATTTTTAATAAAATTAAACGAGATATCCTGAAACTGTTTTAGGTCTTCTGTCATTTTATGCCAATTTGGAAGGGAATGATATTTTTAGATCTCACAAAAAAAATATAATCTTTTTATGATTTCACCTCCCAAACATATCGTGAAACATTGATATTTCTACGACAATTACCAATCACATTAAAAAGATAACAATCACTTTAAAAGTTTTCTTTATTAGTTTTTTATCACAATGTTTATAATAATTTCCATTAATAATGAGAGGAGATATGTATTTTTAATAAAACTAAATGAGATATCCAGAAATTTTTTAAGGTCTTCTCTCATTTTATACCAATTTGGAAGGGAATGCTCTTTTTAGAGCTCACAAAAAAATTATAATCTTTTTATTATTTCACCTCCGAAACATATCGTGACATTTTGAAATTTCTACGACAATTACCAATCACATTAAAAAGATAACAATCACATTAAAAGTTTCCTTTATTAGTTTTTTATCACAGTGTTTATAATAATTTCCATTATTAATGAGAGGAGATATGTATTTTTAATAAAATTAAACGAGATATCCTAAAATTTTTGTAGGTCTTCTCTCATTTTATGCCGATTTGCAAGGGAATGATCTTTTTAGATCGCACAAAAAAAATTATAATCTTTTTATTATTTTACCTCCCAAACATATCGTGAAATGTTGATTTTTCTACGACAATTACCAATCACATTAAAAAGATAACAATCACATTAAAAGTTTCCTTTATTAGTTTTTTTATCACAATGTTTATAGTAATTTCCATTATTAATGAGAGGAGATATGTATTTTTAATAAAATTAAATTAGATATCCTGATATTTTTTTAGGTCTTGTCTCATTTTATGCCAATTTGGAAGGGAATGATCTTTTTAGATCTCACAAAAAAATTATAATCTTTATATTATTTCACTTTCGAAACATATCATAAAATTTTGATATTTCTACGACAATTACCAATCACATTAAAAAGATAACAATCATATTAAAAGTTTCCTTTACTAGTTTTTTATCACAATGTTTATAACAATTTCCATTATTAATGAGAGGAGATATGTATTTTTAATAAAATTAAACGAGATATCCTGAAATTTTTGTAGGTCTTCTCTCATTTTATGCCTATTTGGAAGGGAATGATCTTTTGAGATCTCACAAAAAAATTATAATCTTTTTATTATTTTACCTCCCAAACATATCGTGAAATTTTGAGTTTTCTACTACCATTACCAATCACATTAAAAAGATAACAATCACATTAATAGTTTTCTTTATTAGTTTTTCATCACAATGTTTATAATAATTTCCGTTATTAATGAGAGGAGATAGGCATTTTTAATAAAATTAAACAAGATATCCAAAAAAAAATTTAGGTCTTCTCTCATTTTATACCAATTTGGAAGGGAATGCTATTTTTAGGGCTCATAAAAGAATTATAATCTTTTTATTATTTCACCTCCCAAACATATCGTGAAATTTTGATATTTCTACGACAATTACCAATCACATTAAAAAGATAACAATCACATTAATAGTTTCCTTTATTAGTTTTTTTATCACAACCTTTATAATAATTTCCATTATTAGTGAGAGGAGATATGTATTTTTAATAAAATTAAATGAGATATCCTGAAATTTTTGTAGGTCTTCTCTCATTTTATGCCAATTTGGAAGGGAATGATCTTTTTAGATCTCACAAAAAAAATTATAATCATTATATTATTTGACCTCCGAAAGATATCATGAAATTTTGATATTTCTACGACAATTACCAATCACATTAAAAAGATAACAATCACATTAAAAGTTCCCTTTATTAGTTTTTTTATCACAATGTATATAATAATTTCCATTATTAATGAGAGGAGATATGTATTTTTAATAAAATTAAACTAGATATCCTGAAATTTTTGTAGGTATTCTCTCATTTTATGCCAATTTGGAAGGGAATGATCTTTTTAGATCTTACAAAAAAAATTATAATCATTATATTATTTGACCTCCGAAACATATCATGAAATTTTGATATTTCTACGACAATTACCAATCACATTAAAAAGATAACAATCACATTAAAAGTTCCCTTTATTAGTTTTTTTTATCACAATGTATATAATAATTTCCATTATTAATGAGAGGAGATATGTATTTTTAATAAAATTAAACTAGATATCCTGAAATTTTTGTAGGTCTTCTCTCATTTTATGCCAATTTGGAAGGGGATGATATTTTTAGACCTTTCAAAAAAAAATATAATCTTTTTATTATTTTACCTCCCAAACATATCGTGAAATTTTGATATTTCTACGACAATTACCAATCACATTAAAAAGATAACAATCAAATTAAAAGTTTCCTTTATTAGTTTTTTATCACAATGTTTATAATAATTTCCATTATTAATACGAGGAGATATGTATTTTTAATAAAATTAAACGAGATATCCTGAAATTTTTGTAGGTCTTCTCTCATTTTATGCCAATTTGGAAGGGAATGATCTTTTTAGACCTCTAAAAAAAATTATAATCTTTTACTTATTTCACCTCCCAAACACATCGTGAAATTTTGATATTTCTACGACCATTACCAATCACATTAAAAAGATAACAAGCACATTAATACTTTCCTTTAATAGTTTTTTTTATCACAACTTTTATAACAATTTCCATTATTAATGAAAGGAGATATGTATTTTTAATAAAATTAAATGAGATATCCTGAAATTTTTTTAGGTCTTCTCTCATTTTATGCCGATTTGGAAGGGAATGATCTTCTTAGATCTCACAAAAAAAAATTATAATCTTTTTATTATTTTACCTCCCAAACATATCGTTAAATTTTCATTTTTCTACGACAATTACCAATCACATTAAAAAGATAACAATCAAATTAAAAGTTTCCTTTATTAGTTTTTTTATCACAATGTTTATAATAATTTCCATTATTGATAAGAGGAGATATGTATTTTTAATAAATTTAAATGAGATATCCTGAAATTTTTGTAGGTCTTCTCTCATTTTATGCCAATTTGGAAGGGAATGATCTTTTTAGACCTCTCAAAAAAAATTATAATCTTTTACTTATTTCACCTCCCAAACATATCGTGAAATTTTTATATTTCTACGACCATTACCAATCACATTAAAAAGATAACAATCACATTAAAAGTTTCCTTTATTAGTTTTTTATCACAATGTTTACATTATTAATGAGAGGAGATATGTAATTTTAATAAAATTAAATTAGATATCCTGAAAATTTTTAGGTCTTGTCTCATTTTATGCCAATTTAGAAGGGAATGATCTTTTTAGATCTCACAAAAAAAAAATTATAATCTTTATATTATTTGACCTCCGAAACATATCGTGAAATGTTGATATTTCTACGACAATTGCCAATCACATTAAAAAGATAACAATCACATTAAAAGTTTCCTTTATTATTTTTGTATCACAATGTTTATAATAATTTCCATTATTAATGAGAGGAGATATGTATTTTTAATAAAATTAAACGAGATATCCTGAAATTTTTGTAGGTCTTCTCTCATTTTATGCCAATTTGGAAGGGAATGATCTTTTTAGATCTTACAAAAAAAATTATAATCTTTTATTATTTTACCTCCGAAACATATCGTAAAATTCTGATATTTCCACGACAATTACGAATCACATTAAAAAGATAACAATCACATTAAAAGTTTCCTTTATTAGTTTTTTTTATCACAATGTTTATAATAATTTCTATTATTAATGAGAGGAGATATGTATTTTTAATAAAATTAAACGAGATATCCAGAAATTTTTTTAGGTGTTCTCTCATTTTATACCAATTTGGAATGGAATGCTCTTTTTAGAGCTCACAAAAAAAATTATAATCTTTTTATTATTTCACCTACCAAACATATCGTGAAATTTTGATATTTCTACGACAATTACCAATCACATTAAAAAGATAACAATCACATTAGTAGTTTCATTTATTAGTTTTTTTATCACAATGTTTATAATAATTTCCATTATTAATGAGAGGAGATATGTATTTTTAATAAAATTAAACGAGATAACATGAAATTTTTTTAGGTCTTCTCTCATTTTATGCGAATTTGAAGGGAATGATCTTTTTAGACCTCTCAAAAAACAATTATAATCTTTTTATTATTTCACCTCCCAAACATATCGTGAAAATTTGATATTTTTACGACAATTACCAATCACATTAAAAAGATAACAATCACATTAACAGTTTCCTTTATTAGTTTTTTATCGCAATGTTTATAATAATTTCCATTATTAATGAGAGGAGATATGTATTTTTAATAAAATTAGATTAGATATCCTGAAAATTTTTTAGCTCTTGTCTCATTTTATGCCAATTTGGAAGGGAATGATGTAACCGCCCTTCTAATAAAAACATTTAATTTAAATATTTAATTCACATTATATATATATAAAAGATATGATACATTCTATTAAAATCCAAAATATATTCAATTTTACATCACTAAAATTTTTCCAAACACTATAACTATTACAAAATGTTTCTTCTTGAAGTACTAATTTCCCAAAATATACCTATCCTATAGCTCTGGAAATTTCTGCATTTTTATCTTCTAAACTATTCTTCATTCCCTGCAATTAAACTTCCCTAGAATCTAGGGACAAAATTTACCGGATCAGGCATTTAATTTCTCATACAATTAAAACAATATCAACCATGTTCATTTCATATAACAATTAATAAATCACATAAATAATTCAAATGCAGTATGATTTATGCAGATGCAGTTTTGACTCAAAATCATTTTGACCCTGCTCCATGGAGACTTCCCCTTTGAGTGTTTAGTAAGAAACTGGCCTACCATTACGCACTGCAATTCAGCTATCAGCCCCTACTAAACACGAATAAACTAGACAGAATTAGGAGATCAGGATACCCAGGAAGGCCACCACGACCGCAACTCAGTCCAGTTTCCAGCCACATGTGGAATTGCCAATATCCTTCACCCCACAGACTATATAATCACATACTATACAGTCCTGTCTAACTTACTCTGCTCACCCCAAAGATTCATTTATCATCTGTCAAAATCATTTCTCATGACTACCGCAGTCCCGATTAGTCAACATTTATTCTTTCTTTTCTTTCTTTTCTTTTCTTTCATTTTCATGGCTACCGCAGTCCCGGTTAGCCAACATCAATTATTTTTCACTTGAATCTTTGTAAAACCCCCAAAAAGACTCATGCATGCTTATGCCATGTGATAATGATCATAAGTATAAATTAACATTAAACAATCACATAAAGAGATATAAAATACAATAATCAATCTTATAACATTAATATTTTACTAAAATACTAATTAGGTCTCATTATGTAAAATTACTAAACTACCCTTAATCTTTTCTAAAATTCCAATTGTCCTTAAAATGTGAAATTACCAAATTACCCTTACTATTTTCTATTATTTCCGAAAATACCCTTAATCTTTTTAAAGAATTCCAAATTTATCCCTAAACTTTCTAGAACATGTGAATTTACCATTTTACCCTTACACTTTCTATTATTTCCGAAAATGCCCTTGATCTTTTTATAAAATTCCCAATGTGTCCCTATATGTGAAATGACCATTTTGCCCTTGGTTTTATAAAAAATTCCACATAGTATCCCTTGAAATATAGTCATGGCCGAATGGCCTTCAAGCCATTTCCAACAACATTTCCAAAACAACCAAGCCAAATTCCAATCAAGAATCAACCAAGCCAAATTCCAATCAAGAATCAACCAAATCAAATTCAATCAAGATTAAACAAACCAAGGTTCCATCCATCACAACACATCAATAATTAAATCAAACATTGTTCCAATCAATTATTTCCAATCTCTAACATCAAATATACAAAACCCCTAATTCAATTTCAACCTTTCATGGTTTTTGATCAATTCTTGAATTTAACCCTAACAACATGTTTCTCCTACTTCCAAGGGTTCTAAATTGAAATTAAATGCCAAGATCCTTACCTTGGATCTTTAATTTGAAGAAGAAACCTTGAATTCCTTTTCTCTCTTTCTCTCTTGTCTTTTGGAATTTTGAGCTTTTTCTCCTAAATCTCTTCTCTTTGGTTGAAGGTGGTTTAAATTTTGTGAGATTTGGATTGGTTTCTCTCTTGATTTTGGAAGAAAAGATGAAGAGAAATGGAGGGACCAGCTGCAGCTCAAGCTCACGGTCTTGTATTTTGGAGAGCTAGCTTTTCACGTTTTCTTTTGCTTTTGGTTTCTTATATTTTTATAAAAATTTTCTTCACCCAATTTAATTGTGCCTACACGTCCAGCTGCAGGACTCAAGGCAGCCAATTTTGTCAAACTTTTCCAGCCACTTCGACAGCCAAAGAAAGTCCCCTATGTGAGTTGCTAAGCTTGTGTGGTCAAGGAGTCAAAATTGGAGAATTTTGTAGACTTTTCTAGAAGGTTTTTAGGGCTTTCAATTATCTTACAAACTAATTAGAATTTGAAAAAATTAACACCACCATTAGATTCCTCACTATCAAAAACCTTGGGGTAGTGTCTTAATTATCTCTTAATCAAGGTCTAATTAGCTTAATTTAATCACATTAGAAATATTGAGTTGTCACATTTTGATTGGCTAACACTTTTATTTTTATTTTTCTTAGTTAAACAATTTTAATAATTATTCTAAATATATTATAATTAACAGAAAATTCCATATGTCTCATACAAATTTTATCTTAATTTTCTACCTTAGAATTTTATCGTAAAAATTTCTCAGAGTTCTAACTTTCAGAAAATCCTAACAATTCAAAATTAGCATTTTAATTTTGCAACTGTATATATTTTAAATCTATATTCAATTATCTATTTATTAGATTACAGTTTACTCCAAAATTTTACACTGGAAAATTTATCCTGGACAGCTGTCTGACACAACGGTCCAGTCAACAAGTAATTGATTTCTCAATTGTATATACTTTAAATCTACATTAAATTCTTTATTTATTAGAGTACAGTTTAATACAAAATTTTATACTGGAAAATTTTATCCTGGACAGTTGTCTGATACAACTGTCCGGTCAACAAGAATTTTAGACAGAAACAAAAGTATTAAAAGACTCAGAAAATTTTACTGAATAGAACGATATTAACTTTATTATGAAAATATGTACAGAAAGTTTCTATAAAATACAGTACATAATTTCTCATAATATTTATATAAATAAAATATGTACAAGTAGTAAAATAAAATTGAGTGTGCTACAAATGATCTTTTTAGATCTCGAAAAAAAATTATAATCTTTATATTATTTCACCTCCGAAACATATCGTGAAATTTTGATATTTCTACGACAATTAGCAATCACATTAAAAGTTTCCTTTATTAGTTTTTTATCACAATGTTTACAATAATTTCCATTATTAATAAGAGGAGATATGTATTTTTAATAAAATTAAACGATAAATCCTGAAATTTTTTTAGGTCTTTTCTCATTTTATGCCAATTTGGAAGGGAATGGTCTTTTTAGATCTCACAAAAAAAAATTATAATCTTTCTATTATTTTACCTCCCAAACATATCGTGAAATTTTGATATTTCTACAACAATTACCAACCACATTAAAAAGATAACAATCACATTAAAAGTTTCCTTTATTAGTTTTTTATCACAACATTTATAAATATAATTTCCATTATTAATGAGAGGAGATATGTATTTTTAATAAAATTAAACGAGATATCCAGAAAATTTTTTAGGTCTTCTCTCATTTTATGCCAATTTGGAACGGAATGATCTTTTTAGATCTCCCAAAAAAAATTATAATCTTTTTATTATTTCAGCTCCCAAACATATCGTGAAATTTTGATATTTCTACGACAACACATTAAAAAGATAACAATCACATTAAAAGTTTCCTTTATTAGTTTTTTATCAGAATGTTTATAATAATTTTCATTATTAATGAGAAGAGATATGTATTTTTATTAAAATTAAACGAGATATCTTGAAATTTTTTTCGGTGTTTTCTCATTTTATGCCAATTTGGAACGGAATGATCTTTTTAGATCTCACAAAAAAAATTATAATCTTTTTATTATTTTACCTTCGAAACATATCGTGAAATTTTGATATTTGTACGACAATTACCAATCGCATTAAAATGATAACAATCACATTAATAGTTTCCTTTATTAGTTTTTTATCACAACGTTTTTAATAATTTCCATTATTAATGGGAGGAGATATGTATTTTTAATAAAATTAAACGAGATAAGGTCTTCTCTCATTTTATGCCACTTTGAAAGGGAATGATCTTTTTAGATCTTACAAAAAAAATATAATCTTTTTATTATTTCACCTCCCAAACATATCGTGAAATTTTGATATTTCTACGACAACACATTAAAAAGATAACAATCACATTAATAGTTTCATTTATTAGTTTTTTTATCACAACGTTTATAATAATTTCCATTATTAATGAGAGGAGATATGTATTTTTAATAAATTAAACGAGATATCCTGAAAATTTTTTAGGTGTTCTCTCATTTTATGCCAATTTGGAAAGGAATGATCTTTTTAGATCTCAAAAAAAAAAATTATAATCTTTATATTATTTCACCTCCGAAACATATCGTGAAATTTTGATATTTCTACGACAATTACCAATAACATTAAAAAGATAACAATCACATTAAAAGTTTCCTTTATTAATTTTTTATCACAATGTTTATAATAATTTCCTTTATTAATGAGAGGAGATATGTATTTTTAATAAAATTAAACGAGATATCCTGAAATTTTTTTAGATCTTCTCTCATTTTATGCCAATTTGGAAAGGAATGATCTTTTTAGATCTCACAAAAAAAATTATAATCTTTTTATTTTTTTACCTCCGAAACATATCGTGAAATTTTGATATTTCTACGACAATTACCAGTCACATTAAAAAGACAACAATCACATTAAAAGTTTCCTATATTAGTTTTTATCACAATGTTTATAATAATTTCCTTTATTAATGAGAGGAGATATGTATTTTTAATAAAATTAAACGAGATATCCTGAAATTTGTTTAGGTCTTATCTCAATTTATGCCAATTTGGAAGGGAATGATCTTTTTGGATCTCACAAAAAAAAATTATAATCTTTTTATTATTTCACCTCCCAAACATATCGTGAAATTTTGATATTTATACGACAATCACCAATCACATTAAAAAGGTAACAATCACGTTAATAGTTTCATTTATTAGTTTTTCTATCACAACGTTTATAATAATTTCCATTATTAATGAGAGGAGATATGCATTTTTAATAAAATTAAACGAGATATCCTGAAAACTTTTTAGGTCTTGTCTCATTTTATGCCAATTTTGAAGGGAATGATCTTTTTAGATCTCACAAAAATAATTATAATCTTTTTATTATTTCAGCTCCCAAACATATCGTGAAATTTTGATATTTCTACGACCATCACCAATCACATTAAAAAGGTAACAATCACGTTAATAGTTTCATTTATTATTTTTTTTATCACAAAGTTTATAATAATTTCCATTATTAATGAGAGGAGATATGCATTTTTGAATAAAATTAAACGAGATATCCTGAAAATTTTTTAGGTCTTCTCTCTTTTTATGCCAATTTGGAAGGGAATGATTTTTTTAGATCTCAAAAAAAAATTATAATCTTTATATTATTTCACCTCCCAAACATATCGTGAAATTTTGATATCTCTACGACAATTACCAATCACATTAAAAAGATAACAATCACATTAAAAGTTTCCTTTATTAGTTTTTTATCATAATGTTTATAATAATTTTCATTATTAATGAGAAGAGATATGTATTTTTATTAAAATTAAACGAGATATCCTGAAATTTTTTTAGGTCTTTTCTCATTTGATGCAAATTTGGAACGGAATGATCTTTTTAGATCTCACAAAAAAAATTATAATCTTTTTATTATTTTACCTCCGAAACATATCGTGAAATTTTGATATTTCTACGACAATTACCGATCACATTAAAAAGATAACAATCACATTAAAAGTTTCCTATATTAGTTTTTATCACAATGTTTATAATAATTTCCTTTATTAATGAGAGGAGATATGTATTTTTAATAAAATTAAACGAGATATCTTGAAATTTTTTTAGGTCTTCTCTCATTTTATGCCAATTTGGAAGGGAATGATCTTTTTGGATCTCACAAAAAAAATTATAATCTTTTTATTATTTCAGCTCCCAAACATATCGTGAAATTTGGATATTTCTACGACCATCACCAATCACATTAAAAAGGTAATAATCACGTTAATAGTTTCATTTATTAGTTTTTTTATCACAAAGTTTATAATAGTTTCCATTATTAATGAGAGGAGATATGCATTTTTGAATAAAATTAAACGAGATATCCTGAAAATTTTTTAGGTCTTCTCTCATTTTATGCCAATTTAGAAGGGAATGATTTTTTTAGATCTCAAAAAAAAATTATAATCTTTATATTATTTCACCTCCCAAACATATCGTGAAATTTTGATATCTCTACGACAATTACCAATCACATTAAAAAGATAACAATCACATTAAAAGTTTCCTTTATTAGTTTTTTATCAGAATGTTTATAATAATTTTCATTATTAATGAGAAGAGATATGTATTTTTATTAAAATTAAATGAGATATCCTGAAATTTTTTTAGGTCTTTTCTCATTTTATGCAAATTTGGAACGGAATGATCTTTTTAGATCTCACAAAAAAAATTATAATCTTTTTATTATTTTACCTCCGAAACATATCG
Organism: Pueraria montana var. lobata; assembly: GCA_026413185.1. Taxonomy (NCBI): domain Eukaryota; kingdom Viridiplantae; phylum Streptophyta; class Magnoliopsida; order Fabales; family Fabaceae; genus Pueraria; species Pueraria montana. Next base: position 72,111,764 of record CM048648.1, read on the forward strand.
TGAAATTTTGATATTTCTACGACAATTACCAATCACATTAAAAAGATAACAATCACATTAATAGTTTCCTTTTTTAGTTTTTTTATCACAATGTTTATAATAATTTCCATTATTAATGGGATGAGATATGTATTTTTAATAAAATTAAATTAGATATCCTGAAAATTTTTTAGGTCTTATCTCATTTTATGCCAATTTGGAAGGGAATGATCTTTTTAGATCTAACAAAAAAAAATTATAATCTTTTTATTATTTCACCTCCCAAACATATCGTGAAATTTTGATATTTCTACGACAATTACCAATCACCTTAAAAAGATAACGATCACATTAATAGTTTCCTTTTTTAGTTTTTTTATCACAACGTTTATAATAATTTCCATTGTTAATGGGATGAGATATGTATTTTTAATAAAATTAAACGAGATATCCTGAAATTTGTTTAGGTCTTCTCTCATTTTATGCCAATTTGGAAGGGAATGATCTTTTTAGATCTCGCAAAAAAAAAATTTAATCTTTTTATTATTTCACCTCCCAATCATATCGTGAAATTTTGATATTTCTACGACAATTACCAATCACATTAAAAAGATAACAATCACATTAATAGTTTTCTTTATTAGTTTTTTTTATCACAGCGTTTATAATATTTTCCATTATTAATGAGAGGAGAGATGTATTGTTAATAAAATAAAATGAGGTATCCTGAAATTTGTTTAGGTCTTCTCTCATTTTATGCCAATTTAGAAGGGAATGATCTTTTTAGATCTCACAAAAAAAAAATTTTAATCTTTTTATTATTTCACCTCCCAAACATATCGTGAAATTTTGATATTTCTAAGATAATTACCAATCACATTAAAAAGATAAGAATCACATTAATAGTTTCCTTTATTAGTTTTTTTATCACAACGTTTATAATAATTTCCATTATTAATGAGAGGAGATATGTATTTTTTGAAATATAAATACACTATTCAACCGCCCTTTCTAGTGTATTTCTCTGTATTTTAGTTGGCATCAGAGCTCGGCCTCTTGGGTTGAGTACTTAGCAGTACAGAGGAAAGATCCTAAGAAAGATGGAAAACGAGGAACAAGCTGTGAACAGACCACCACTCTTCAAGGGTGTCAAATATGATTACTGGAAACAAAGAATGATAGCATTCTTTGAATCTAGCCATATTGACATGTGGGAAGTTGTGGAGATGGGCGACTATATTCCACTTGATGCGAACCTCATCGAAATCCCAAAGGCTAGATGGACGGAAGAGCAAAAACAAAGATTTTATCTCAACTCCAGAGCTAGAAACATCATCATGTGTGCACTAAGCGAACAAGAATACAACAAGCTGCACAGTCTCAAAAGCGCAAAACAAATGTGGGACACTCTTGCGTTAACGTATGAGGGTTCCACCCAGGTAAAACGTAACAAACTCAGTCTCCTTACTCGTCAATATGAGTTGTTTAGTATGGAAGAAAACGAGGACATACAAAGTATGTTTGGACGGTTTCAAACCATACTAAATGAACTTAGAGCACATGGTAAAGATTACAATAACTATGAACATATTGACAAAATTCTAAGAAGTTTGCCTAGGAAATGGAGACCACAAGTTACAGCCTTGAGAACAAAAAAGGAACTAGACGAAATGTCCCTAGAAGAACTCGTGGGAACTCTCAAGGTGCATGAACTAGAACTGCATCAAGATAGTGATGGTAAGAAAAATAAGTCTCTGGCACTCAGCGTCCAGAAGCCAAGGAAAGCATCATCGTCCAAAGCCATGCAAGCTGAAACATCATCAGACGAATAATATGAAGATGATGACTCAGACGAGAATGATGAACTATCCTTTATATCCAAAAGGATACATGCTATGTGGAAGAAGAAAGGTGGATCCAGATGGAGAAACCTAAACAGGAAAGGCTTCAAAGAAAAGAAGGAGAAGAGTCCAATCGTATGCTACGAATGCAAAAAGCCAGGACACTTCAAATCAGAATGCCCAGATCTCGACAAAAGCAAGGACAAGAAGAAGAAATTCTTTAGCAAAGGAAAGGGCAAGAAAGTTCTGATGTCCACATGGGAAGACCTGGATGATGACTCATCATCGGACGATGGAGAAGAAGAGGAAGCACACATATGTCTGATGGCAGACACCTCAACAGACTCTTCTGAACCAGAAGAAGAAGATGAGGTAGATTTTAATGACATAGATTCAATTCAAGAAGCTTATCATGAACTACTTTCAAACTCTTCTATTCTGTCAAAGGCCTACATAACTTTAAAGAAATCATCCAAATCACTTTCAAAAGAAAAAGAAGCTTTAGAAAAAAGTGTTAGACAACTGGAAAGTGAAAAGGAGGATTTACAGAAAAAGTTTACAGAGCTCTCAAGGCAAAATGAAATAACAAATATGGAGAGGCGAACTCTCTGGAATGATGCTGCTCGAGCCCATAAATCCTGTGAGGATTCAAGGACTAGAGAAAGAAATCTTTCCATAGAGATTCGAAATCTCAACGCAGAAAACAAAAGGCTAGTTGAGAAGCTTCTGAAAGTTGAAGCAGATACTTCCTTAAGAGGTCAACCACATGATGTTGTAAAACTTCATGAAGAAATTGACAGCCTAAAGAAGGATCTGTCAAACTTTGTCAAGGGCTCTGACAACCTCAAAAAGCTTTTAAAATATGAAGGTTGTAAGAGACCAAATGACAGGTCAGGACATGGATATAAGGGAAAGAAATATATTCATGACGAGGAAACAGATGTTTGCTACTTCTGTGGGAAACCTGGACATATAACGTCCAAATGCAGACACCTGCCTAAGAAGGGAGCATTCAATGCCCTTCGAGCTAACAAAAAAGGACCCAAGTCAATCTGGGTACCTAAGGATAAAATTGTTCCTGTTGCAGACATACTTAACAGCAGGAAAGAAACTCCAATCATGGTACCTGGACAGTGGGTGCTCACATCACATGACAGGAGAAAGGTGTATGTTCCAAAGCCTCCTACCCAAGACTGGTGGGACAGTCACTTTTGGAGGGAATCAGAAAGGGATGATAGCTGGCGTAGGTAAGATTGGTATACCACCCTATCCTTGTATTGATAAAGTTCTTTATGTTAAAGGTCTTAAACATAATCTACTTAGCATAAGCCAATTATGTGACAGTGGATATGATGTTGCCTTTAACAAAGGTGAATGTACAGTCAAAAACTCTGATGGATCCCTTCTCTTTACCACAAAGAGGCAAGGCAATCTGTATAAGATTAAACTTGGGGAATTATCAAGTCAAAATGTATCATGCCTAGTTTCTGTACAAGAAAATCATTGGTTATGGCATAAAAGACTTGGTCATGCAAGCTTGAGGTTAATCTCAAAGCTGAATAGGCACAACCTCGTAAGAGGACTACCAAGTATGTCATATAAAGATGATCTTCTTTGTGAAGCTTGTCAGAAAGGGAAACAAGTGAAAAGTTCTTTTCAAAGTAAAAACATTGTTTCCACTTCTAGACCTCTTGAGCTGTTACATATTGATCTGTTTGGACCCACAAGAACAGCCTCGATAAGTGGTAAAATATATGGATTGGTTATAGTGGATGACTATACTAGATGGACATGGGTCTTATTCCTATCCCACAAAGATGAGTCCTTCAAGGCCTTTATAACCTCTGCAAAAGAGTTCAAAATGAAAAAGGAGTATGCATTACTTCTATCAGAAGTGATCACGGGGGAGAATTCGAAAATGAAAGTTTTCAAAGGTTCTGTGAGGATAATGGTATCCTTCACAACTTCTCAACACCTAGAACACCACAACAGAATGGTGTAGTTGAGAGGAAAAACAGGTCACTCCAGGAGATGGCCAGAACCATGTTGAATGATAATTCAACCCTAAACACTTCTGGGCTGAAGCAGTGAATACTGCCTGCTATTTACAAAACAGAATCTATATAAGGCCGATATTGAAAAAGACTCCATATGAATTGTGGAAGGGTAGAAGACCCAACATATCCTACTTCCATCCATTTGGATGTCAATGTTTCATTCTGAACACTAAGGATAACCTGGGAAAATTTGATTCTAAGTGTGATGAAGGAATACTGCTTGGATATTCTGAAACTTCAAAGGCATACAGAGTTTATAACTCTAGAACCTTAGTTGTTGAAGAAGCTATCCATGTGAAGTTTAATGACAACAAGCCTGATAAGGAATTATCAGAGCTGGACAAATCATTTGCAGATCTCAGATTGGACGATGCAAGTAAGTCATCAGATTCGTCCAACCATGATGCCTCAGTTGAAGAGTCAAATGCACCACTGGACGGTCCAGTCGCAGAACAAAGAGAACCAACTGGACGCAACTGGCAAATGAAGAAACATCATCCACATGAGCAAATCATTGGAGATCCAAAAGATAGAGTCAAAACCAGATCTTCACTTCAACGACAGCAAGGTCACACAGCATTCATATCTCAAATAGAACCTAAGACTGTGGACGATGCCTTAGAAGATGAAGGCTGGGTCAAAGCAATGCAAGAAGAACTTGACCAATTTCATAAGAACAATGTCTGGAAGCTACTACCAATGCAAGGGAATGATCTTTTTAGATCTCGCAAAAAAAATTATAATCTTTTTATTATTTCACCTCCCAAACATATCGTGAAATTTTGATATTTCTACGATAATTACCAATCACATTAAAAACATAACAATCACATTAATAGTTTCCTTTATTAGTTTTTTTATCATAACGTTTATAATAATTTCCATTATTAATGAGAGGAGATATGCATTTTTAATGAAATTAAATGAGATATTCTGAAATTTGTTGAGGTCTTCTCTCATTTTATGCCAATTTGGAAGGGAATGATCTTTTTAGATCTCGCAAAAAAAATTATAATCTTTTTATTATTTCACCTCCCAAACATATCGTGAAATTTTGATATTTCTACGACAATTACCAATCACATTAAAAACATAACAATCACATTAATAGTTTCCTTTATTAGTTTTTTTATCATAACTTTTATAATAATTTCCATTTTTAATGAGAGGAGAAATGTATTTTTAATAAAATTAAACGAGATATCCTGGAATTTTTTGAGGTCTTCTCTCATTATATGCCAATTTGGAAGGGAATGATCTTTTTAGATCTAGCAAAAAAAAATTATAATCTTTTTATTATTTCAACTCCCAAACATATCGTGAAATTTTGATACTTCTACGACAATTACCAATCACATTAAAAAGATAACAATCACATTAATAGTTTCCTCTTTTAGTTTTTTTATAACAACATTTATAATAATTTCCATTCTTAATGAGAGGAGATATCTATTTTTAATAAAATTAAATGAGATATCCTGAAATTTTTTTAAGTCTTCTCTCATTTTATGCCAATTTGGAAGGGAATGATCTTTTTAGAACTCACAAATAAAAATATAATCTTTTTATTATTTCACCTTCCAAACATATCGTGAAATTTTGATATTTCTACGACAATTACCAATGACATTAAAAAGATAACAATCACATTAATAGTTTCCTTTATTAGTTTTTTTTTATCACAACGTTATTAATAATTTCAATTATTAACGAGAGGAGATATGTATTTTTAATAAAATTAAACGAGATATGCTGAAATTTTTTTAGGTCTTCTCTCATTTTATGCCAATTTGGAAGGGAATGATCTTTTTAGATCTCACAAAAAAAATTATAATCTTTTTATTATTTCCCATCACAATATCGTGAAATTTTGATATTTCTACGACAATTACCAATCACATTAAAACGACAACAATCACATTAATAGTTTCCTTTATTAGTTTTTTATCACAACGTTTATAATAATTTCCATTGTTAATGAGAGGAGATATGCATTTTTAATGAAATTAAACGAGATATCCTGTAAATTGTTTAGGTCTTCTCTCAATTTACGTCAATTTGGAAGGGAATGATCTTTTTAGATCTCACAAAAAAAAATTATAATCTTTTTATTATTTCCCATCACAATATCGTGAAATTTTGATATTTCTACGACAATTACCAATCACATTAAAACGACAACAATGACGTTAATAGTTTCCTTTATTAGTTTTTTTATCACAACATTTATAATAATTTCCATTATTAATGAGAGGAGATGTGTATTTTTAATGAAATTAAACGAGATATCTTGAAATTTGTTGAGGTCTTATCTCATTTTATGCCAATTGGATGGGAATGATCTTTCTAGATGTCGCAAAAAAAATTTATAATCTTTTTATTATTTCACCTCCCAAACATATCATGAAATTTTGATATTTCTACGACAATTACCAATCACAATAAAAAGATAACAATCACATTTATAGTTTCCTTTATTAGTTTTTTTATTACAACTTTTATAATAATTTCCATTTTTAATGAGTGGAGATATGTATTTTTAATAAAATTAAACGAGATATATTGAAATTTGTTTAGGTCTTCTCTCATTTTATGCCAATTTGGAAGGGAATGATCTTTTTAGATCTAGCAAAAAAAAATTATAATCTTTTTATTATTTCAACTCCCAAACATATCGTGAATTTTGATACTTCTACGACAATTACCAATCACATTAAAAAGATAACCATCACATTAATAGTTGCCTTTATTAGTTTTTTTATCACAACGTTTATAATAATTTCCATTTTTAATGGGAGGAGATATGTATTTTTAATGAAATTAAACGAGTTATCCTGAAAGTTTTTTAGGTCTTCTCTCATTTTTTGCCAATTTGGAAGGGAATGATCTTTTTAGATCTCACAAAAAAAATTATAATCTTTTTATTATTTCCCATCACAATATCGTGAAATTTTGATATTTCTACGACAATTACCAATCACATTAAAAACATAACAATCACATTAATAGTTTCCTTTATTAGTTTTTTTATCATAACTTTTATAATAATTTCCATTTTTAATGAGAGGAGAAATGTATTTTTAATAAAATTAAACGAGATATCCTGGAATTTTTTGAGGTCTTCTCTCATTATATGCCAATTTGGAAGGGAATGATCTTTTTAGATCTAGCAAAAAAAAATTATAATCTTTTTATTATTTCAACTCCCAAACATATCGTGAAATTTTGATACTTCTACGACAATTACCAATCACATTAAAAAGATAACAATCACATTAATAGTTTCCTCTTTTAGTTTTTTTATAACAACATTTATAATAATTTCCATTCTTAATGAGAGGAGATATCTATTTTTAATAAAATTAAATGAGATATCCTGAAATTTTTTTAAGTCTTCTCTCATTTTATGCCAATTTGGAAGGGAATGATCTTTTTAGAACTCACAAATAAAAATATAATCTTTTTATTATTTCACCTTCCAAACATATCGTGAAATTTTGATATTTCTACGACAATTACCAATGACATTAAAAAGATAACAATCACATTAATAGTTTCCTTTATTAGTTTTTTTTTATCACAACGTTATTAATAATTTCAATTATTAACGAGAGGAGATATGTATTTTTAATAAAATTAAACGAGATATGCTGAAATTTTTTTAGGTCTTCTCTCATTTTATGCCAATTTGGAAGGGAATGATCTTTTTAGATCTCACAAAAAAAATTATAATCTTTTTATTATTTCCCATCACAATATCGTGAAATTTTGATATTTCTACGACAATTACCAATCACATTAAAACGACAACAATCACATTAATAGTTTCCTTTATTAGTTTTTTATCACAACGTTTATAATAATTTCCATTGTTAATGAGAGGAGATATGCATTTTTAATGAAATTAAACGAGATATCCTGTAAATTGTTTAGGTCTTCTCTCAATTTACGTCAATTTGGAAGGGAATGATCTTTTTAGATCTCACAAAAAAAAATTATAATCTTTTTATTATTTCCCATCACAATATCGTGAAATTTTGATATTTCTACGACAATTACCAATCACATTAAAACGACAACAATGACATTAATAGTTTCCTTTATTAGTTTTTTTATCACAACATTTATAATAATTTCCATTATTAATGAGAGGAGATGTGTATTTTTAATGAAATTAAACGAGATATCTTGAAATTTGTTGAGGTCTTATCTCATTTTATGCCAATTGGATGGGAATGATCTTTCTAGATGTCGCAAAAAAAATTTATAATCTTTTTATTATTTCACCTCCCAAACATATCATGAAATTTTGATATTTCTACGACAATTACCAATCACAATAAAAAGATAACAATCACATTTATAGTTTCCTTTATTAGTTTTTTTATTACAACTTTTATAATAATTTCCATTTTTAATGAGTGGAGATATGTATTTTTAATAAAATTAAACGAGATATATTGAAATTTGTTTAGGTCTTCTCTCATTTTATGCCAATTTGGAAGGGAATGATCTTTTTAGATCTAGCAAAAAAAAATTATAATCTTTTTATTATTTCAACTCCCAAATCGTGAATTTTGATACTTCTACGACAATTACCAATCACATTAAAAAGATAACCATCACATTAATAGTTGCCTTTATTAGTTTTTTTATCACAACGTTTATAATAATTTCCATTTTTAATGGGAGGAGATATGTATTTTTAATGAAATTAAACGAGTTATCCTGAAAGTTTTTTAGGTCTTCTCTCATTTTTTGCCAATTTGGAAGGGAATGATCTTTTTAGATCTCACAAAAAAAATTATAATCTTTTTATTATTTCCCATCACAATATCGTGAAATTTTGATATTTCTACGACAATTACAAATCACATTAAAACGACAACAATCACATTAATAGTTTCCTTTATTAGTTTTTTATCACAACGTTTATAATAATTTCCATTATTAATCAGAGGAGATATGCATTTTTAATGAAATTAAACGAGATATCCTGTAATTTGTTTAGGTCTTCTCTCATTTGATGCCAATTTGGAAGGAATGATCTTTTTAGATCTTGTAACGACCCATCTTCGTTACAGATTTGTTATACTAAAACATTTTGTTAAATATTATCATATGAAATTACAGAGAATTTTTTTTTTTTACACATATATTTGTACATCATCACATCATAAAAGTATTAGGTTTGGCTTTACAAAACTTAAATATATAAATATGTACATACAATACCAAAATAGTCCTCTTGTAGAGAACATTCATCACAACCTAAGTATTTATACATATGTCCTAAGCTGGTCCCCATACTATGTACATATATACTAGAACATATTCAAAAAGAGGGATCTCATCCCATCTTCAAGATCTACATCCGCTTCAGTCATGAGCGGCTTGAGAACCTGCAACATCACCACTATCTGCTCCCGTGCCAACCACACGATCATTGCAGTAAAACAACACAAACACAAAAATGCAAGGGTAAGCTTATTTATAAAAAGAAGGATAGGATTTGATCAAACGAAAATTTAGAATAAATCAACAATAATAATTCAGATAACATCACACAACAATACATACATCAATCTTATATACCATTTTTCATTATGCAATGTCGTGCTGACTCGACTCCATGGAGATTTCTACAACTTTTGGGCGGTCCCCATAGGCTCCATCCCCTACCATGGTCTCACCTTTGACCATTCAGGGAGTCCCTTGAGCTACCCTGTGGAGGAAGTGTGGATTTAATCGAATATAGACAAGTGTTGGTATTGGCTTACCTCTATCAGGTTTGCAAAACCTTCCATCTATAGGAATTCGCCCACTTGTCTATTCTATAGGCCCACCGTTGGCCACCACGAAAACCTCCGGCACTAGGTTGAGAGCCTACCTAGCACTCTCAACTTACGTACCTACCCACATGCAATGTCATGTAACAAGCCAAACAATTTTGATACCACATGTTCCCTCTATGTTATAAATTCACCATTTTTCTCAAATCACGCTTATGAACCCAACCTAGCAGTTCAGTAAGCACAAGTAAGGCATTCTCACACCTCGAATCCTTACTCACAACACAACACCAAATTTAACTAAGGGTGAATTTCCTAACATAGTTCTAGAACCAAAGTGGTAGCCTATCCAACATCCTCATTCAATATTTCAAATCTACACTCACAATTATATTATACATCTCAAAGAATGTCAATCACACATTTAAAATAATTATTTATATAAGAAAACTAATATATATCACATTCATAACAAAACTGGGTCCTGGACTCAAAGCTGAACAAAAGCACTAGAGTTGACCAGAGTTGACTGGACGCTGGTCACTGGACGCTGGGTGGGTCACTGGACGCTGGTCAACTGAATAGGTCATTGGACGCTGGGTGGGTTACTGGACGCTGGTCAACTGAGTGGGTCACTGGACGCTGGTCAGCTGAATGGGTCATTGGACACTGGGTGGGTTACTGGACGCTGGTCAGCTGAGTGGGTCATTGGACGCTGGTCAGCTGAGAGGATCATTGGACGCTGGTCAGCTGAGAGGGTCATTGGACGCTGGTCAGCTGAGAGGGTCATTGGACGCTGGTTAGCTGAGAGGGTCATTGGACGCTGGGTGGTCACTGGACGCTGGGTCTGCAGAATTGGACTCTCACAAAATTTCCAACTAACAGAACATCGTAACAAGATTTTCTGCAGAATCCAGGGCCTCCCAAAGGATCCCAAGCACCCAAAAACATGCCTCAAAGGTTTAGGGACAATTCACAACACTTACAAGACCATTCCAAATCAAAACAACATATCATGATATTATATGAACTTCAACTTAAGTCACAAATTCAACCAAATCATCAAAACACAAAAGAGAGAAAAATTCATTGTGTCATAAAACTAAATCTCAAAAGACATCCAAAAGAGCAAAACTCAAATACCAAACACCACCAAATCATTCACACAAGTTTAAAGCTTCCCTTACCTAAAATTTTGACTGAAAACCTTGAAGAAATTAGGGAGGAGACTTGGTGATTCAAGAATGATCTCTACCCAACTTTGGCTATGAAATCAACTAGAGAACACCTAATTCAATTCCAAAATACGCTTCAATCAAATTTTCACCCACCAACAAAAATTTTACATGAGACCCATTTCATTTCTTGGTAGCAGAAGAAAATGAATTGAAGAGACCAAAGGAGAAGAGAAGAGATGCTTACCAACTAGAAATAAATCAAAGGAAGCTCTAGACAAGGAGAAAAGTCCTTCAATGATATAGGAATCAAGCTTCCATCAAAGGGAAAGAGAGGCTTACGGGAGAGGAAGGAGGAAGAAATGGAGAAAATGGGAGAATGAAAGCTCCACGTTCAAATTGGGGTTTTAATTTACAAATTTTACTTTTTGCACCTATCTTCCTCTAAGGACACCCCCCCTTTCTCTTATTATTTTTTTTTTCTACAGCTTACGGAACTTACGTAAAAGTCTCAAAAATCTCACAATAACCCTATGGCACATAACAAAACATACAACTTAAGTTAATTATTATATTAATCAACATAATTTAAATTTAATTTGCTCTTACTTCATTAATCAAACACTTAATCATACAATTAGGAAAATCGCAACATTACAGATCTCACAAAAAAAAATTATAATCTTTTTATTATTTCACATCACAATATCGTGAAATTTTGATATTTCTACGACAATTACCAATCACAGTTAAATGACAACAATCACATTAATAGTTTCCTTTATTAGTTTTTTATCACAACGTTTATAATAATTTCCATTATTAATGAGAGGAGATATGTATTTTTAATGAAATTAAATGAGATATTCTGAAATTTGTTGAGGTCTTCTCTCATTTTATGCCAATTTGGAAGGGAATGATCTTTTTAGATCTCACAAAAAAAATTATAATCTTTTTATTATTTCACCTCCCAAACATATAGTGAAATTTTGATATTTCTACGACAATTACGAATCACATTAAAAAGATAACAATCACATTAATAGTTTCCTTTATTAGTTTTTTTATCACAACTTTTATAATAATTTCCATTTTTAATGAGAGGAGATATGTATTTTTAATAAAATTAAACGAGATATCATGAAATTTTTTGAGGTCTTCTCTCATTTTATGCCAATTTGGAAGGGAATGATCTTTTTAGATCTAGCAAAAAAAATTATAATCTTTTTATTATTTCAACTCCCAAACATATCGTGAAATTTTGATACTTCTACGACAATTACCAATCACATTAAAAAGATAACAATCACATTAATAGTTTCCTTTTTTAGTTTTTTATAACAACATTTATAATAATTTCCATTCTTAATGAGAGGAGATATCTATTTTTAATAAAATTAAATGAGATATCCTGAAATTTTTTTAAGTCTTCTCTCATTTTATGCCAATTTGGAAGGGAATGCTCTTTTTAGGTCTCACAAAAAAAATTATAATATTTTTATTATTTCACCTCCCAAACATATCGTGAAATTTGATATTTCTACGACAATTACCAATCACATTAAAATGATAACAATCACATTAATAGTTTCCTTTATTAGTTGTTTTATCACAATGTTTTTAATAATTTCCATTATTAATGGGAGGAGATATGTATTTTTAATAAAATTAAACGAGATAAGGTCTTCTCTCATTTTATGCCACTTTGGAAGGGAATGATCTTTTTAGATCTTACAAAAAAAAAATATAATCTTTTTATTATTTCACCTCCCCAACATATCGTGAAATTTTGATATTTCTACGACTTCACATTAAAAAGATAATAATCACATTAATAGTGTCCTTTATTAGTTTTTTTATCACAACATTTGTAATTGTAACCCCCCTTCTAATTAATTAATTTCTATCTAAAATCCATAAAAAGAATTTACCATTAAAATAAATACATTCCATTAAAATTTAAAGTTTGTCATTATAATTTACATTATTAAAATTTACAGAAAATACTACTTCCAAATTATTTCTAATTAATACAAAAGTATCTAAAGCCAAAAACCCCTATTCTGGAACATGTCTGCATCTGTAACTTTTAATTAATCTTCCAAATACCTGCAATCACACTCCCCTAGAATCTGGGGACAGCATTACCGGATCAGGCATTTAATTTCTAATACACAGAAAACAATCACAATCAATGACATTTCATTTCATAACTAAGAATTCACATAAATAATGCAAATGCAGTATGCTTTATGAAAATGCAAGTTTATAAAGCACATGCAGTTTTGACTCAAAATCCTTTTGACTCAAAATCATTTTGACCCTGCTCCATGGAGACTTCCCCTTTGAGTGTTTAGTAAGTAACTGGCCTACCATTACGTACTGCAATTCAGCTATCAGCCCCTACTAAACGCGAATAAGCTAGCAGAATTAGGAGATCAGGATACCCGGAAGGCCACCACGGCAGCATCTCTGTCCAGATTACAGCCACATGTGGAATTGCCAATATCCCTCACCCCACAGACTATATAATCACAGACTATACAGTCCTGTCTAACTTACTCTGCTCACCCATTTCTCAGGACTATCATATTCTCTGTTCATAATCTCAATCATCTTTTCAAATACATGACTACCGCAGTCCGGTCAGTCAACACAGTTCTCTATTCATAATCTCAATCATATTTTCAAATACATGACTACCGCAGTCCGGTCAGTCAACACAGTTCTCTGTTCATAATCTCAATCATATTTTCAAATACATGACTACCGCAGTCCGGTCAGTCAACATAGTCCTGGAAATCAATTCCCCCATAAATACTCAATTCTCATTTATCAAACTCGTTTAAAAATCTTTATTTTTCGCTCAAAAGACTCATGATCATGCAATATGATAATGATGCCAATAAGTAAATAATTATTATTAAACAATCACATAATAATTATAGAAATTCAATAATTAACATTATAACATTAACACTTTAATAAAATACCAACTAGTTCATTACTATGTAAAATTTCTAAATTATCCTTGATATTTTCTAAAATTCCAATTTTGCCCTTGATCTTTTTATGAAATTCCGAATATGTCCCTAATTGTTCTAGAATCTATGAAATTACCTAATTACCCTCAATCTTTTGATAAAATTCCAATTGTATCCTTTAAATGTGAAATTACCTAATTAACCTCAATCTTTTTATAAAATTCCAATTGTATCCTCTAAATGTGAAATTACCTAATTACCCTTATACTTTTTAATTATTGCCGAAAATGCCCTTAAACTTTTTCTAAAATTCCCAATGTGTCCCGACATGTGAAATGACTATTTTACCCTTGGTCATTTGAAAAATTCCACATGATATCCCTATCATTCTCATCATGGCCGTATGGCCTCCTTCACATTTCCAACAATTTTCTCAAAACAACCAATCCAAATTCCAATCAAAATCAAATCAATTCAAGAAATCTCAATCAAGAACAAATTTCAATTTCCAATCAAGAACAAGCCAATCAATCAATTCCAATCCATCACAACACATCATGAATTCAATCAAACATGGATTCAAACAACAATTTCAAGCTTTTAACATCAATCATCTAAAAGCCCTAAATCAATTTCATCTTTTGTTGAATCTTGATCAAATCTTGAAATTAGACCTAAGAACATGTTTCTATTAACTCCAATTGGTTTAAATTGAAATTAAATGCCAAGATCCTTACCTTAGATCCTTAATTTGATGGAGAACTCTTGAATTTCTTTTCTCCCTTTCTCCCTTGGTTTCTTGAAATTTTGGAGTTTTCCTCCTAATTCTCTTCTCTTTGGCCTAAGCTATATTGAAATTTGAAAGGTTTTGGTTGGTTAAATTCTTAATTTTAGAAGAAAGGCTGAAGTGAAAATGGAGGGGCTGCAGTTGGAAGAGCTCACGGTTTGGGTGGTGAGGAGAGCTAGCTTTTCCAATTTTGCTTTTGATTTGTTTATTATGTTTTTAAATAAAATTTTCTTCACCAAATTTAATAGCAACTACACGTCCAGCTGCTGGCCACAAAGCAGTCCATTTGGTCACCAATTTAAGCCACTTGGACAGCCAAGGCAACTTCCCAACGTGAGTTTCCAAGCTTGTGATCAAAAGTCAAAGTTTGTGGGAAATTTAGGGATTTTTCTAGAATATTAGAGAGCTTTTCAATTATCTTACAAACTAATTAGAATTTGAAGAAACTAACACCACCATTAAATTCCTCACTATCAAAAACCTTGGGGTAGTGTCTTAATTGTATCTTAATCCAAGTCTAATTAGCTTAATTTAATTACATTAGAAATGTCAATTTGTCAAATTTTGATTGGCTAATAATTTGTAATTCTATTTTTCTTAGTTAAAAATTGTTAATAATTATTCTAAGTATGTTATAATTTATAGATAATTCAATAGATGACATATAGATTTTATCTTAATTTTTTGCCTTAGAATTTTACCGTAATAATTTCTCAAAGTTCTAACATTCAGAAAATCCTAACAATTCGAAATTAGCATTTTAATTCTTTAACTGTATATATTTTTAATCTATATTCAATTACCTTTTTATTAAGTTACAAATTAGTCCAAAATTCCACACTTGAAAATTTATCCTGGACAGCTGTCTAACATAGCAGTCCAGTCAACAAGTAATTTCATTTCTCAACTGTATATATTTTAAATCTACATTAAATTCTTGATTTATTAGAGTACAGTTTAATCCAAAATGTTATACTAGAAAATCTTATCTTGGACAGCTGTCTGACACAACTATCCAATCAACAAGAAATTTAGGTATAAACAAAAGTATTAAAAGACTTAGAAAATTTTTCTGAATAGAACTGTATTAATTTTATTATGAAAATATGTACAGAAAATATTCTCTAAATACAGTACGTAATTTCTTATAATATTTATAGAAAAATATTTATAAACAGTAAAATAAAAATGAGGGTGTTACAGTAATAGTTTCCGTTATTAATTAGATGAGATATGTATTTTTAATAAAATTAAACGAGATATCCTGAAATTTGTTTAGGTCTTCTCTCATTTTATGCCAATTTGGAAGCAAATGATCTATTTATATCTCGCAAAAAAAAATATAATCTTTTTATTATTTCACCTCCGAAACATATCGTGAAATTTTGATACTTCTACGACAATCACCAATCACATTAAAAAGATAACAATCACATTAATAGTTTCCCTTATTAGTTTTTTTATCACAACTTTTATAATAATTTCCATTATTAATGAGAGGAGATATCTATTTTTTATAAAATTAAATGAGATATATTGAAATTTTTTTAAGTCTTCTCTAATTTTATGCCAATTTGGTAGGGAATGATCTTTAGAACTCACAAATAAAAATATAATCTTTTTATTATTTCACCTCCCAAACATATCGTGAAATTTTGATATTTCTACGACAATTACCAATCACATTAAAAAGATAACAATCACATTAATAGTTTCCTTTATTAGTTTTTTTTCACAACGTTTATAATAATTTTCATTATTAATGAGAGGAGATATGTATTTTTAATAAAATAAAACGAGATATCCAGAAATATGTTTAGGCCTTCTCTCACTTTATGCCAATTTGGAAGGGAATGATGTTTTTAGATCTCACAAAAAAAAATTATAATGTTTTTATTATTTCACCTCCCAAATATATCGTGAAATTTTGATATTTCTACAACAATTACCAATCACATTAAAACGACAACAATGACATTAATAGTTTTCTTTATTAGTTTTTTTTATCACAATGTTTATAATAATTTCCATTATTAATGGGAGGAGATATGTATTTTTAATGAAATTAAGCGAGTTATCGTGAAAGTTTTTTAGGTCTTCTCTCATTTTATTCCAATTTGGAAGGGAAGGATCTTTTTAGATCTCACAAATAAAATTATATCTTTTTATTATTTTACCTTCCAAACATATCGTAAAATTTTGATATTTCTACGACAATTACCAAACCCATTCAAAAGATAACAATCGCATTAATTGTTTCCTTTATTAGTTTTTTTATCACAATGTTTATAATAAATTCCATTATTAATGAGAGGAGATATGTATTTTTAATGAAATTAAACTAGATATCTTGAAATTTGTTTAGGTATTCTCTCATTTTATGCCAATTTGGAAGGGAATGATCTTTTTAGATCTCACAAAAAAATATTATATTCTTTTTATTATTTCCCCTCACATTATCGTGAAATTTTGATATTTCTACAACAATTACCAATCACATTAAAACGACAACAATCACATTAATAGTTTCCTCTATTAGTTTTTTATCACAACGTTTATAATAATTTCCATTATTAATGAGAGGAGATATGTATTTTTAATGAAATTAAACGAGATATCCTGAAATTTGTTGAGGTCTTCTCTCATTTTATGCCAATTTGGAAGGGAATGATCTTTTTAGACCTCGCAAAAAAAAATTATAATCTTTTTATTATTTCACCTCCCAAACATATCGTGAAATTTTGATACTTCTACGACAATTACCAATCACATTAAAAAGATAACAATCACATTAATAGTTTCCTTTATTAGTTTTTTTATCATAACTTTTATAATAATTTCCATTATTAATGAGAGGATATACGTATTTTTAATAAAATTAAATGAGATATCCTGAAATTTTTTTAAGTCTTCTCTCATTTTATGCCAATTTGGAAGGGAATGATCTTTTTATTACTCACAAATAAAAATATAATCTTTTTATTATTTCACCTCCCAAACATATCGTGAAATTTTGATATTTCTATGACAATTACCAATAACATTAAAAAGATAACAATCACATTAATAGTTTCCTTTATTAGTTTTATCACAACGTTAATAATAATTTCAATTATTAATGAGAGGAGATATGTATTTTTAATGAAATTAAATGAGATATCCTGAAATTTGTTGAGGTCTTCTCTCATTTTATGCCAATTTGGAAGGGAATGATCTTTTTAGACCTCGCAAAAAAAATTATAATCTTTTTATTATTTCACCTCCCAAACATATCGTGAAATTTTGAGACTTCTACGACAATTACCAATCACATTAAAAAGATAACAATCACACTAATAGTTTCCTTTATTAGTTTTTTTATCACAACTTTTATAATAATTTCCATTATTAATGAGAGGAGATATCTAATTTTAATAAAATTAAATGAGATATCCTGAAATTTTTTTAAGTCTTCTCTCATTTTATGCCAATTTGGAAGGGAATGATCTTTTTAGAACTTACAAATAAAAATATAATCTTTTTATTATTTCACCTCCCAAACATATCATGAAATTTTGATATTTCTACGACAATTACCAATCACATTAAAAAGATAACAATCAAATTAATAGTTTCCTTTATTAGTTTTTTTATCACAACGTTTATAATAATTTTCATTATTACTTAGAGGAGATATGTATTTTTAATAAAATCAAACGAGATATCCTGAAATTTTTTTAGGTCTTCTCTCATTTTATGCTAATTTGGAAGGGAATGATGTTTTTAGATCTCAGAAATAAAAATATAATCTTTTATTATTTCACCTTCCAAACATATCGTGAAATTTTGATATTTCTACGACAATTACCAATCACATTAAAAAGATAATAATCACATGAATAGTTTCCTTTATTAGTTTTTTTATCACAACATTTATAATAATTTCCATTATTAATGAGAGGAGATATGTATTTTTAATAAAATTAAATGAGTTATCCTGAAAGTTTTTTAGGTCTTCTCTCATTTTATGCCAATGTGGAAGGGAATGATCTTTTTATATCTCACAAAAAAAATTATAATCTTGTTATTATTTCCCCTCATATTATCGTGAAATTTTGACATTTCTACGACAATTATCAATCACATTAATAGTTTCCTTTATTAATTTTTTATCACAACGTTTATAATAATTTCCATTGTTAATGAGATGAGATATGTATTTTTAATGAAATTAAACGAGATATCCTGAAATTTGTTTAGGTCTTCTCTCATTTTATGCCAATTTGGAAGGGAATGATTTTTTAGATCTCACAAAAAAATATTATATTCTTTTTATTATTTCCCGTCACATTATCGTGAAATTTTGATATTTCTACAACAATTACCATTCACATTAAAACGACAACAATCACATTAATAGTTTCCTCTATTAGTTTTTTATCACAACGTTTATAATAATTTCCATTATTAATGAGAGGAGGTATGTATTTTTAATGAAATTAAACGAGATATCCTGAAATTTGTTGAGGACATCTCTCATTTTATGCCAATTTGAAAGGGAATGATCTTTTTAGACCTCGCAAAAAAAATTATAATCTTTTTATTATTTCACCTACCAAACATATCGTGAAATTTTGATACTTCTACGACAATTACCAATCACATTAAAAAGATAACAATCACACTAATAGTTTCCTTTATTAGTTTTTTTATCACAACTTTTATAATAATTTCCATTATTAATAAGAGGAGATATGTATTTTTAATAAAATTAAATGAGTTATCCTGAAATTTTTTTAAGTCTTCTCTCATTTTATGCCAATTTGGAAGGGAATGATCTTTTTATTACTCACAAATAAAAATATAATCTTTTTATTATTTCACCTCCTAAACATATCGTGAAATTTTGATATTTCTTCGACAATTACCAATCACATTAAAAAGATAACAATCACATTAATAGTTTCCTTTATTAGTTTTTTTATCACAACGTTAATAATAATTTCAATTATTAATGAGAGGAGATATGTATTTTTAATAAAATTAAACGAGATATCCTGAAATTTTTTTAGGTATTCTCTCATTTTATGCCAATTTGGAAGGGAATGATCTTTTTAGATCTCACAAAAAATATTATATTCTTTTTATTATTTCCCCTCACATAATCGTGAAATTTTGATATTTCTACAATAATTACCAATCACATTAAAACGACAACAATCACATTAATAGTTTCTTCTATTAGTTTTTTTATCACAACGTTTATAATAGTTTCCATTATTAATGAGAGGAGATATGTATTTGTAATGAAAATAAACGAGATATCCTGAAATTTGTTGAGGTCGTCTCTCATTTTATGCCAATTTGGAAGGGAATGATCTTTTTAGACCTCGCAAAAAAAAAATTATAATCTTTTTATTATTTTACCTCCCAAACATATCATGAAATTTTGATACTTCTACGACAATTACCAATCACATTAAAAAGATAACAATCACTTAATAGTTTCCTTTATTAGTTTTTTTTATCAAAATGTTTATAATAATTTCCATTATTACTTCGAGGAGATATGTATTTTTAATAAAATTACATGAGATATCCTGAAATTTTTTTAGGTCTTCCCTCATTTTATGCTAATTTGGAAGGGAATGATCTTTTTAGATCTCAGAAATAAAAATATAATCTTTTATTATTTCACCTTCCAAACATATCGTGAAATTTTGATATTTCTACGACAATTACAATCACATTAAAAAGATAACAATCACATGAATAGTTTCCTTTATTAGTTTTTTTATCACAACGTTTATAATAATTTCCATTATTAATGAGAGGAGATATGTATTTTTAATAAAATTAAAAGAGATATCCTGAAATTTGTTTAGGTCTTCTCTCATGTTATGCCAATTTGGAATGGAATGATTTTTTTAGATCTCCCAAAAAAAAATTATAATATTTCAATTATTTCCCCTCCAAAACATATCATGAAATTTTGATATTTCTACGACAATTACCAATCACATTAAAGAGATAACAATCACATTAATAGTTTCCTTTATTAGTTTTTTTATCATAACTTTTATAATAATTTCCATTATTAATGAGAGGATATACGTATTTTTAATAAAATTAAATGAGATATCCTGAAATTTTTTTAAGTCTTCTCTCATTTTATGCCAATTTGGAAGGGAATTATCTTTTTATTACTCACAAATAAAAATATAATCTTTTTATTATTTCACCTCCCAAACATATCGTGAAATTTTGATATTTCTATGACAATTACCAATAACATTAAAAAGATAACAATCACATTAATAGTTTCCTTTATTAGTTTTATCACAACGTTAATAATAATTTCAATTATTAATGAGAGGAGATATGTATTTTTAATGAAATTAAATGAGATATCCTGAAATTTGTTGAGGTCTTCTCTCATTTTATGCCAATTTGGAAGGGAATGATCTTTTTAGACCTCGCAAAAAAAATTATAATCTTTTTATTATTTCACCTCCCAAACATATCGTGAAATTTTGAGACTTCTACGACAATTACCAATCACATTAAAAAGATAACAATCACACTAATAGTTTCCTTTATTAGTTTTTTTATCACAACTTTTATAATAATTTCCATTATTAATGAGAGGAGATATCTAATTTTAATAAAATTAAATGAGATATCCTGAAATTTTTTTAAGTTTTCTCTCATTTTATGCCAATTTGGAAGGGAATGATATTTTTAGAACTCACAAATAAAAATATAATCTTTTGATTATTTCACCTCCCAAACATATCGCGAAATTTTGATATTTCTACGACAATTACCAATCACATTAAAAAGATAACAATCACATTAATAGTTTCCTTTATTAGTTTTTTTTATCACAACGTTTATAATAATTTCCATTATTACTTAGAGGAGATATGTATTTTTAATAAAATTAAACGAGATATCCTGAAATTTTTTACGTCTTCTGTCATTTTATGCCAATTTGGAAGGGAATGATCTATTTAGATCACCAAAAAAAAATTAAATCTTTTTATTATTTCACCTCCCAAACATATCGTGAAATTTTCATATTTCTACGACAATTACCAATCACATTAAAAAGATAACAATCAAATTAATAATTTCCTTTTATTAGTTTTTTTATCACAACGTTTATAATAATTTCCATTATTAATGAGAGGAGATATGCATTTTTAATAAAATTAAAAGAGATATCTTGAAATTTTTTTAGGTCTTCTCACATTTTATGCCAATTTGGAAGGGAATGATCTTTTAGATCTCAAAAAAAAAAATTATTATCTTTTTACTATTTCACCTCCCGAACATATCGTGAAATTTTGATATTTCTAGGAGAATTACCAATCACATTAAAAAGATAACAATCACATTAATAGTTTCCTTTATTAGTTTTTTTATCACAACGTTTATAATAATTTCCATTAATAATGAGAGGAGATATGTATTTTTAATAAAATTAAACGAGATGTCCTGAAATTTTTTTAGGTCTCCTCTCATTTTATGCCAATTTGGAATTGAATGATCTTTTTAGATCTCACAAAAAAAATTATAATCTTTTTATTATTTCACCTCCCAAACATATCGTGAAATTTTGATATTTCTACGACAATTACCAATCACATTAAAAAGATAACAATCACATTAATAGTTTTCTTTATTAGTTTTTTTATCACAACGTTTATAATAGTTTTCATTATTAATGACGGGATATATGTATTTTTAATAAAATTAAACAAGATATCCTGAAATTTTTTTAGGTCTTCTCTCATTTTATGCCAATTTGGAAGGGAATGATCTTTTTAAATCTCACCAAAAAATATTATAATCTTTTTATTATTTCACCTCCCAAACATATCGTGAAATTTTGATATTTCTACGACAATTACCAATCACATTAAAAAGATAACAATCACATTAATAGTTTTCTTTATTAGTTTTTTTATCACAACGTTTATAATAGTTTTCATTATTAATGACGGGATATATGTATTTTTAATAAAATTAAACAAGATATCCTGAAATTTTTTTAGGTCTTCTCTCATTTTATGCCAATTTGGAAGGGAATGATCTTTTTAAATCTCACCAAAAAATATTATAATCTTTTTATTATTTCACCTCCCAAACATATCGTGAAATTTTCATATTTCAACGACAATTACCAATCACATTAAAAAGATAACAATCACATTAATAATTTCCTTTATTAGTTTTTTTATCACAACGTTTATAATAATTTCCATTATTAATGAGAGGAGATATGTTTTTTTAATAAAATTAAAAGAGATATCTTGAAAATTTTTTAGGTCTTCTCTCATTTTATGCCAATTTGGAAGGGAATGATCTTTTAGATCTCACAAAAAAAAAATATTATCTTTTTACTATTTCACCTCCCGAACATATCGTGAAATTTTGATATTTCTACGAGAATTACCAATCACATTAAAAAGATAACAATCACATTAATAGTTTCCTTTATTAGTGTTTTTATCACAACGTTTATAATAATTTCTATTATTAATGAGAGGAGATATGTATTTTTAATGAAATTAAACGAGATATCCTGAAATTTTTTAAGTCTTCTGTCATTTTATGCCAATTTGGAAGGGAATGATCTATTTAGATCACCAAAAAAAAATTTAAATCTTTTTATTATTTCACCTCCCAAACATATCGTGAAATTTTAATATTTGTACGACAATTACCAATCACATTAAAAAAGATAACAATCACATTAATAATTTCCTTTATTAGTTTTTTTATCACAACGTTTATAATAATTTCCATTATTAATGAGAGGAGATATGTATTTTTAATAAAATTAAAAGAGATATCTTGAAATTTTTTTAGGTCTTCTCTCATTTTATGCCAATTTGGAAGGGAATGATCTTTTAGATCTCAAAAAAAAAAAAATTATTATCTTTTTACTATTTCACCTCCCAAACATATCGTGAAATTTTGATATTTCTACGACAACTAACAATCACATTAAAAAGATAACAATCACATTAATAGTTTCCTTTATTAGTTTTTTTATCACAACGTTTATAATAATTTACATTATTAATGACACGACATATGTATTTTTAATAAAATTAAACAAGATATCCTGAAATTTTTTTAGGTCTTCTCTCATTTTATGCCAATTTGGAAAGGAATAATCTTTTCAGATATCACAAAAAAAATTATAATCTTTTTATTATTTCACCTCCCGAACATATCGTGAAATTTTGATATTTCTACGGCAATTACCAATCACATTAAAAAGATAACAATCACATTAATAGTTTCCTTTATTAGTTTTTTATCACAACATTTATAATAATTTCCATGATTAATGAGAGGAGATATGTATTATTTATAAAATTAAATGAGATATCCTAAAAAAATTTTAGGTCCTTTCCATTTTATGTCAGTTTGGAAGGGAATGATCTTTTTACATCTCACAAATAAAAATATAATCTTTTAATTACTTCACCTGCCAAACATATCGTGAAAATTTTGATATTTCTACGACAATTACCAATCACATTAAAAAGATAACAATCACATTAATAGTTTCCTTTATTAGTTTTTTTTATCACAACGTTTATAATAATTTCCATTATTAATGAGAAGAGATATGTATTTTTAATGAAATTAAACGAGATATCCTGAAATTTTTTAAGTCTTCTGTCATTTTATGCCAATTTGGAAGGGAATGATCTATTTAGATCACCAAAAAAAAAATTTAAATCTTTTTATTATTTCACCTCCCAAACATATCGTTAAATTTACATATTTCTACGACAATTACCAATCACATTAAAAAGATAACAATCACATTAATAATTTCCTTTATTAGTTTTTTTATCACAACGTTTATAATAATTTCCATTATTAATGAGAGGAGATATGTATTTTTAATAAAATTAAAAGGGATATCTTGAAATTTTTTTAGGTCTTCTCTCATTTTATGCCAATTTGGAAGGGAATGATCTTTTAGATCTCACAAATTTTTTTTTTTATCTTTTTACTATTTCACCTCCCGAACATATCGTGAAATTTTGATATTTCTACGAGAATTACCAATCACATTAAAAAGATAACAATCACATTAATAGTTTGCTTTATTAATTTTTTTATCACAACGTTTATAATAATTTCCATTATTAATGAGAGGAGATATGTATTTTTAATAAAATTAAACGAGATATCCTGAAATTTTTTTAGGTCTTCTCTCATTTTATGCCAATTTGGAAGGGAATGATCTTTTCAGATCTCAGAAAAGAATTATAATCCTTTTATTATTACGCCTCCCAAACATATCGTGAAATTTTGATATTTCTACGACAGTTACCAATGACATTAAAAAGATAACAATCACATTAATAGTTTCCTTTATTAGTTTTTTTTTATCACAACATTTATAATAAGTTCCATTATTAATCAAAGGAGTTATGTATTTTTAATAAAATTAAACGAGATATCCTGAAATTTTTTTAGGTCTTCTCTCATTTTATGCCAATTTGGAAAGGAATGATCTTTTTAGATATCACAAAAAAAAATTATAATCTTTTTATTATTTAACCTCCCAAACATATCGTGAAATTTTGATATTTCTACGACAACTAACAATCACATTAAAAAGATAACAATCACATTAATAGTTTCCTTTATTAGTTTTTTTATCACAACGTTTATAATAATTTCCATGATTAATGAGAGGAGATATGTATTATTTATAAAATTAAATGAGATATCCTAAAAAAATTTTAGGTCCTTTCCATTTTATGTCAGTTTGGAAGGGAATGATCTTTTTACATCTCACAAATAAAAATATAATCTTTTAATTACTTCACCTGCCAAACATATCGTAAAATTTTGATATTTCTACGACAATTACCAATCAAATTAAAAAGATAACAATCACATTAATATTTTCCTTTATTAGTTTTTTTATCACAACGTTTATAATAATTTCCATTATTAATGAGAGGAGATATGTATTTTTAATGAAATTAAACGAGATATCCTGAAATTTTTTAAGTCTTCTGTCATTTTATGCCAATTTGGAAGGGAATGATCTATTAAGATCACCAAAAAAAAATTTAAATCATTTTATTATTTCACCTCCCAAACATATCGTTAAATTTTCATATTTGTACGACAATTACCAATCACATTAAAAAGATAACAATCACATGAATAATTTCCTTTATTATTTTTTTTATCACAACGTTTATAATAATTTCCATTATTAATGAGAGGAGATGTGTATTTTTAATAAAATTAAAAGAGATATCTTGAATTTTTTTTAGGTCTTCTCTCATTTTATGCCAATTTGGAAGGGAATGATCTTTTAGATGTCACAAAAAAAAAAAATTATCTTTTTACTATTTCACCTCCCGAACATATCGGGAAATTTTGATATTTCTACGAGAATTACCAATCACATTAAAAAGATAACAATCACATTAATAGTTTGCTTTATTAATTTTTTTATCACAACGTTTATAATAATTTCCATTATTAATGAGAGGAGATATGTATTTTTAATAAAATTAAACGAGATATCCTGAAATTTTTTTAGGTCTGCTCTCATTTTATGCCAATTTGGAAGGGAATGATCTTTTCAGATCTCAGAAAAGAATTATAATCCTTTTATTATTACGCCTCCCAAACATATCGTGAAATTTTGATATTTCTACGACAATTACCAATGACATTAAAAAGATAACAATCACATTAATAGTTTCCTTTATTAGTTTTTTTTTATCACAACATTTATAATAATTTCCATTATTAATCAAAGGAGTTATGTATTTTTAATAAAATTAAACGAGATATCCTGAAATTTTTTTAGGTCTTCTCTCATTTTATGCCAATTTGGAAAGGAATGATCTTTTTAGATATCACAAAAAAAAATTATAATCTTTTTATTATTTAACCTCCCAAACATATCGTGAAATTTTGATATTTCTACGACAACTAACAATCACATTAAAAAGATAACAATCACATTAATAGTTTCCTTTATTAGTTTTTTTATCACAACGTTTATAATAATTTCCATGATTAATGAGAGGAGATATGTATTATTTATAAAATTAAATGAGATGTCCTAAAAAATTTTTAGGTCCTTTCCATTTTATGTCAGTTTGGAAGGGAATGATCTTTTTACATCTTTCAAATAAAAATATAATCTTTTAATTACTTCACCTGCCAAACATATCGTGAAATTTTGATATTTCTACGACAATTACCAATCAAATTAAAAAGATAACAATCACATTAATACTTTCCTTTATTAGTTTTTTTATCACAACGTTTATAATAATTTCCATTATTAATGAGAGGAGATATGTATTTTTAATGAAATTAAACGAGATATCCTGAAATTTTTTAAGTCTTCTGTCATTTTATGCCAATTTGGAAGGGAATGATCTATTAAGATCACCAAAAAAAAATTTAAATCTTTTTATTATTTCACCTCCCAAACATATCGTTAAATTTTCATATTTGTACGACAATTACCAATCACATTAAAAAGATAACAATCACATGAATAATTTCCTTTATTATTTTTTTTATCACAACGTTTATAATAATTTCCATTATTAATGAGAGGAGATGTGTATTTTTAATAAAATTAAAAGAGATATCTTGAATTTTTTTTAGGTCTTCTCTCATTTTATGCCAATTTGGAAGGGAATGATCTGTTAGATGTCACAAAAAAAAAATATTATCTTTTTACTATTTCACCTCCCAAACATATCGGGAAATTTTGATATTTCTACGAGAATTACCAATCACATTAAAAAGATAACAATCACATTAATAGTTTCCTTTATTAGTTTTCTATCACAACATTTATAGTAATTTCCATGATTAATGAGAGGAGATATGTATTATTTATAAAATTGAATGAGATATCATAAAAAATTTTTAGGTCCTTTCCATCTTATGTCAGTTTGGAAGGGAATGATCTTTTTACATCTCACAAATAAAAATATAATCTTTTAATTACTTCACCTGCCAAACATATCGTGAAATTTGGATATTTCTACGACAATTACCAATCACATTAAAAAGATAACAATCACATTAATAGTTTCCTTTATTAGTTTTTTTATCACAACGTTTATAATAATTTCCATTATTAATGAGAGGAGATATGTATTTTTAATGAAATTAAACGAGATATCCTGAAATTTTTTAAGTTTTCTATCATTTTATGCCAATTTGGAAGGGAATGATTTATTAAGATCACCAAAAAAAAAATTTAAATCTTTTTATTATTTCACCTCCCAAACATATCGTTAAATTTTGATATTTCTACGACAATTACCAATCACATTAAAAAGATAACAATCACATTAATAATTTCCTTTATTAATTTTTTTATCACAATGTTTATAATAATTTCCATTATTAATGAGAGGAGATATGTATTTTTAATAAAATTAAAAGAGATATCTTGAAATTTTTTTAGTTCTTCTCTCATTTTATGCCAATTTGGAAGGGAATGATCTTTTAGATCTCACAAAAAAAAATATTATCTTTTTTTTATTTCACGTCCCAAACATATCGTGAAATTTTGATATTTCTACGAAAATTACCAATCACATTAAAAAGATAACAATCACATTAATAGTTTGCTTTATTAGTTTTTTTATCACAACGTTTATAATAATTACCATTATTAATGAGAGGAGATATGTATTTTTAATAAAATTAAACGAGATATCCTGAAATTTTTTTAGGTCTTCTATCATTTTATGCCAATTTGGAATTGAATGATCTTTTTAGATCTCACAAAAAAAATTATAATCTTTTTATTATTTCACCTCCCAAACATATCGTGAAATTTTGATATTTCTACGACAACTACCAATCACATTAAAAAGATAACAATGACATTAATAGTTTCCTTTAT
This sequence comes from Pueraria montana var. lobata, assembly GCA_026413185.1. NCBI lineage: Eukaryota > Viridiplantae > Streptophyta > Magnoliopsida > Fabales > Fabaceae > Pueraria > Pueraria montana. The sequence continues at coordinate 72,140,303 of CM048648.1, forward strand.
TAGTTTTTTTATCACAACATTTATAATAATTTCCATGATTAATGAGAGGAGATATGTATTATTTATAAAATTAAATGAGATATCCTAAAAAATTTTTAGGTCCTTTCCATTTTATGTCAGTTTGGAAGGGAATGATCTTTTACATCTCACAAATAAAAATATAATCTTTTAATTACTTCACCTGCCAAACATATCGTGAAATTTTGATATTTCTACGACAATTACCAATCACATTAAAAAGATAACAATCACATTAATAGTTTCCTTTATTAGTTTTTTTATCACAACGTTTGTAATAATTTCCATTATTAATGAGAGGAGATATGTATTTTTAATGAAATTAAACGAGATATCCTGAAATTTTTTAAGTCTTCTGTCATTTTATGCCAATTTGGAAGGGAATGATCTATTTAGATCACCAAAAAAAAAATTTTAATCTTTTTATTATTTCACCTCCCAAACATATTGTGAAATTTTCATATTTCTACGACAATTACCAATCACATTAAAAAGATAACAATCACATTAATAATTTCCTTTATTGGTTTTTTTATCACAACGTTTATAATAATTTCCATTTTTAATCAAAGGAGATATGTTTTTTTAATAAAATTAAACGAGATATCCTGAAATTTTTTTAGGTCTTCTCTCATTTTATGCCAATTTGGAAAGGAATTATCTTTTTAGATATCACAAAAAAAAATTATAATCTTTTTATTATTTCACCTCCCAAACATATCGTGAAATTTTGATATTTCTACGGCAATTACCAATCACATTAAAAAGATAACAATCACATTAATAGTTTTCTTTATTAGTTTTTTATCACAACATTTATAATAATTTCCATGATTAATGAGAGGAGATATGTATTATTTATAAAATTAAATGAGATATCCTAAAATTTTTTTAGGTCTTTTCCATTTTATGCCAGTTTGGAAGGGAATGATCTTTTTACATCTCAGAAATAAAAATATATTCTTTTAATTACTTCACCTGCCAAACATATCGTGAAATTTTGATATTTCTACGACAATTACCAATCACATTAAAAAGATAACGATCACATTAATAGTTTCCTTTATTAGTTTTTTTATCACAACATTTATAATAATTTCCATTATTAATGAGAGGAGATATGTATTTTTGATGAAGTTAAACGAGATATCCTGAAATTTTTTAAGTCTTCTGTCATTTTATGCCTATTTGGAAGGGAATGATCTATTTAGATCACCAAAAAAAAATTTAAATCTTTTTCTTATTTCACCTCCCAAACATATCGTGAAATTTTCATATTTCTACGACAATTACCAATCACATTAAAAAGATAACAATCACATTAATAATTTCCTTTATTAGTTTTTTTATCACAACGTTTATAATAATTTCCATTTTTAATCAAAGGAGATATGTATTTTTAATAAAATTAAACGAGATATCCTGAAATTTTTTTAGGTCTTCTCTCATTTTATGCCAATTTGGAAAGGAATTATCTTTTTAGATATCACAAAAATGAATTATAATCTTTTTATTATTTCACCTCCCAAACATATCGTGAAATTTTGATATTTCTACGGCAATTACCAATCACATTAAAAAGATAACAATCACATTAATAGTTTCCTTTATTAGTTTTTTATCGCAACATTTATAATAATTTCCATGATTAATGAGAGGAGATATGTATTATTTATAAAATTAAATGAGATATCCTAAAAATTTTTTAGGTCTTTTCCATTTTATGCCAGTTTGGAAGGGAATGATCTTTTTACATCTCACAAATAAAAATATAATCTTTTAATTACTTCACCTGCCAAACATATCGTGAAATTTTGATATTTCTACGACAATTACCAATCACATTAAAAAGATAACAATCACATTAATAGTTTCCTTTATTAGTTTTTTTATCACAACATTTATAATAATTTCCTTAATGAGAGGAGATATGTATTTTTAATGAAATTAAACGAGATATCCTGAAATTTTTTAAGTCTTCTGTCATTTTATGCCTATTTGGAAGGGAATGATCTATTTAGATCACCTAAAAAAAGTTAAATCTTTTTATTATTTCACCTCCCAAACATATCGTGAAATTTTCATATTTCTACGACAATTACCAACCACATTAAAAAGATAACAATCACATTAATAATTTCCTTTATTAGTTTTTTTATCACAACGTTTATAATAATTTCCATTATTAATGAGAGGAGATATGTATTTTTAATAAAATTAAAAGAGATATCTTGAAATTTTTTTAGGTCTTCTCTCATTTTATGCCAATTTGGAAGGGAATGATCTTTTAGATCTCACCAAAAAAAATTATTATCTTTTTACTATTTCACCTCCCGAACATATCGTGAAATTTTGATATTTCTACGAGAATTACCAATCACATTAAAAAGATAACAATCACATTAATAGTTTCCTTTATTAGTTTTTTATCTCAACGTTTTATAATAATTTCCATTATTAATGAGAGGAGATATGTATTTTTGATAAAATTAAACGAGATATCCTGAAATTTTTTTAGATCTTCTATCATTTTATGCCAATTTGGAATGGAATGATCTTTTTAGATCTCACCAAAAATAAAATTTAAATCTTTTTAATATTTCACCTCCCAAACATATATTGAAATTTTGATTTTTCTAAGACAATTACAAATCACATTTAAAAGATAACATTCACATTAATAGTTTCCTTTGTTAGTTTCTTTATCACAACGTTTATAATAATTTCCATTATTAACGAGAGGAGATATATACTTTTAATAAAATTAAACGAGATATCCTGAAATTTTTTTAGGTCTTCTGTCATTTTATGCCAATTTGGAAGGGAATGATCTTTTTAGATCTCACCAAAAAAAAATTTTAAAATCTTTTTATTATTTTCACCTCCCAAACATATCGTGAAATTTTGATATTTCTACGACAATTACCAATCACATTAAAAAGATAACAATCACATTAATAGTTTCCTTTGTTAGTTTTTTTTATCACAATGTTTATAATAATTTCCATTATTAACGAGAGGAGATATGTATTTTTAATAAAATTAAACGAGATATCTTGAAATTTTTTTACGTCTTCTGTCATTTTATGCCAATTTCGAATGGAATGATCTTTTTAGATCTCTCCAAAAATAGAATTTAAATCATTTCATTATTTCACCTCCTAAACATATCGTGAAATTTTGATATTTCTACGACAATTATCAATCACATTAAAAAGATAACAATCACATTAATAGTTTCCTTTGTTATTTTTTTTATCACAATTTTTATAATAATTTCCATTATTAACGAGAGGAGATATGTATTTTTAATAAACTTAAACGAGATATCTTGAAATTTTTTTAGGTCTTCTCTCATTTTATGCCAATTTGGATGGGAATGATCTGTTTAGATCTCACCAAAAAAACATTATAATCTTTTTATTAATTCACCTCCCAAATATATCATGAAATTTTGATATTTCTACTACAATTACCAATTAGATTAAAAGTTTCCTTTATTAGCTGTTTTATCACAGGGTTTACAATAATTTCCATTAATAATGAGAGGAGATATGTATTTTTAATAAAATTTAACGAGATATCATGAAATTTGTTTAGGTCTTCTCTCATTTTACGCCAATTTGGATGGGAATGATCTGTTTAGATCTCACCAAAAAAAAATTATAATCTTTTTATTAATTCACCTCCCAAATATATCATGAAATTTTGATATTTCTACTACAATTACCAATTAGATTAAAAGTTTCCTTTATTAGCTGTTTTATCACAGGGTTTACAATAATTTCCATTAATAATGAGAGGAGATATGTATTTTTAATAAAATTTAACGAGATATCATGAAATTTTTTTAGGTCTTCTCTCATTTTATGCCAATTTGGAAAGGAATGATCTGTTTAGATCTCGCAAAAAAAAAAGTTATAATCCTTTTATTATTTCACTTCCCAAATATATCGTGAAATTTTGATATTTCTATGACAATTATCAATCACATTAAAAAGATAACAATCACATTAATAGTTTCCTTTATTAGTTTTTTATCACAACGTTTATAATACTTTTCATTATTAATGAGAGGAGATATGTAGTTTTAACAAAATTAAACGAGATATCTTGAAATTTGTTTAGGTCTTCTCTCATTTTATGTCAATTTGGAAGGGAATGATCTTTTTAGATCTCACAAAAAAAAATTATAATCTTTTAATTATTTCCCGTCACAATATCATGAAATTTTGATATTTCTACGACAATTATCAATCACATTAAAAAGATAACAATCACATTAATAGTTTCCTTTGTTAGTTTTTTTATCACATTGTTTATAATAATTTCCATTATTAACGAGAGAAGATATGTATTTTTAATAAACTTAAACGAGATATATTGAAATTTTTTTAGGTCTTCTCTCATTTTATGCCAATTTGGAAGGGAATGATCTTTTTAGATCTCACAAAAAATTGTGATAGGTCCTTAGTTTGATGAGGAAACCCTTTGAACCCATTTCTCCCTTTCTCCCTTGTCTTCTTGAATTTTCTAAGCTTTTCTCCCAATTTCCTTCTATTTGGCCGAATATTTTCTAAGATAGGTGAGGTTTATATTGGTTTCACTCTTGATTTTGGAAACTAAGATGAAGATGAAATGGAGGGGCTGCTGGACAGAAACTCACAGTTTTGAGTTTTGGAGGGCTAGGTTAAAGCTTTTTCTTTTACTTAGTTTCTTATGTTTTTAAAGAAAATTTTTCTCCACTAAATTTAACTACACATTCACGTCCAGCTGCTGGCATTTGGCAGTCCCTTTGATCACCAATTTCAGCCACTTGGACGTACAAAGGAGGTGCCTTACATGAGTTGCCAATTGCCTTGGTCAATTGGTCAAAAGTTGTAGAAATTATGGATTTTTCTAGAATTTATTTGGGGCTTTTAATTATCTTACAAACTAATTAGAATTTGAAGAAACTAATGTAACATCCTCATTTTACTATTTGTACGCATTTATATATGTACATTATGAACACTTATGCACTGTATTTTATAAAACTCTATGAACATATTTTCTTAATGAAATTAATACAGTTCTACTCAGAAGAATTTTCTGAATTTCTAAATGTTTTCGTTTTTGCTGAAATTAATTGTTGACTGGACTGCTATGTCAGACAGCTGTCCAGGATAAATTTTCAAGTATAGAATTTTGAACTCAATTATAACTTAAAAGAAAGGTAATAGAATATAGATTAAAAATATATACAGATAAAGAATTAAAATGCTTATTCAGAATTGTTAGGATTTTCTGAAAGTTAGAACTTTGAGAAATTATTACGGTAAAATTTTAAGACAGAAAATTTAGAGAAAATTCATAGGATATCTATAGAATTATCTAATAATTGTAATATACTTAGAATAATTATTAAAAATGTTTAACCAAGAAAAATTTAATTTAGAACCTTAACCAATCAAAAAGTGACAACTTAGGCTTTTCTAAGATCACTAAATTAAGCTAATTAGGCTTGGATTAAGAGATAAGTAAGACACTACCCCAAGGTTTTTGATAGTGAGGAATCCAATGGTGGTGTTATTTTCTTCAAATTCTAATTAGTTTGTAAGATAATTAACAGCCCTAAATTATTCTAGAAAATTCCATTAAATTACCTACAAATGTTGACTTTTGACCTTTTGGAAGGCAAGTCACTTGCTGCACTCCTTTGGCTGTCCAAGTGGATGGGGAAGCTTGGAGAACTGATCTCCCTTGGCCAATAGGGGCTGCTGGACGTGCAGGAGCTGCTGGATGTGAAGGAAACATCCAATTTGGTTAATTCTTGGTTTAATGAAGCAAATAACTTAAGAAAAAAAGGCAAAAAGTCACAAAAGCTATTTTTCTCTCCAAAACAGAACCGTGAGCTTCCTTACCCAGCAGCTGCAGCTCTTGACTTCATTTCATCTTAACTTCATCATCTCATCCCAAATTAAGAAACCAAACCATCCAAACTTCCAAAACACAAAGCTAATTCGGCTAGTAGAGAAAGAATTGGAGAAAATCTCAAAAATTCCTACAAGACCAAGGAGTGAGGGAGAAAGGAAATCAAGGCTTTTTCTTCAATTAAAGAGTCTAAGGTAAGGATCTAGGCATTTAATTTCAATTAGAACCCTTGGAATTAGAAAAAAACATGTTGTAGGCTTAGATAAAAAATTTGAACTAGAATCATGAAAACTTGAAATTGATTTAGGGGTTTTGTGTTTTTGATGCTTGTGATTGCAATTCATGGATTGGAATGATGTTTGATTGAATTTTTAAGGTGTTGTAATGGTTGAAATTTGGTTTGTTGAATTTTGATTGAAATTGTGATTTGATTGAATTTTGGTTGGAATTGGAGTTTGTAGCTTTGGAAGAATTGTTGAGAATGGCTTGTAGACCATTCGGCCAGCCCTAAAATGCAAGGGATATTATGTGGAAATTTTTATAAAACCAAGGGCAAAATGGTCATTTTACATGTAGGGACACATTGGGTATTTTGGAAAAAGATTGAGGGCATTTTCGGAAATTATTAAAATACTAATGTTATAAGGTAAATTGCTTAATTTTTGTATTCTTGTATATTAATGTGTACAAATTATTTATTTAATTGTGATCATGAACATAATTCGTTGCATGAGTATTTTTGGGGGATTTATAAAGATTCAAGTGAAAAATAATTGATGTTGGCTAACCGGGATTTCGGTGGCCATGAAAAGAAAGAAAAGAAAAGAAAAGAAAGAAAAGAAAAGAAAAGAAAGAAAAGAAAGAATTATGTTGACTAACCGGGACTGCGGTAGTCATGTGAAATGAAAATGATTGAGAAAGAATTATGTTGACTAACCGAGACTGCGGTAGTCATGAGAATTGAGTTGATCTATGAGAAATGATTTTGTTGACTAACCGAGACTGTGGTAGTCATGTGAAATGAATATGATTTGAGAATTGAATCTTTGGGGTGAGCAGAATAAGTTAGACAGGACTGTATAGTCTGTGATTATATAGTCTGTGGGGTGAGGGATATTGGCAATTCCACATGTGGCTGTAATCTGGACAGAGATGCTGCCGTGGTGGCCTTCCGGGTATCCTGACCTCCTAATTCTGTTTAGTTTATTCGCGTTTAGTAGGGGCTGATAGCTGAATTACAGATCGTAATGGTAGGCCAGTTTCTTACTAAACACTCAAAGGGGAAGTCTCCATGGAGCAGGGTCAAAACTGAATTTGAGTCAAAAATTGCATTTGCATAAATCATACTGCATTTAATTATGTGTGTAATTAATTAAATTGTTATGATGTGTAATTGTTTGAAATTGTTTTATTCTATGAGAAATTAAATGCCTGATCCTGTAATGCTGTCCCCAGATTCTAGGGGAGTGTGAATTGCAGGTGCTTGAAGATATAGTTAAATGATGAAGATGCAGAAATTCCAGAGCATATAGGATGGGACTATTTTGGGTAGACAATAATTTGTAGTAGTTAGAATTATTTTGTAGCAGTGTTTATATAAATTTTAATGATGTAAATTACAGAACATATTTTGGATTGTAAGAGATCGTATCAGAACTTTGAAATAAATATATAAAATGAATTAAATAGTTAAATTATGTTTTATAAAAAAAGGGGGGTTACATTAGTGGTATCAGAGCTCTGGTTATGCATCTCTAGGACTTGCGAGTAGTGGGTCTATTAGGTGTTTTGCTGTGTTACCCTGATTAGAATTGTTTGTTTGTTCAGAATATTATGGGAAAAAGGGTAGTAACTAGATCTGAAAATTTAAGACATGTAGAAATGAGAAGAGGAATGCTAGTTATAAATCCTAGAGTTCAAACTAATAGTATAGCTAAGATGGCAGAAAGGAAGAAAGAAAATCTTGATAAAGTTGTGAGGGTGCACACTCAGGACTCAGTCGAGATGACTTTCTCTCCTAATGCTTAAAATTTTATTATTATTAGTATTGTTCAAGTTGGGTTATTTTCCATGTTTCTTATTTTGTGGATTTAAGAGTTATAATCTTGAGTTAGTTGAGGAAGGAGATCTATTTATAGATCAAGATTGAGAATAGAGGTCCAAATATTTGAGTTTATAGGATGAGTTTAACAAAGGAAAGAAAATAAAGTTTTGAAGGCTGAAACAGTGTATCGTAGTATAAATTTGTCACAGGATTGATATCTTAACTATTAGGACTTGAAATTTTGTGTTTTAGACATGAATTAGAACCAAAATAGTGCATTTTTCTGGTGCAGTAAAATAGCCTGCGGGTTTAATATGTTTAATTACATTCCCATGGTGTAAGTGATGATTTAAGACTTGTATAATTGAGGTTATCAAGGATCCATGTTGTAGGTCTTAGTTGGTAGGTATATATATATGAGAATTCTTGTTGGTCAAACCTTGATTAAGAGAGTAGAATAGGACCCAAATACTAAGTTAGTAGAAGTTGTCCTAAGAATATTTTTAGTTGAAAGAGTAAGTGATTGGAAGGCCTAAGGGTGTGTGTCTTGATGTTGGATATTGAGCCCAAGTAAAAAAAATAAAAAAATAAAAATAAAAATAAAAAAATAAAAAAATAAAAAAATAAAAAAAATTTGGTAGTAGTGAATTGGAGTAATTTGAGGATGTTAATCATGTTTAACATACCCTATACCTTGCTTGTTTCTGTGCCTACATCTAACCCAATCCTAACCTCTAAAATATGTTTGCATTATGTGATAACCATCAGAGATAGATCATTTGTTGTGAACTTGAGTTGTTTGCCTTTAACTGACCTTGATGTGATATTAGGAATGGATTGGTTAGCAACCAACCATATTCTAATAGATTGTGCCTCTAAATCTGTGATTTTCCCTGAACTTGATGTTTCTAGACTTAAGCCTATCCAACCTAAGGAAATATCATTTAAAAGTGAAATTCAAAAATACATGTTATCATATCTTGGAACTAAAGAAGATAAAAATTGAAATTGACTCTGTGCTAGTTGTAAATGAGTATCCTGAAGTTTTTCCTAATGATGTTTCTAGTTTGCGTCCTGAAAGAGAAATAGAATTTAGTATAGATTTGATGCTTGGTACTAGACCAATTTCTATGCAACCATATAGAATGTCATTATTGAAATTAATTGAGTTAAAGAAACAATTGGAAGAATTATTAGAAAAACAGTTTGTAAGGCCTAGTGTGTCCATATGGTGAGCTCAGTATTGTTAGTTAAAAAGAAAGATGGAGGATCTAGGTTATGTGTAGATTATAGAAAATTAAATAAAGTAACTATAAAGAATAAATATCCTTTACCTAGAATAGATGATTTAATGGACCAACTTAGAGGAGCAACAATTTTCTCTAAAATAGATTTAAGGTCTGGGTACCAACAAATTACAGTAAAAAGGAGGATATACCCAAGACTGCTTTTAGGACTAGATATGGACATTATGAATATCAAGTGATGCCATTTGGAGTGACTAATGCCCCAACAGTGTTGGATTATATGAATAGGGTGTTTGGACCATACTTAGATCATTTTGTAGTAGTATTTATAGATGATATATTAATATATTCTAAAAATAAAGAGGAACATGAAAATCATCTTAGAATAACATTGCAAACTTTGAAAGATAGAAAATTATATGCTAAATTGTCTAAGTGTGAATTTTGGTTGGAGGAAGTGAAAATTTTAGGACATGTAATTTCTAAAGATGGAATAAGTGTAGATTTTTCTAAGGTAGAAGCAGTTTTAGAATGGGAAAGGCCTAAGACAGTAACTGAGATTAGTAGTTCTTAAGATTTGATGGATATTATAGAAGATTGATTGAAGGATTTTCTAAGATAGCTGAACCCTTAATAGAATTTTATTTGGAGTGAGAGTTGTGAGAAAATTTCGAAGAATTGAAACATAAATTGACTACCTCACTAGTTTTAGTTTTACCCGACCCAAATGAATCCTATGAGGTATACTGTGATGTTTCATCTCTAGGGTTAAGATGTGTGTTGATGTAAAATAGGAAAGTGGTAGCTTATGCATCTAGGCGGTTGAAATCACATGAGAGAAATTATCCTACTCATGATTTGGAGTTAGCAGTTATAGTTTTTGCTTTGAAGATTTGGAGACATTATTTATATGGATCAAGATTTGATGTATATAGTGATCATAAGAGTTTAAAATATTTGTTTGGAAAAAAAAAATGGAAAGGAGACAAAGAAGATGGATGGAGTTTATTAAAGATTATGATTTGCAGTTAATGTATCATTCAGGAAAAGCTAATGTAGTAGCAAATGCTTTAAGTAGGAAAATTGTACATATGTCAACTATGATGATTAAAGAATTAGAATTAATACAATAATTTAGAGATTAGAATTTGTGTACAGTTAGGGAAAAAGATAAAATTCAATTAGGAAGGATTACCATTGCTAATGATTTTTTGGAAGATATTAGGAAGAAACAAGATGTAGATGAATTTATTTAAAAAAAAAAAAAAAAAGGGATTAATAAGAACAGATAAAGTAAAAGGATTTAATTTAGGAATGGATGCAATTATTAGGTTTAAAAATAGAATTTATGTACCTAACATTCAAGAATTAAAGGAATTGATTTTGGAAGGAATGACACAAGTAAATTTAGTATTCAACCTAGAAATACAAAAATGTATAAAGATTTAAAGGAGATGTTTTGGTGGCCTAGGGTGAAGAGAGATGTAGCAGAATATGTAGCTAGATGTTTAATGTGTCAGAAAGTAAATATTGAACATCAGAAACCATCTGACATGTTATAACTTTGAAGATACCTATATGGAAATTGGATAGTATATCAATAGATTTTGTGGTAGGATTACCTAGAACAAATAGGAATTGTGATATTATTTGGGTAATTGTAGATAGATTAACTAAATCAGCACATTTTCTTCCAATAAATATTAGGTATTCTTTAGAAAGATTGGCTCAATTGTATATAAAAGAAATAGTTAAATTACATGGGGTACCTACTAGTATAGTCTCAGATAGGGATCCTAGATTTGTTTCTAAATTTTGGAGAGAATTTCAGAAAGCCTTAGGAAGTAGATTACATCTTAGTTCAGCTTACCACCCTTTTTGTCAAACCTCCATGATGTGTTCCATGTGTCACAACTAAGACAGTACATCTCAGATCCTTCACATGTCATTGAACCTGATCAAATACAGGTAAAGGAAAACCTAACATTTGAAACAAAGCCTGTTAAGATTGAGGACAGAAGGATTAAGTACCTGAGAGGTAAAGAAATTTCTCTGGTTAAGGTTATTTGGGATGATATCAGAGGTGATACTACATGGGAGTTAGAGGAGAAAATGCGAGAAGCATATCCTCATTTGTTTGTATAGTTATTTAGTTGTATAGTTGTATGATTGTATATTTGTATTAGAAATTTCGAGGACGAAATTTTTATTAGTAGGGGAGAATTGTAACATCCTCATTTTACTATTTGTACGCATTTATATATGTACATTATGAACACTTATGCACTGTATTTTATAAAACTCTATGAACATATTTTCTTAATGAAATTAATACAGTTCTACTCAGAAGAATTTTCTGAATTTCTAAATGTTTTCGTTTTTGCTGAAATTAATTGTTGACTGGACTGCTATGTCAGACAGCTGTCCAGGATAAATTTTCAAGTATAGAATTTTGAACTCAATTATAACTTAAAAGAAAGGTAATAGAATATAGATTAAAAATATATACAGATAAAGAATTAAAATGCTTATTCAGAATTGTTAGGATTTTCTGAAAGTTAGAACTTTGAGAAATTATTACGGTAAAATTTTAAGACAGAAAATTTAGAGAAAATTCATAGGATATCTATAGAATTATCTAATAATTGTAATATACTTAGAATAATTATTAAAAATGTTTAACCAAGAAAAATTTAATTTAGAACCTTAACCAATCAAAAAGTGACAACTTAGGCTTTTCTAAGATCACTAAATTAAGCTAATTAGGCTTGGATTAAGAGATAAGTAAGACACTACCCCAAGGTTTTTGATAGTGAGGAATCCAATGGTGGTGTTATTTTCTTCAAATTCTAATTAGTTTGTAAGATAATTAACAGCCCTAAATTATTCTAGAAAATTCCATTAAATTACCTACAAATGTTGACTTTTGACCTTTTGGAAGGCAAGTCACTTGCTGCACTCCTTTGGCTGTCCAAGTGGATGGGGAAGCTTGGAGAACTGATCTCCCTTGGCCAATAGGGGCTGCTGGACGTGCAGGAGCTGCTGGATGTGAAGGAAACATCCAATTTGGTTAATTCTTGGTTTAATGAAGCAAATAACTTAAGAAAAAAAGGCAAAAAGTCACAAAAGCTATTTTTCTCTCCAAAACAGAACCGTGAGCTTCCTTACCCAGCAGCTGCAGCTCTTGACTTCATTTCATCTTAACTTCATCATCTCATCCCAAATTAAGAAACCAAACCATCCAAACTTCCAAAACACAAAGCTAATTCGGCTAGTAGAGAAAGAATTGGAGAAAATCTCAAAAATTCCTACAAGACCAAGGAGTGAGGGAGAAAGGAAATCAAGGCTTTTTCTTCAATTAAAGAGTCTAAGGTAAGGATCTAGGCATTTAATTTCAATTAGAACCCTTGGAATTAGAAGAAAACATGTTGTAGGCTTAGATTAAAAATTTGAACTAGAATCATGAAAACTTGAAATTGATTTAGGGGTTTTGTGTTTTTGATGCTTGTGATTGCAATTCATGGATTGGAATGATGTTTGATTGAATTTTTAAGGTGTTGTAATGGTTGAAATTTGGTTTGTTGAATTTTGATTGAAATTGTGATTTGATTGAATTTTGGTTGGAATTGGAGTTTGTAGCTTTGGAAGAATTGTTGAGAATGGCTTGTAGACCATTCGGCCAGCCCTAAAATGCAAGGGATATTATGTGGAAATTTTTATAAAACCAAGGGCAAAATGGTCATTTTACATGTAGGGACACATTGGGTATTTTGGAAAAAGATTGAGGGCATTTTCGGAAATTATTAAAATACTAATGTTATAAGGTAAATTGCTTAATTTTTGTATTCTTGTATATTAATGTGTACAAATTATTTATTTAATTGTGATCATGAACATAATTCGTTGCATGAGTCTTTTTGGGGGATTTATAAAGATTCAAGTGAAAAATAATTGATGTTGGCTAACCGGGATTTCGGTGGCCATGAAAAGAAAGAAAAGAAAAGAAAAGAAAGAAAAGAAAAGAAAAGAAAGAAAAGAAAGAATTATGTTGACTAACCGGGACTGCGGTAGTCATGTGAAATGAAAATGATTGAGAAAGAATTATGTTGACTAACCGAGACTGCGGTAGTCATGAGAATTGAGTTGATCTATGAGAAATGATTTTGTTGACTAACCGAGACTGTGGTAGTCATGTGAAATGAATATGATTTGAGAATTGAATCTTTGGGGTGAGCAGAATAAGTTAGACAGGACTGTATAGTCTGTGATTATATAGTCTGTGGGGTGAGGGATATTGGCAATTCCACATGTGGCTGTAATCTGGACAGAGATGCTGCCGTGGTGGCCTTCCGGGTATCCTGACCTCCTAATTCTGTTTAGTTTATTCGCGTTTAGTAGGGGCTGATAGCTGAATTACAGATCGTAATGGTAGGCCAGTTTCTTACTAAACACTCAAAGGGGAAGTCTCCATGGAGCAGGGTCAAAACTGAATTTGAGTCAAAAATTGCATTTGCATAAATCATACTGCATTTAATTATGTGTGTAATTAATTAAATTGTTATGATGTGTAATTGTTTGAAATTGTTTTATTCTATGAGAAATTAAATGCCTGATCCTGTAATGCTGTCCCCAGATTCTAGGGGAGTGTGAATTGCAGGTGCTTGAAGATATAGTTAAATGATGAAGATGCAGAAATTCCAGAGCATATAGGATGGGACTATTTTGGGTAGACAATAATTTGTAGTAGTTAGAATTATTTTGTAGCAGTGTTTATATAAATTTTAATGATGTAAATTACAGAACATATTTTGGATTGTAAGAGATCGTATCAGAACTTTGAAATAAATATATAAAATGAATTAAATAGTTAAATTATGTTTTATAAAAAAAGGGGGGTTACAACTAACACCACCATTAAACTCCTCACTATCAAAAACCTTGGGGTAGTGTCTTAATTATCTCTTAATCAAGGTCTAATTAGCTTAATTTAATTAGATTAGAAATATTGAGTTGTCAAATTTTGATTGGCTAATACTTTAAATTTTATTTTTCTTAGTTAAACAATATTAATAATTATTCTAAGTATGTTATAATTAATAGATAATTCCATAGATGTCATATAAATTTTATCTTAATTTTCTGTCTTAGAATTTTATCGTAATAATTTCTCAGAGTTCTAACTTTCAGAAAATCCTAACAATTCAAAATTAGCATTTTACTTTTGCAACTGTATATATTTTAAATCTATATTCAATTATCTATTTATTAGATTATAGTTTACTCCAAAAATTTACACTATAAAATTTATCCTGGACAGCTGTCTGACACAACTATCCAAGCATCAAGCATTTCATTTCTCAACTGTATATATTTTCAATCTATATTAAATTCTTTATTTATTACAGTACAGTTTAATCCAAAATGTTATACTGGAAAATTTTATCCTGGACAGCTGTCTGATACAACTGTCAGGTCAACAAGAATTTTAGGCAAAAACAAAAATATTAAAAGACTCAGAAAATTTTACTGAATAGAACTATATTAATTTTATTATGAAAATATGTACAGAAAAATTCTATAAAATACAGTATATAATTTCTCATAATATTTATATAAATAAAATATGTACAAGTTGTAAAATAAAATTGAGGGTGTTACAAATGATCTTTTTAGATCTCACCAAAGAAAAATTATAATCTTTTTATTATTTCACCTCCCAAACATATCGTGAAATTTTGATATATCTACGACAATTACCAATCACATTAAAAAGATAACAATCACATTAATAGTTCCCTTTATTAGTTTTTTCATCACAACGTTTTACAATAATTTCCATTATTAATGAGAGGAGATATGTATTTTTGATAAAATTAAACGAGATATCCTGAAATTTTTTTAGGTCTTCTGTCATTTTATGCCAATTTGGAATGGAATGATCTTTTTAGATGTCACCAAAAATAAAATTTAAATCTTTTTATTATATCACCTCCCAAACATATCGTGAAATTTTGATATTTCTAAGACAATTACCAATCACATTTAAAAGATAACAATCACATTAATAGTTTCCTTTGTTAGTTTTGTTATCACAACGTTTATAATAATTTTCATTATTAACGAGACGAGATATATATTTTTAATAAAATTAAACGAGATATCCTAAAATTTTTTTAGGACTTCTATCATTTTATGCCAATTTGGAAGGGAATGATCTTTTTAGATCTCACCAAAAAAAAATTAAATCCTTTTATTATTTTACCGCCCAAATATATCGTGAAATTTTTATACTTCTACGACAATTACCAATCACATTAAAAATATAACAATCACATTAATAGTTTCCTTTGTTAGTTTTTTTTATCACAATGTTTATAATAATTTCCATTATTAACGAGAGGAGATATGTATTTTTAATAAAATTAAACGAGATATCCTGAAATTTTTTTAGGTCTTCTCTCATTTTATGCCAATTTGGAATGGAATGATCTTTTTAGATCTCTCCAAAAACAAAATTTAAATCTTTTCATTATTTCATCTCCCAAACATATCGTGAAATTTTGATATTTCTACGACAATTACCAATCACATTAAAATGATAACAATCACATTAATAGTTTCCTTTGTTAGTTTTTTATCACATTTTATCACAATGTTTATAATAATTTGCATTATTATCGAGAGGAGATATGTATCTTTAATAAAATTAAACGAGATATCTTTAAATTTTTTTAGGTCTTCTCTCATTTTATGCCAATTTCGAAGGGAATGATCTTTTTAGATCTCACCAAAAAAAAATTATAATCTTTTTATTATTTCACCTCCCAAACATATCGTGAAATATTGATATTTCTATGACAATTACCAATCACATTAAAAAGATAACAATCACATTATTAGTTTCCTTTATTAGTTTTTATCACAACGTTTATAATAATTTCCATTGTTAATGAGAGGAGATATGTATTTTTAATAAAATTAAACGAGATATCCTGAAAATTTTTTAGGTCTTCTCTCATTTTATGCCAATTTGGAAGGGAATGATCTGTTCAGATCTCGCAAAAAAAAAATTATAATACTTTTATTATTTCACCGACCAAACATATCGTGAAATTTTAATTTTTCTACGACAATTACCAATCACATTAAAAAGATAACAATCACATTAATAGTTTCCTTTATTAGTTTTTTTATCACATCGTTTATAATAATTTCCATTAATAATGAGAGGAGATATGTAGTTTTAATAAAATTAAACGAGATATCTTGAAATTTTTTTAGGTCTTCTGTCATTTTTTGCCAATTTGGAAGGGAATGATCTTTTTAGATCTCACAAAAAAAAAATTATAATCTTTTTATTATTTCCCCTTCCAAACATATCGTAAAATTTTGATATTTTTACGACAATTACCAATCACATTAAAAAGATAACAATCACATTAATAGTTTCCTTTATTAGTTTTTTTATCACAACGTTTATAATAATGAGAGGAGATATGTATTTTTAATAAAATTAAACGAGATATCCTGAAATTTTTTTAGGTCTTCTCTCATTTTATGCCAATTTCGAAGGGAATGATCTGTTTAGATATCGTAAAAAAAAATTATAATCTTTTTATTATTTCACCTTCCAAACATATTGTGAAATTTTGATATTTCTACGACAATTACCAATCACATTAAAAAGATAACAATCACATTAATAGTTTCCTTTATTAGTTTTTTATCACAACGTTTATAAGAATTTCCATTATTAATGAAAGGAGATATGTATTTTTAATAAAATGAAACGAGATATCCTGAAATTTTTTAAGGCTTCTCTCATTTTATGCTAATTTGGAAGGGAATGAACTGTTTAGATATTGTAACATCCTCATTTTATTAATTGTACGCATTTATATATGTATATTATTAACATTTATGCACTATATTTTATAGAAACCTTATGTACATATTCTCTTAATGAAATTAATACAGTTTTACTCAGAAGAATTTTCTGAATTTCCAAATGTCTTTATTTTTGCCGAAATTGATAGTTGACTGGACTGCTATGTTAGACAGCTGTCCAGGATAAATTTTCAAGTATAGAATTTTGAACTCATTTATAACTTAAAAGAAAGGTAATAGAATATAGATTAAAAATATATACAGATAAAGAATTAAAATGCTTATTCAGAATTGTTAGGATTTTCTGAAAGTTAGAACTTTGAGGAATTATTACGGTAAAATTCTAAGACAGAAAATTTAGAGAAAATTCATAGGATATCTATAGAATTATCTAATAATTGTAATATACTTAGAATAATTATTAAATATGTTTAACCAAGAAAAATTTAATTTAGAACCTTAACCAATCAAAAAGTGACAACTTAGGCTTTTCTAATGTCACTAAATTAAGCTAATTAGGCTTGGATTAAGAGATAAGTAAGGCACTACCCCAAGGTTTTTGATAGTGAGGAATCCAATGGTGATGTTATTTTCTTCAAATTCTAATCACATTGTAAAATAATTAGCAGCCCTAATTACCTTCTAGAACTTTCTACAAAGTGCTTGAAATGTTGACTTTTGGGGTAGGCAAGTGACTTGGAACTCCTTGGCTGTCCAAGTGGGCTGGAAAGGCTTGGCAAGTGGACTTCCCTTGGTCCAATTGAGCTGCTGGACGTGCAGGGCAGCAGCTGGACTTGAAGGCAAAGTCCAATTTGGTTAATAAAATTTTTTAGAAGCATTTAACTTAAGTAAAAGGAGAAAAAAATCACCAAAAACTCAAAAACAGAACCATGAGTCTCCAAACCCAGCAGCTGCAGTTTTCATTTCAATTTCATCTTAACTTCATCATCTCATCTCAAATTAAGAAACCAAACCATCCAAACTTCCTAAACCCTAAGCTAATCGGCAAAAAGGAAAAGAAATTGGAGGAAATCTCAAAAATTCCTACAAGACCAAGGAGTGAGGGAGAAAGGAATTCAAGGCTTTTTCTTCAATTAAAGAGTCTAAGGTAAGGATCTAGGCATTTAATTTCAATTAGAACCCTTGGAATTAGAAGAAAACATGTTGTAGGGTTAGATTAAATTTGTGACCTAGAATCATGAAAACTTGAAATTGATTTAGGGGTTTTGTGTTTTTGATGCTTGTGATTGTAATTCATGGATTGGAATGATGTGTGATTGAATTTTTAATGTGTTGTGATGGTTGAAATTTGAGTTGCTTGAATTTAATTGAATTGAGATTTGGTTGAATTTTGGTTGAAATTGGAGTTTGTTGCTTTGGAAAATATGTTGAGAATGGTAGTGAGACCATTCGGGCAGCCCTAATTGCAAGGGATATTATGTGGAAATTTTTATAAAACCAAGGGCAAAATGGTCATTTTACATGTAGGGACACATTGGGTATTTTGGAAAAAGATTGAGGGCATTTTCGGAAATTATTAAAAATACTAAGGTTATAATGTAAATTGCTTAAAATTTTGTATCCTTGTATGTTAAGGTGTACAAATTATTTGTTTGATTGTGATCATGAACAAAATCCATTAGCATGAGTCTTTTTGGGGGATTTATAAAAGTATCAAATGAGAAAGAATTATGTTGACTAACCAGGACTGTGGTAGTCATGAGAATTGAGTTGATTTATGAGTAATGACTTTTGTTGACTGACCGGGACTGCGGTAGTCATGTGAAATGAAACTGATTGAGAAATGAATTGTTGACTGACCGGGACTGCGGTAGTCATGTGAAATGAAACTGATTGAGAAATGAATTGTTGACTAACCGGGACTGCGGTAGTCATGTGAAATGAAAATGATTGAGAAAGGATTTTTGGGGTGAGTAGAATTTGTTAAACAGGACCGTATAATCAGTGATTATATAGTCTGTGGGGATAAGGATATTGGCAATTCCACATGTGGCTGTAATTTGGACAGAGATGCTGCCGTGGTGGCCTTCCGGGTATCCTGACCTCCTAATTCTGTTTAGTTTATTCGCGTTTAGTAGGGGCTGATAGCTGAATTACAGATCGTAATGGTAGGCCAGTTTCTTACTAAACACTCAAAGGGGAAGTCTCCATGGAGCAGGGTCAAAACTGAATTTGAGTCAAAAATTGCATTTGCATAAATCATACTGCATTTAATTATGTGTGTAATTAATTAAATTGTTATGATGTGTAATTGTTTGAAATTGTTTTATTCTATGAGAAATTAAATGCCTGATCCTGTAATGCTGTCCCCAGATTCTAGGGGAGTGTGAATTGCAGGTGCTTGAAGATATAGTTAAATGATGAAGATGCAGAAATTCCAGAGCATATAGGATGGGACTATTTTGGGTAGACAATAATTTGTAGTAGTTAGAATTATTTTGTAGCAGTGTTTATATAAATTTTAATGATGTAAATTACAGAACATATTTTGGATTGTAAGAGATCGTATCAGAACTTTGAAATAAATATATAAAATGAATTAAATAGTTAAATTATGTTTTATAAAAAAAGGGGGGTTACATTAGTGGTATCAGAGCTCTGGTTATGCATCTCTAGGACTTGCGAGTAGTGGGTCTATTAGGTGTTTTGCTGTGTTACCCTGATTAGAATTGTTTGTTTGTTCAGAATATTATGGGAAAAAGGGTAGTAACTAGATCTGAAAATTTAAGACATGTAGAAATGAGAAGAGGAATGCTAGTTATAAATCCTAGAGTTCAAACTAATAGTATAGCTAAGATGGCAGAAAGGAAGAAAGAAAATCTTGATAAAGTTGTGAGGGTGCACACTCAGGACTCAGTCGAGATGACTTTCTCTCCTAATGCTTAAAATTTTATTATTATTAGTATTGTTCAAGTTGGGTTATTTTCCATGTTTCTTATTTTGTGGATTTAAGAGTTATAATCTTGAGTTAGTTGAGGAAGGAGATCTATTTATAGATCAAGATTGAGAATAGAGGTCCAAATATTTGAGTTTATAGGATGAGTTTAACAAAGGAAAGAAAATAAAGTTTTGAAGGCTGAAACAGTGTATCGTAGTATAAATTTGTCACAGGATTGATATCTTAACTATTAGGACTTGAAATTTTGTGTTTTAGACATGAATTAGAACCAAAATAGTGCATTTTTCTGGTGCAGTAAAATAGCCTGCGGGTTTAATATGTTTAATTACATTCCCATGGTGTAAGTGATGATTTAAGACTTGTATAATTGAGGTTATCAAGGATCCATGTTGTAGGTCTTAGTTGGTAGGTATATATATATGAGAATTCTTGTTGGTCAAACCTTGATTAAGAGAGTAGAATAGGACCCAAATACTAAGTTAGTAGAAGTTGTCCTAAGAATATTTTTAGTTGAAAGAGTAAGTGATTGGAAGGCCTAAGGGTGTGTGTCTTGATGTTGGATATTGAGCCCAAGTAAAAAAAAAATAAAAAAATAAAAATAAAAATAAAAAAAATAAAAAAATAAAAAAATAAAAAAAATTTGGTAGTAGTGAATTGGAGTAATTTGAGGATGTTAATCATGTTTAACATACCCTATACCTTGCTTGTTTCTGTGCCTACATCTAACCCAATCCTAACCTCTAAAATATGTTTGCATTATGTGATAACCATCAGAGATAGATCATTTGTTGTGAACTTGAGTTGTTTGCCTTTAACTGACCTTGATGTGATATTAGGAATGGATTGGTTAGCAACCAACCATATTCTAATAGATTGTGCCTCTAAATCTGTGATTTTCCCTGAACTTGATGTTTCTAGACTTAAGCCTATCCAACCTAAGGAAATATCATTTAAAAGTGAAATTCAAAAATACATGTTATCATATCTTGGAACTAAAGAAGATAAAAATTGAAATTGACTCTGTGCTAGTTGTAAATGAGTATCCTGAAGTTTTTCCTAATGATGTTTCTAGTTTGCGTCCTGAAAGAGAAATAGAATTTAGTATAGATTTGATGCTTGGTACTAGACCAATTTCTATGCAACCATATAGAATGTCATTATTGAAATTAATTGAGTTAAAGAAACAATTGGAAGAATTATTAGAAAAACAGTTTGTAAGGCCTAGTGTGTCCATATGGTGAGCTCAGTATTGTTAGTTAAAAAGAAAGATGGAGGATCTAGGTTATGTGTAGATTATAGAAAATTAAATAAAGTAACTATAAAGAATAAATATCCTTTACCTAGAATAGATGATTTAATGGACCAACTTAGAGGAGCAACAATTTTCTCTAAAATAGATTTAAGGTCTGGGTACCAACAAATTACAGTAAAAAGGAGGATATACCCAAGACTGCTTTTAGGACTAGATATGGACATTATGAATATCAAGTGATGCCATTTGGAGTGACTAATGCCCCAACAGTGTTGGATTATATGAATAGGGTGTTTGGACCATACTTAGATCATTTTGTAGTAGTATTTATAGATGATATATTAATATATTCTAAAAATAAAGAGGAACATGAAAATCATCTTAGAATAACATTGCAAACTTTGAAAGATAGAAAATTATATGCTAAATTGTCTAAGTGTGAATTTTGGTTGGAGGAAGTGAAAATTTTAGGACATGTAATTTCTAAAGATGGAATAAGTGTAGATTTTTCTAAGGTAGAAGCAGTTTTAGAATGGGAAAGGCCTAAGACAGTAACTGAGATTAGTAGTTCTTAAGATTTGATGGATATTATAGAAGATTGATTGAAGGATTTTCTAAGATAGCTGAACCCTTAATAGAATTTTATTTGGAGTGAGAGTTGTGAGAAAATTTCGAAGAATTGAAACATAAATTGACTACCTCACTAGTTTTAGTTTTACCCGACCCAAATGAATCCTATGAGGTATACTGTGATGTTTCATCTCTAGGGTTAAGATGTGTGTTGATGTAAAATAGGAAAGTGGTAGCTTATGCATCTAGGCGGTTGAAATCACATGAGAGAAATTATCCTACTCATGATTTGGAGTTAGCAGTTATAGTTTTTGCTTTGAAGATTTGGAGACATTATTTATATGGATCAAGATTTGATGTATATAGTGATCATAAGAGTTTAAAATATTTGTTTGAAAAAAAAAATTGGAAAGGAGAAAAAGAAGATGGATGGAGTTTATTAAAGATTATGATTTTCAATTAAGGTATCATCCAAGAGAGGCTAATGTAGTAGAAGATGCTTTAAGTAGGAAAATTGTGCATATGTCAACTATGAGGATTAAAGAATTAGAGTTAATAGAATAATTTAGAGATTTAAATCTATGTACAGTTAGGAAAAAGGATAAAATTCCATTTGGAATTATTACCATCACTAATGAATTTTTGGAAGAAATTAGGAAGAAACAAGATGCAGATGAATGTATTCCAGAAAAGAAAGGATTAATGGGATCAGGTAAGGAAAAAGAATTTAATTTAGGAATGGATATAATTATTAGGTTTAAAATAGAATTTGTGTACCTAATGATCAAGAATTTAAGGAATTAATTTTGGAGGAAGGACACAAAAGTAAACTTAGTATTCATCCTAGAACAACAAAAATATATAAAGATTTAAAGGGAATGTTTTGGTGGTCTAGGATGAAGAGAGATGTAGCAGAATATGTGGCTAGATGTTTAACATGTTAGAAAGCAAAGATTGAATATCAGAAACCCTTTGATCTGTTACATCCTTTAGAGATACCTATATGGAAACGGAATAGTATATCAATAAATTTTGTGGTAGGATTACCTAGAACACATAGGAATTTTGATACCATTTGAGTAATTGTAGATAGATTAACTAAATTAGTACATTTTGCTTTCAATAAATATTAGGTATTCTTTAGAAAAATTAGCTTAATTGTACTTAAAGGAAATAATTAGATTATCTGGAGTACCTACTAGTATAGAGTCTAATAAAGACCCTAGCTTTGTTTTTAAATTTTTGGAAAGATTTTCAGAACGCTTTAAGAAGTAAAATTTTATCTTAGTTTAGTATAACACCCTAAGATTGATGGTCAAACAGAAAGGACTATTCGGACATTAGAAGATCTCTTAAGAGCCTGTACATTAGAAGAGAAAGGAAAACCTAACATTTGAAACAAAGCCTATTAAGATTGAGGACAGAAGGATTAAGTATCTGAGAGGTAAAGAAATTTCTCTAGTTAAGGTTATTTGGGATGATATCAGAGGTGATGCTACATGGGAGTTAGAGGAAAAAATGAAAGAAACATATCCTCATTTTTTTGTATAGTTATTTTGTTGTATAGTTGTATGGTTATATATTTGTATTAGAAATTTCGAGGACGAAATTTTTATTAGTAGGGGAGAATTGTAACATCCTCATTTTATTAATTGTACGCATTTATATATGTATATTATTAACATTTATGCACTATATTTTATAGAAACCTTATGTACATATTCTCTTAATGAAATTAATACAGTTTTACTCAGAAGAATTTTCTGAATTTCCAAATGTCTTTATTTTTGCCGAAATTGATAGTTGACTGGACTGCTATGTTAGACAGCTGTCCAGGATAAATTTTCAAGTATAGAATTTTGAACTCATTTATAACTTAAAAGAAAGGTAATAGAATATAGATTAAAAATATATACAGATAAAGAATTAAAATGCTTATTCAGAATTGTTAGGATTTTCTGAAAGTTAGAACTTTGAGGAATTATTACGGTAAAATTCTAAGACAGAAAATTTAGAGAAAATTCATAGGATATCTATAGAATTATCTAATAATTGTAATATACTTAGAATAATTATTAAATATGTTTAACCAAGAAAAATTTAATTTAGAACCTTAACCAATCAAAAAGTGACAACTTAGGCTTTTCTAATGTCACTAAATTAAGCTAATTAGGCTTGGATTAAGAGATAAGTAAGGCACTACCCCAAGGTTTTTGATAGTGAGGAATCCAATGGTGATGTTATTTTCTTCAAATTCTAATCACATTGTAAAATAATTAGCAGCCCTAATTACCTTCTAGAACTTTCTACAAAGTGCTTGAAATGTTGACTTTTGGGGTAGGCAAGTGACTTGGAACTCCTTGGCTGTCCAAGTGGGCTGGAAAGGCTTGGCAAGTGGACTTCCCTTGGTCCAATTGAGCTGCTGGACGTGCAGGGCAGCAGCTGGACTTGAAGGCAAAGTCCAATTTGGTTAATAAAATTTTTTAGAAGCATTTAACTTAAGTAAAAGGAGAAAAAAATCACCAAAAACTCAAAAACAGAACCATGAGTCTCCAAACCCAGCAGCTGCAGTTTTCATTTCAATTTCATCTTAACTTCATCATCTCATCTCAAATTAAGAAACCAAACCATCCAAACTTCCTAAACCCTAAGCTAATCGGCAAAAAGGAAAAGAAATTGGAGGAAATCTCAAAAATTCCTACAAGACCAAGGAGTGAGGGAGAAAGGAATTCAAGGCTTTTTCTTCAATTAAAGAGTCTAAGGTAAGGATCTAGGCATTTAATTTCAATTAGAACCCTTGGAATTAGAAGAAAACATGTTGTAGGGTTAGATTAAATTTGTGACCTAGAATCATGAAAACTTGAAATTGATTTAGGGGTTTTGTGTTTTTGATGCTTGTGATTGTAATTCATGGATTGGAATGATGTGTGATTGAATTTTTAATGTGTTGTGATGGTTGAAATTTGAGTTGCTTGAATTTAATTGAATTGAGATTTGGTTGAATTTTGGTTGAAATTGGAGTTTGTTGCTTTGGAAAATATGTTGAGAATGGTAGTGAGACCATTCGGGCAGCCCTAATTGCAAGGGATATTATGTGGAAATTTTTATAAAACCAAGGGCAAAATGGTCATTTTACATGTAGGGACACATTGGGTATTTTGGAAAAAGATTGAGGGCATTTTCGGAAATTATTAAAAATACTAAGGTTATAATGTAAATTGCTTAAAATTTTGTATCCTTGTATGTTAAGGTGTACAAATTATTTGTTTGATTGTGATCATGAACAAAATCCATTAGCATGAGTCTTTTTGGGGGATTTATAAAAGTATCAAATGAGAAAGAATTATGTTGACTAACCAGGACTGTGGTAGTCATGAGAATTGAGTTGATTTATGAGTAATGACTTTTGTTGACTGACCGGGACTGCGGTAGTCATGTGAAATGAAACTGATTGAGAAATGAATTGTTGACTGACCGGGACTGCGGTAGTCATGTGAAATGAAACTGATTGAGAAATGAATTGTTGACTAACCGGGACTGCGGTAGTCATGTGAAATGAAAATGATTGAGAAAGGATTTTTGGGGTGAGTAGAATTTGTTAAACAGGACCGTATAATCAGTGATTATATAGTCTGTGGGGATAAGGATATTGGCAATTCCACATGTGGCTGTAATTTGGACAGAGATGCTGCCGTGGTGGCCTTCCGGGTATCCTGACCTCCTAATTCTGTTTAGTTTATTCGCGTTTAGTAGGGGCTGATAGCTGAATTACAGATCGTAATGGTAGGCCAGTTTCTTACTAAACACTCAAAGGGGAAGTCTCCATGGAGCAGGGTCAAAACTGAATTTGAGTCAAAAATTGCATTTGCATAAATCATACTGCATTTAATTATGTGTGTAATTAATTAAATTGTTATGATGTGTAATTGTTTGAAATTGTTTTATTCTATGAGAAATTAAATGCCTGATCCTGTAATGCTGTCCCCAGATTCTAGGGGAGTGTGAATTGCAGGTGCTTGAAGATATAGTTAAATGATGAAGATGCAGAAATTCCAGAGCATATAGGATGGGACTATTTTGGGTAGACAATAATTTGTAGTAGTTAGAATTATTTTGTAGCAGTGTTTATATAAATTTTAATGATGTAAATTACAGAACATATTTTGGATTGTAAGAGATCGTATCAGAACTTTGAAATAAATATATAAAATGAATTAAATAGTTAAATTATGTTTTATAAAAAAAGGGGGGTTACATTAGTGGTATCAGAGCTCTGGTTATGCATCTCTAGGACTTGCGAGTAGTGGGTCTATTAGGTGTTTTGCTGTGTTACCCTGATTAGAATTGTTTGTTTGTTCAGAATATTATGGGAAAAAGGGTAGTAACTAGATCTGAAAATTTAAGACATGTAGAAATGAGAAGAGGAATGCTAGTTATAAATCCTAGAGTTCAAACTAATAGTATAGCTAAGATGGCAGAAAGGAAGAAAGAAAATCTTGATAAAGTTGTGAGGGTGCACACTCAGGACTCAGTCGAGATGACTTTCTCTCCTAATGCTTAAAATTTTATTATTATTAGTATTGTTCAAGTTGGGTTATTTTCCATGTTTCTTATTTTGTGGATTTAAGAGTTATAATCTTGAGTTAGTTGAGGAAGGAGATCTATTTATAGATCAAGATTGAGAATAGAGGTCCAAATATTTGAGTTTATAGGATGAGTTTAACAAAGGAAAGAAAATAAAGTTTTGAAGGCTGAAACAGTGTATCGTAGTATAAATTTGTCACAGGATTGATATCTTAACTATTAGGACTTGAAATTTTGTGTTTTAGACATGAATTAGAACCAAAATAGTGCATTTTTCTGGTGCAGTAAAATAGCCTGCGGGTTTAATATGTTTAATTACATTCCCATGGTGTAAGTGATGATTTAAGACTTGTATAATTGAGGTTATCAAGGATCCATGTTGTAGGTCTTAGTTGGTAGGTATATATATATGAGAATTCTTGTTGGTCAAACCTTGATTAAGAGAGTAGAATAGGACCCAAATACTAAGTTAGTAGAAGTTGTCCTAAGAATATTTTTAGTTGAAAGAGTAAGTGATTGGAAGGCCTAAGGGTGTGTGTCTTGATGTTGGATATTGAGCCCAAGTAAAAAAAAAATAAAAAAATAAAAATAAAAATAAAAAAAATAAAAAAATAAAAAAATAAAAAAAATTTGGTAGTAGTGAATTGGAGTAATTTGAGGATGTTAATCATGTTTAACATACCCTATACCTTGCTTGTTTCTGTGCCTACATCTAACCCAATCCTAACCTCTAAAATATGTTTGCATTATGTGATAACCATCAGAGATAGATCATTTGTTGTGAACTTGAGTTGTTTGCCTTTAACTGACCTTGATGTGATATTAGGAATGGATTGGTTAGCAACCAACCATATTCTAATAGATTGTGCCTCTAAATCTGTGATTTTCCCTGAACTTGATGTTTCTAGACTTAAGCCTATCCAACCTAAGGAAATATCATTTAAAAGTGAAATTCAAAAATACATGTTATCATATCTTGGAACTAAAGAAGATAAAAATTGAAATTGACTCTGTGCTAGTTGTAAATGAGTATCCTGAAGTTTTTCCTAATGATGTTTCTAGTTTGCGTCCTGAAAGAGAAATAGAATTTAGTATAGATTTGATGCTTGGTACTAGACCAATTTCTATGCAACCATATAGAATGTCATTATTGAAATTAATTGAGTTAAAGAAACAATTGGAAGAATTATTAGAAAAACAGTTTGTAAGGCCTAGTGTGTCCATATGGTGAGCTCAGTATTGTTAGTTAAAAAGAAAGATGGAGGATCTAGGTTATGCGTAGATTATAGAAAATTAAATAAAGTAACTATAAAGAATAAATATCCTTTACCTAGAATAGATGATTTAATGGACCAACTTAGAGGAGCAACAATTTTCTCTAAAATAGATTTAAGGTCTGGGTACCAACAAATTACAGTAAAAAGGAGGATATACCCAAGACTGCTTTTAGGACTAGATATGGACATTATGAATATCAAGTGATGCCATTTGGAGTGACTAATGCCCCAACAGTGTTGGATTATATGAATAGGGTGTTTGGACCATACTTAGATCATTTTGTAGTAGTATTTATAGATGATATATTAATATATTCTAAAAATAAAGAGGAACATGAAAATCATCTTAGAATAACATTGCAAACTTTGAAAGATAGAAAATTATATGCTAAATTGTCTAAGTGTGAATTTTGGTTGGAGGAAGTGAAAATTTTAGGACATGTAATTTCTAAAGATGGAATAAGTGTAGATTTTTCTAAGGTAGAAGCAGTTTTAGAATGGGAAAGGCCTAAGACAGTAACTGAGATTAGTAGTTCTTAAGATTTGATGGATATTATAGAAGATTGATTGAAGGATTTTCTAAGATAGCTGAACCCTTAATAGAATTTTATTTGGAGTGAGAGTTGTGAGAAAATTTCGAAGAATTGAAACATAAATTGACTACCTCACTAGTTTTAGTTTTACCCGACCCAAATGAATCCTATGAGGTATACTGTGATGTTTCATCTCTAGGGTTAAGATGTGTGTTGATGTAAAATAGGAAAGTGGTAGCTTATGCATCTAGGCGGTTGAAATCACATGAGAGAAATTATCCTACTCATGATTTGGAGTTAGCAGTTATAGTTTTTGCTTTGAAGATTTGGAGACATTATTTATATGGATCAAGATTTGATGTATATAGTGATCATAAGAGTTTAAAATATTTGTTTGAAAAAAAAAATTGGAAAGGAGAAAAAGAAGATGGATGGAGTTTATTAAAGATTATGATTTTCAATTAAGGTATCATCCAAGAGAGGCTAATGTAGTAGAAGATGCTTTAAGTAGGAAAATTGTGCATATGTCAACTATGAGGATTAAAGAATTAGAGTTAATAGAATAATTTAGAGATTTAAATCTATGTACAGTTAGGAAAAAGGATAAAATTCCATTTGGAATTATTACCATCACTAATGAATTTTTGGAAGAAATTAGGAAGAAACAAGATGCAGATGAATGTATTCCAGAAAAGAAAGGATTAATGGGATCAGGTAAGGAAAAAGAATTTAATTTAGGAATGGATATAATTATTAGGTTTAAAATAGAATTTGTGTACCTAATGATCAAGAATTTAAGGAATTAATTTTGGAGGAAGGACACAAAAGTAAACTTAGTA
Organism: Pueraria montana var. lobata; assembly: GCA_026413185.1. Classification (NCBI taxonomy): domain Eukaryota; kingdom Viridiplantae; phylum Streptophyta; class Magnoliopsida; order Fabales; family Fabaceae; genus Pueraria; species Pueraria montana. Next base: position 72,169,387 of record CM048648.1, read on the forward strand.
TTCATCCTAGAACAACAAAAATATATAAAGATTTAAAGGGAATGTTTTGGTGGTCTAGGATGAAGAGAGATGTAGCAGAATATGTGGCTAGATGTTTAACATGTTAGAAAGCAAAGATTGAATATCAGAAACCCTTTGATCTGTTACATCCTTTAGAGATACCTATATGGAAACGGAATAGTATATCAATAAATTTTGTGGTAGGATTACCTAGAACACATAGGAATTTTGATACCATTTGAGTAATTGTAGATAGATTAACTAAATTAGTACATTTTGCTTTCAATAAATATTAGGTATTCTTTAGAAAAATTAGCTTAATTGTACTTAAAGGAAATAATTAGATTATCTGGAGTACCTACTAGTATAGAGTCTAATAAAGACCCTAGCTTTGTTTTTAAATTTTTGGAAAGATTTTCAGAACGCTTTAAGAAGTAAAATTTTATCTTAGTTTAGTATAACACCCTAAGATTGATGGTCAAACAGAAAGGACTATTCGGACATTAGAAGATCTCTTAAGAGCCTGTACATTAGAAGAGAAAGGAAAACCTAACATTTGAAACAAAGCCTATTAAGATTGAGGACAGAAGGATTAAGTATCTGAGAGGTAAAGAAATTTCTCTAGTTAAGGTTATTTGGGATGATATCAGAGGTGATGCTACATGGGAGTTAGAGGAAAAAATGAAAGAAACATATCCTCATTTTTTTGTATAGTTATTTTGTTGTATAGTTGTATGGTTATATATTTGTATTAGAAATTTCGAGGACGAAATTTTTATTAGTAGGGGAGAATTGTAACATCCTCATTTTATTAATTGTACGCATTTATATATGTATATTATTAACATTTATGCACTATATTTTATAGAAACCTTATGTACATATTCTCTTAATGAAATTAATACAGTTTTACTCAGAAGAATTTTCTGAATTTCCAAATGTCTTTATTTTTGCCGAAATTGATAGTTGACTGGACTGCTATGTTAGACAGCTGTCCAGGATAAATTTTCAAGTATAGAATTTTGAACTCATTTATAACTTAAAAGAAAGGTAATAGAATATAGATTAAAAATATATACAGATAAAGAATTAAAATGCTTATTCAGAATTGTTAGGATTTTCTGAAAGTTAGAACTTTGAGGAATTATTACGGTAAAATTCTAAGACAGAAAATTTAGAGAAAATTCATAGGATATCTATAGAATTATCTAATAATTGTAATATACTTAGAATAATTATTAAATATGTTTAACCAAGAAAAATTTAATTTAGAACCTTAACCAATCAAAAAGTGACAACTTAGGCTTTTCTAATGTCACTAAATTAAGCTAATTAGGCTTGGATTAAGAGATAAGTAAGGCACTACCCCAAGGTTTTTGATAGTGAGGAATCCAATGGTGATGTTATTTTCTTCAAATTCTAATCACATTGTAAAATAATTAGCAGCCCTAATTACCTTCTAGAACTTTCTACAAAGTGCTTGAAATGTTGACTTTTGGGGTAGGCAAGTGACTTGGAACTCCTTGGCTGTCCAAGTGGGCTGGAAAGGCTTGGCAAGTGGACTTCCCTTGGTCCAATTGAGCTGCTGGACGTGCAGGGCAGCAGCTGGACTTGAAGGCAAAGTCCAATTTGGTTAATAAAATTTTTTAGAAGCATTTAACTTAAGTAAAAGGAGAAAAAAATCACCAAAAACTCAAAAACAGAACCATGAGTCTCCAAACCCAGCAGCTGCAGTTTTCATTTCAATTTCATCTTAACTTCATCATCTCATCTCAAATTAAGAAACCAAACCATCCAAACTTCCTAAACCCTAAGCTAATCGGCAAAAAGGAAAAGAAATTGGAGGAAATCTCAAAAATTCCTACAAGACCAAGGAGTGAGGGAGAAAGGAATTCAAGGCTTTTTCTTCAATTAAAGAGTCTAAGGTAAGGATCTAGGCATTTAATTTCAATTAGAACCCTTGGAATTAGAAGAAAACATGTTGTAGGGTTAGATTAAATTTGTGACCTAGAATCATGAAAACTTGAAATTGATTTAGGGGTTTTGTGTTTTTGATGCTTGTGATTGTAATTCATGGATTGGAATGATGTGTGATTGAATTTTTAATGTGTTGTGATGGTTGAAATTTGAGTTGCTTGAATTTAATTGAATTGAGATTTGGTTGAATTTTGGTTGAAATTGGAGTTTGTTGCTTTGGAAAATATGTTGAGAATGGTAGTGAGACCATTCGGGCAGCCCTAATTGCAAGGGATATTATGTGGAAATTTTTATAAAACCAAGGGCAAAATGGTCATTTTACATGTAGGGACACATTGGGTATTTTGGAAAAAGATTGAGGGCATTTTCGGAAATTATTAAAAATACTAAGGTTATAATGTAAATTGCTTAAAATTTTGTATCCTTGTATGTTAAGGTGTACAAATTATTTGTTTGATTGTGATCATGAACAAAATCCATTAGCATGAGTCTTTTTGGGGGATTTATAAAAGTATCAAATGAGAAAGAATTATGTTGACTAACCAGGACTGTGGTAGTCATGAGAATTGAGTTGATTTATGAGTAATGACTTTTGTTGACTGACCGGGACTGCGGTAGTCATGTGAAATGAAACTGATTGAGAAATGAATTGTTGACTGACCGGGACTGCGGTAGTCATGTGAAATGAAACTGATTGAGAAATGAATTGTTGACTAACCGGGACTGCGGTAGTCATGTGAAATGAAAATGATTGAGAAAGGATTTTTGGGGTGAGTAGAATTTGTTAAACAGGACCGTATAATCAGTGATTATATAGTCTGTGGGGATAAGGATATTGGCAATTCCACATGTGGCTGTAATTTGGACAGAGATGCTGCCGTGGTGGCCTTCCGGGTATCCTGACCTCCTAATTCTGTTTAGTTTATTCGCGTTTAGTAGGGGCTGATAGCTGAATTACAGATCGTAATGGTAGGCCAGTTTCTTACTAAACACTCAAAGGGGAAGTCTCCATGGAGCAGGGTCAAAACTGAATTTGAGTCAAAAATTGCATTTGCATAAATCATACTGCATTTAATTATGTGTGTAATTAATTAAATTGTTATGATGTGTAATTGTTTGAAATTGTTTTATTCTATGAGAAATTAAATGCCTGATCCTGTAATGCTGTCCCCAGATTCTAGGGGAGTGTGAATTGCAGGTGCTTGAAGATATAGTTAAATGATGAAGATGCAGAAATTCCAGAGCATATAGGATGGGACTATTTTGGGTAGACAATAATTTGTAGTAGTTAGAATTATTTTGTAGCAGTGTTTATATAAATTTTAATGATGTAAATTACAGAACATATTTTGGATTGTAAGAGATCGTATCAGAACTTTGAAATAAATATATAAAATGAATTAAATAGTTAAATTATGTTTTATAAAAAAAGGGGGGTTACATTAGTGGTATCAGAGCTCTGGTTATGCATCTCTAGGACTTGCGAGTAGTGGGTCTATTAGGTGTTTTGCTGTGTTACCCTGATTAGAATTGTTTGTTTGTTCAGAATATTATGGGAAAAAGGGTAGTAACTAGATCTGAAAATTTAAGACATGTAGAAATGAGAAGAGGAATGCTAGTTATAAATCCTAGAGTTCAAACTAATAGTATAGCTAAGATGGCAGAAAGGAAGAAAGAAAATCTTGATAAAGTTGTGAGGGTGCACACTCAGGACTCAGTCGAGATGACTTTCTCTCCTAATGCTTAAAATTTTATTATTATTAGTATTGTTCAAGTTGGGTTATTTTCCATGTTTCTTATTTTGTGGATTTAAGAGTTATAATCTTGAGTTAGTTGAGGAAGGAGATCTATTTATAGATCAAGATTGAGAATAGAGGTCCAAATATTTGAGTTTATAGGATGAGTTTAACAAAGGAAAGAAAATAAAGTTTTGAAGGCTGAAACAGTGTATCGTAGTATAAATTTGTCACAGGATTGATATCTTAACTATTAGGACTTGAAATTTTGTGTTTTAGACATGAATTAGAACCAAAATAGTGCATTTTTCTGGTGCAGTAAAATAGCCTGCGGGTTTAATATGTTTAATTACATTCCCATGGTGTAAGTGATGATTTAAGACTTGTATAATTGAGGTTATCAAGGATCCATGTTGTAGGTCTTAGTTGGTAGGTATATATATATGAGAATTCTTGTTGGTCAAACCTTGATTAAGAGAGTAGAATAGGACCCAAATACTAAGTTAGTAGAAGTTGTCCTAAGAATATTTTTAGTTGAAAGAGTAAGTGATTGGAAGGCCTAAGGGTGTGTGTCTTGATGTTGGATATTGAGCCCAAGTAAAAAAAAAATAAAAAAATAAAAATAAAAATAAAAAAAATAAAAAAATAAAAAAATAAAAAAAATTTGGTAGTAGTGAATTGGAGTAATTTGAGGATGTTAATCATGTTTAACATACCCTATACCTTGCTTGTTTCTGTGCCTACATCTAACCCAATCCTAACCTCTAAAATATGTTTGCATTATGTGATAACCATCAGAGATAGATCATTTGTTGTGAACTTGAGTTGTTTGCCTTTAACTGACCTTGATGTGATATTAGGAATGGATTGGTTAGCAACCAACCATATTCTAATAGATTGTGCCTCTAAATCTGTGATTTTCCCTGAACTTGATGTTTCTAGACTTAAGCCTATCCAACCTAAGGAAATATCATTTAAAAGTGAAATTCAAAAATACATGTTATCATATCTTGGAACTAAAGAAGATAAAAATTGAAATTGACTCTGTGCTAGTTGTAAATGAGTATCCTGAAGTTTTTCCTAATGATGTTTCTAGTTTGCGTCCTGAAAGAGAAATAGAATTTAGTATAGATTTGATGCTTGGTACTAGACCAATTTCTATGCAACCATATAGAATGTCATTATTGAAATTAATTGAGTTAAAGAAACAATTGGAAGAATTATTAGAAAAACAGTTTGTAAGGCCTAGTGTGTCCATATGGTGAGCTCAGTATTGTTAGTTAAAAAGAAAGATGGAGGATCTAGGTTATGTGTAGATTATAGAAAATTAAATAAAGTAACTATAAAGAATAAATATCCTTTACCTAGAATAGATGATTTAATGGACCAACTTAGAGGAGCAACAATTTTCTCTAAAATAGATTTAAGGTCTGGGTACCAACAAATTACAGTAAAAAGGAGGATATACCCAAGACTGCTTTTAGGACTAGATATGGACATTATGAATATCAAGTGATGCCATTTGGAGTGACTAATGCCCCAACAGTGTTGGATTATATGAATAGGGTGTTTGGACCATACTTAGATCATTTTGTAGTAGTATTTATAGATGATATATTAATATATTCTAAAAATAAAGAGGAACATGAAAATCATCTTAGAATAACATTGCAAACTTTGAAAGATAGAAAATTATATGCTAAATTGTCTAAGTGTGAATTTTGGTTGGAGGAAGTGAAAATTTTAGGACATGTAATTTCTAAAGATGGAATAAGTGTAGATTTTTCTAAGGTAGAAGCAGTTTTAGAATGGGAAAGGCCTAAGACAGTAACTGAGATTAGTAGTTCTTAAGATTTGATGGATATTATAGAAGATTGATTGAAGGATTTTCTAAGATAGCTGAACCCTTAATAGAATTTTATTTGGAGTGAGAGTTGTGAGAAAATTTCGAAGAATTGAAACATAAATTGACTACCTCACTAGTTTTAGTTTTACCCGACCCAAATGAATCCTATGAGGTATACTGTGATGTTTCATCTCTAGGGTTAAGATGTGTGTTGATGTAAAATAGGAAAGTGGTAGCTTATGCATCTAGGCGGTTGAAATCACATGAGAGAAATTATCCTACTCATGATTTGGAGTTAGCAGTTATAGTTTTTGCTTTGAAGATTTGGAGACATTATTTATATGGATCAAGATTTGATGTATATAGTGATCATAAGAGTTTAAAATATTTGTTTGAAAAAAAAAATTGGAAAGGAGAAAAAGAAGATGGATGGAGTTTATTAAAGATTATGATTTTCAATTAAGGTATCATCCAAGAGAGGCTAATGTAGTAGAAGATGCTTTAAGTAGGAAAATTGTGCATATGTCAACTATGAGGATTAAAGAATTAGAGTTAATAGAATAATTTAGAGATTTAAATCTATGTACAGTTAGGAAAAAGGATAAAATTCCATTTGGAATTATTACCATCACTAATGAATTTTTGGAAGAAATTAGGAAGAAACAAGATGCAGATGAATGTATTCCAGAAAAGAAAGGATTAATGGGATCAGGTAAGGAAAAAGAATTTAATTTAGGAATGGATATAATTATTAGGTTTAAAATAGAATTTGTGTACCTAATGATCAAGAATTTAAGGAATTAATTTTGGAGGAAGGACACAAAAGTAAACTTAGTATTCATCCTAGAACAACAAAAATATATAAAGATTTAAAGGGAATGTTTTGGTGGTCTAGGATGAAGAGAGATGTAGCAGAATATGTGGCTAGATGTTTAACATGTTAGAAAGCAAAGATTGAATATCAGAAACCCTTTGATCTGTTACATCCTTTAGAGATACCTATATGGAAACGGAATAGTATATCAATAAATTTTGTGGTAGGATTACCTAGAACACATAGGAATTTTGATACCATTTGAGTAATTGTAGATAGATTAACTAAATTAGTACATTTTGCTTTCAATAAATATTAGGTATTCTTTAGAAAAATTAGCTTAATTGTACTTAAAGGAAATAATTAGATTATCTGGAGTACCTACTAGTATAGAGTCTAATAAAGACCCTAGCTTTGTTTTTAAATTTTTGGAAAGATTTTCAGAACGCTTTAAGAAGTAAAATTTTATCTTAGTTTAGTATAACACCCTAAGATTGATGGTCAAACAGAAAGGACTATTCGGACATTAGAAGATCTCTTAAGAGCCTGTACATTAGAAGAGAAAGGAAAACCTAACATTTGAAACAAAGCCTATTAAGATTGAGGACAGAAGGATTAAGTATCTGAGAGGTAAAGAAATTTCTCTAGTTAAGGTTATTTGGGATGATATCAGAGGTGATGCTACATGGGAGTTAGAGGAAAAAATGAAAGAAACATATCCTCATTTTTTTGTATAGTTATTTTGTTGTATAGTTGTATGGTTATATATTTGTATTAGAAATTTCGAGGACGAAATTTTTATTAGTAGGGGAGAATTGTAACATCCTCATTTTATTAATTGTACGCATTTATATATGTATATTATTAACATTTATGCACTATATTTTATAGAAACCTTATGTACATATTCTCTTAATGAAATTAATACAGTTTTACTCAGAAGAATTTTCTGAATTTCCAAATGTCTTTATTTTTGCCGAAATTGATAGTTGACTGGACTGCTATGTTAGACAGCTGTCCAGGATAAATTTTCAAGTATAGAATTTTGAACTCATTTATAACTTAAAAGAAAGGTAATAGAATATAGATTAAAAATATATACAGATAAAGAATTAAAATGCTTATTCAGAATTGTTAGGATTTTCTGAAAGTTAGAACTTTGAGGAATTATTACGGTAAAATTCTAAGACAGAAAATTTAGAGAAAATTCATAGGATATCTATAGAATTATCTAATAATTGTAATATACTTAGAATAATTATTAAATATGTTTAACCAAGAAAAATTTAATTTAGAACCTTAACCAATCAAAAAGTGACAACTTAGGCTTTTCTAATGTCACTAAATTAAGCTAATTAGGCTTGGATTAAGAGATAAGTAAGGCACTACCCCAAGGTTTTTGATAGTGAGGAATCCAATGGTGATGTTATTTTCTTCAAATTCTAATCACATTGTAAAATAATTAGCAGCCCTAATTACCTTCTAGAACTTTCTACAAAGTGCTTGAAATGTTGACTTTTGGGGTAGGCAAGTGACTTGGAACTCCTTGGCTGTCCAAGTGGGCTGGAAAGGCTTGGCAAGTGGACTTCCCTTGGTCCAATTGAGCTGCTGGACGTGCAGGGCAGCAGCTGGACTTGAAGGCAAAGTCCAATTTGGTTAATAAAATTTTTTAGAAGCATTTAACTTAAGTAAAAGGAGAAAAAAATCACCAAAAACTCAAAAACAGAACCATGAGTCTCCAAACCCAGCAGCTGCAGTTTTCATTTCAATTTCATCTTAACTTCATCATCTCATCTCAAATTAAGAAACCAAACCATCCAAACTTCCTAAACCCTAAGCTAATCGGCAAAAAGGAAAAGAAATTGGAGGAAATCTCAAAAATTCCTACAAGACCAAGGAGTGAGGGAGAAAGGAATTCAAGGCTTTTTCTTCAATTAAAGAGTCTAAGGTAAGGATCTAGGCATTTAATTTCAATTAGAACCCTTGGAATTAGAAGAAAACATGTTGTAGGGTTAGATTAAATTTGTGACCTAGAATCATGAAAACTTGAAATTGATTTAGGGGTTTTGTGTTTTTGATGCTTGTGATTGTAATTCATGGATTGGAATGATGTGTGATTGAATTTTTAATGTGTTGTGATGGTTGAAATTT